>VXBW01001568.1:109499-346642 GCA_013400375.1 Thinocorus orbignyianus
AAAGAAAGAAAGAAAGAAAGAAAGAAAGAAAGGAAGAAAGAAAGAAAGAAAGGAAGAAAGAAAGAAAGAAAGAAAGAAAGAGACAGGTAGACTCATTTCCAAGTTTAGGAGATCGTTTGCATAGCACTGTCTTTTTTAGAATCTGTACTTTTCCAGTTTAAAATCCACAAATGGAAACTTTCTTGAATACATGGATTTTGGAGTCTCTACTGTGTAATCGCTCTGCACAATTCTTGGCCTGCAGGTTAGCCGCAATTAGTGTGTTGTGACTGTCATATATTCAAAAAGAGAACTTTGACTTGTTTTGATTATGTAAGATGGGAGAAACAGGTCATACAGTGCACTTCCATTCTGATGGCTGGGGTCTGTGCTTAAATCCAGGTTCCTGGTTTGGAACTTGCATTCTGCACGCCCCTAATGACTACCAGCCTGTACTTCAGCTTTTCTGTTTGAAAATACCTGACAGTAAAATCATTTCCTCGAACAGGAAAGGGTGTAAGCAGTGAAATTTTTTTCTAAACATTTGCCTGATTATTTTTGCAAATTATTTTGCAATGATTTCCCAGACTGTTTAACATTCAGATAAAGCTCCTTGAGCTTCTGGATGGGAATTCAGTGTAAAGAAACATCAAAGGAGTGAATTCAGATGCAGAAATAGATTTGAAGCAATGCAAATTAGATGTAAGCCAGTTTATCTAGATCCTCTGCCTGTCCAGTGGATATCATACAGAATTTGCTGTTCTGGTTTTCCACTCCTTACCCCCAAGTTTGTGCCATGCTGTGTAGGCTTTAGGTATGCTGCACATCTGAGACAGTGTAAAGAAAATCCAGGGTTACTCAAGTCTCTCTTTGGGACGAGACATTTGCCCCTGGGAGTGCTTATGTCACTACAAAAGGGCAGACATGATCAGATTCCATTCACATCTCTTCCAGACCTGGTATGGGGAACCTGCTTCAGAAGTACCACAAGGCTTGAAGCCAGAAACTATCTGGCACCCTGGAAATGGAGAGCTGGGTTTACAGCACTCAGGCATTAAGTGCCTTTGTTGAATAGGCTTCCTGCTCCGGTGTTATTTATACCATACTCCTCCTTGGATGGTACAGTCCTCCGTCCTCTGTACCTTGTCTTTCCTCAAAAATAAAGCATCAGGAAAGAGATAGTCCCCAAAGACTGAAGATCAAATGTACATGATAAGTCTGTATGGAAGCTAAGTGAATCTGTGCAGTGCAGCCCTAGTCCTCAGGTAATATATTTTCTGTTCAGCAAGGCTTGTTATCTCAGGTTCGCTATGGCTTTTTCCTGTGTTTGCACAATTTCCTACTAACCTATAGTGAAGCAACACAAGTTTTAGTATACTTGGAGTGGAGACAGAGGAAACTCGTTTCTGCCTATGGATTTATGATGTTAAATAATCCCAGTGTGTAACCAGATTCTTTTCTCCAACACTTTTTTTTAAGAGCCAGATTTGAAAGTAATAGAAATAATCTTTAATGATGTCTCTGAATCTTCATCTATCAGAAGCTGGAGAAGGCTGTAATCATAGAAATAGTCCCACTAGTGTAGCTGATGACATGGCTTCTATGAATAAAAAGTATAGCAAGGAATTGCAAAATTCGGTTGTAAAAGTATTCTATATCTGAATTCTTTCTTTCGCTATCTAATGCAAAAAGTACAAGTACTAGGGGAGCACTAGTATAATGGTTGGGTGTGTTTGGTTGAGGCTAATCTCTTTGTTGTAACAAGGTTGACTGTGCATTGACTAGCAAACATAAAATCCTTGCCTATTCCAACATTCTGAAAATGCAGTTACTAATCATCCTGAAACAAGCTTGGACTGGCTGAGACAACACACATAAATGATCATTTAAAAAGCAAATGTCACTTGAATTTACCAAGTCCCTTAATTTCTACTTTTCACTGAAGGTGTCAGGGACTCCTTTCTGGACTGATCTTCTTTCTGATTGAGGAATAGACATGCAAGTAAATTTAGCCATAGAAGTTTTTCATCAGGAATAGTTCTTGCCTATAAAAAGCATTTTGTAGAGTTTACATAATCTCCAATTTATTTAGGGATCAGATTTTTATATTAAGGGTGTTTATGCTGGCTAAAAGGAAAATGTTAGATTTAAGATTTCAGAAACACTTTTTCTACGTACATGCCTGCTGGTAGGAAGAAGTATTGTTCTGGAATTTTGAAAGAGCAACAAAAGTGTATTTAAATAATTTTTGGTTCTGGTTTACTAAACGCATGTCAGTCTGGTTAGTCATAACAAATGTAGATGTAGATGATTTAGCAAACTATTAAGAGTGAGAAATTGTTGCTTTTAATGCTATTGTAAAATAATGATACATTATTGTCCCCAAAGACTTCGTCCATGTATAACATATAGAAAAGCAGCTTAATTTCTGCTTATTTATACTGCTGGTGACTACTATTTTCCTTAATAATGTTTCGTATAAAACACAAAATTAAACAGAAAATATATTACATCATAAAGGCATCTGTGAGGTAGTCACGTGTAATGACTGTACACTCAGAACTATGTTTGTTTCATAGTCTTGATTTATTTGCCAACTTACTTGAGTTTTTTGCTAAGCATTTACAAATGAAAAATTGTCTGTTCTGAAATTATACCCTAGGCTTTGTCTCACAGCAATCCAAGTTTGTTGGAAGGTCAACTAGTCATTACATTCATACGACTATTTCTTGGAATGACCTTTAAAATGTGCACAAAATAGCAATCCACACATGAATTTGAAGCATTGGATCTGCATATGATGTTTTTATAACATATCAGTAAGAAACCTGATCCCAAGTACCATAATGCATTAGAGCTCAGAGATGATCATGTTCTGTACTGAACCTCTAAGACTGAAGAATTACGTGCCTTGGGGAAGATTGCAGAAGGCTGGCCATCCTAACAACGGGATTCTCCAGCAGCAGGAAAGATCCATGGGCTAACTTAAACAATGAAGTAGCTCTGTAGATTCATTGGGTTATCCTTGGGCTGTAGCACTTCTAAGAATCCTACTGATAAGCTTCATGATACTTCTTTGTCATTGGTCTGCACCTTCCATTGCTACCATTCCCTAGTAGCAATAGGAGCAAGCAGGTAGCAGTACCGGCAAGACAAGTATGGTAAAGAGAAAGATTTCTTTTGCAAAGCTATCATTTGTGGAAGGCAATGTGGTCCACCCTCTAAGCAGAGAAGTGAATACTCAAGGTAAATGGACCCTGTCTCACCAGCCCTCTGCACTAATTGGAAGACTGTTAAATTTACAGCAAAAGGGAAAGAGAATAAAAGACACACACTTAGTGGAATGTCACACTGTCAAGAACATCCTTAATCAAGGCACCAAGGAGCATGAAGAAAAGTGTCTTTAATTATCTGTCTATGCTAGGATCCAGTATAATAAACAAGAGAGATGAGAACTGCTGGCTTTAGGGGCTTAATTTGACTGAGTTGATATTAATGAAATTTGGAGAGATGTTCATGACTTGAACATTAATATCATAGTTGTAGAATTTAACACAAAAAGGGGACATCTGAGTCAATGGAGGCAGTGAGCGGTGCTCCATCAAAATGAAGTTATTTGTCCCTGGCTCAGCAATGGCTTGGAAACAAATGATATTGAGTATTTATAGATTAATTTTCTAAGGAAGGCAGCCCAATGTCTGCTGCTGACAGCTAAACCAAACTAGTAAGCAGGATGATCATCTCCCTAAGCATGTATCCACAAAATGCAAGGGGAAAAATCAACCCGGCTGTATTGTCAGTGCTCAAGCTCCTTTCTAAAGTTCTAAAAGAAATTTTTCCATCTGAAAAATTACCAAATCTAATATCAGAAATTCTTTGGCAGGCCTTCACTCTACAGATGCAACATACTGGTAGCATGATTAATAGCTATGTACTTGTACATACCATTTTAGGCATCTTACTTTCCCGTTGTGATTCAATGCCATCACATCCAATCAAAAAATCTGAATTGTGCTTTATGTATTTGTACTATCAATTTCTGGCTAGTATATTATTACTTATCATGTATAGCTTGCTCTAGCAGTCTACCTTACTCAAATTAGTAGTTCCATATGAGTCCTTTATACCAAGGGTCTTTAGTAGTCACTAATAGCTGGACAAGGGGCACTGGTTACAGAATTCCTAGCTGTCTTTACAGCATTGGACTGAACAGTATGTTTATAAGACGCAAAATCAACCACAAGATGCCTAATTCATACTTACAGCACTGCATGTTCCTATTATTTTGTGTAATAATATATCATTTACTTTACAAAGACTTTTCTCATTCTATTTTATCAGTCGTTCACAGACGAATTTAGAAACAAGTTGAACATCAGGACCTGTAATTTTTTTTCAAGCCTCTGCTTAGAATCTTTTCCTTGTCTATGTTAATTATAAATTGCATTCATCACACTGAAGACTGTTTATTTGCTTCTTCTGTTTATCTGCTTTGCCTGTCTGTAATACCACAGTGGGAATGGCATGTTCAATTGCAAGAAAATGACCTGTGGGTTATAATCAAACAAATAGATGGTTTTGTGCACAGATAAAAACAGATAAAAAAGACAAAACCAAACTGTTTGTAATACAGACCAGATCTTTTTTCTCTCTTGATTTTAAATTGTTCAATGTGAGTTAAATATTCAAACTGCTACCAGCAATACCTCTGCTTCCATTCCTCCATCAAAAAGTAACATACTTAATATCTTTCCTTGATGCTTGTTTTCCAAGATCTGAACAGGATTTTTATTTTGCCCTAAGGGAAACTGGGTTTTGGTGTCCTAAAACCTTACCTCAGCTTAGTCTGATTGGACTTTTTTTAAATATAAGTTTCTTTTTCTTCCTGTTGTACTTGTTATTAATATACTACATTTCTATTGATTAAAAACAAAATGGAAAGGAAAGAAAAGAAGGAAAGGGAAAGGGAAGGAGAGGAGAGGAGAGGAGAGGAGAGGACCCAAGTCTTTTCAAAGGAAATTGCACTTTGTATGAAGGAACAGGGATGAACAAGTCTAATAAGTGTCCCAGTTTTAAGACCTCAGTCTTCACACAGAACTGTGGTGTCACCACAATGACAGTAAACTGATGCTTTAGTGTGACGAGTGGGTGTTTGACTCCAGAGTTTGTTCAACCAAATCATGAGTTTAGGGGATGTAAATAGCACTTAAGTTCCCAGAGTGTAATTCAGGTCCAGGGAAGAGATTCAAACAACTTGGCTGTAATCCATCTGTGTCAACATGGACCTAAGCTGTGAAATTCCTTATCACAGGATGTTTCAGATGTTTAAGGTTTACAGTATTTAAAAAGGCAGCTAGACAATTCATGTAATAGAAATTCACTGAGAATTATTTTATGTAAGACAGCTGGTTTAAAAAGTCAGTGTTGAACGCTGGATGAATATTCTTGAGCGGCATCACTTACACCCTTCCTGAGGAATCCTCTTTTTGATTTTTTTGTGAATAGGACTCTGAGCTGGATGGACCTGTGTGACTTAGTTAGACCACTCTCACACTCCTATGCATCAAAACATGCACATACCTTTTCTGATGGAAGCTTCCCAGCACATGTAGCTCTGAAAACGTATGTGTGCAGAGATGTGGCTGCTCCCCTGAGATGATTAAGTGACTGTTTTCCACTTAGTTCCATTTGAGAATTTTAAACAAAATATTCTTAGTTCTCTGTTTGCTCAGAGAGTATATAACAATTCTGGATGGGTTTGAGTTCAATGCCTGTAGGCACCTTGCCCAAAGAGACTGGTTGATGTCCACTTCTGGTACAACAGTGACTGCAATGCCTGGATTTTGGTTGGACAACATGGTTTCCACCTCCCCTCAAAAAGCATGCTAGTTTAGAGTAGAAGGTCTCTGTTGTGCAGGGTATTCAGGGGCAGAGGCACTTCTTTCCTGAGTAGAAAGCTGTGATTGCAGAAGCACAAATGCAGGTAGGCAGGGAGACCCTGCAGGAGCATGGCTGTCTAGCAAGGCAGAGTATCTAGGCAAAATTCAGAGGTGCAAATTTGCCCCCGGCTCACCAGGGACATGTGCCTCATTGACACGCAATAAGTCTAGTTCTAGGCAGCCAACTCTTGTGTCTCTAGGATTTTGGGACTATATGGAGAGTCTCTTAATGGCTTCTGTATTCTTCCCTACATTTAGCTCAAGGAAAAGCACAAATGGAAACCAAATCCTTTTTTTTTTGCCAATTAATTTTGATATGAGGATAATAATTTCCTCTTTAGAGCATATATTTTGAAAGAATTCTCAGGTTGCTGCATCAAGGAAATTAAGGATGTACTTTGTTTCCCCAAGGCTGGTACCATTTAAGTGAAAGCAACTGGAGGGAAGAGGAGGCAGATGGAGGACAGCTAATATGATGTGGCAATCTACTTTTCCCCAAGGAAGACAAGAGTTTACCGTAACAAATGGAAGATTAAACCCTGAATAATGTTTGCTTAAACCTAGGGTAATTCCTAGCTACTACAGCTTGATTTCCAAGCAAACAACTTGTTGCTAAATTAGAAGTTTGTATCAAATGACCCTAATGTGATCACAGTTTTGTTCTTGCTAGAGGTACTGTAAGATATTCATGTTTGTGATAATTGCTAAGCTTATTTTTTATGGTTAAACACAGCTGCTTTGCAATGTAAGTAATAAGTTTTGTATATTTTATTTCTGCTACAAACAGCTATTTCAACCACAACTTTCACAGAGGTTTGCTGCACTCATTAACTGTGGTGGAGGTGCTGGGGCAAAATGCTACAAACCCAGACAGGCCTAAGCCTTCCCTTGCCCGAATTTCAAACAGCTAAAAAAGCCTTTTATACAAAAGACCTGTCTCAACATCATCCTGTTCTTGTTAGTTTGCACTAAGAAGACATTCAATATTGTTTCAAATAGACAATAGTTTACACTGGTTTGTTCCTCTCTTTAAGCCCCAGCTTTCATAGATCTGTACATTCATCCACATGTCTATGGTTCAGGACAAATGCAGGTATGTGGAATTTAGCCTATATAAGTTGTGTGCATTTTCATATACATTAAATAGCATTTATTTGCCCACTCTTTCATTTTCTAGACTGTGCATGCATGTATCTTTTTGCTTCTTACATAAATATTTATATATGTGCATGTATACAGATGAGATCCTAGTTACCACTGTTTATTTGCCTATTTATTGCTATCAATACATATGAAGAGAAAGAAAGAAATTAATGTTGTCATGCTATGATAGTTTCAAATTTGTACCAGAATGAGTTGAAGATTGCTGTGCTACTCACAAGTGGGTCATCGGTCATGGAAAATGGGTTGCAAGTGAAGAATGTGTATCAACCCAGAGCAGCTCCAAGAAACTAAACAAATCCTATTTGAGGGATAGTATAGAGAGTTTTCAAACAATTGCAAGGGTAATTATTGCATCTTTTCTACAGACAAAACAGAATCAATTTTTCTGATTATCCGTTCACCTCAAGATTCAGATAACCTCCTGGTTCCTCCTAATTGGTCAACAGTAGGTGGTAGAAAAATTCTAATGGAAGAGTTTTGTCTAGTACAGAACTGAGGCCTTATTTTTTTCAAAAAAAAAAAAAAACCCAAAACAAAATAAAAAACAAATCATAAGAGGTCTTTTGTGGAACTGTATGGACTCAATGTTGCAAACAGTAAATGAAAAAGAGTATTTTCCAACATCAGCTGCAGATTGGTACTAAAAACACATCCTCCTGTAAAGAACAGACTTTGCGCCAGAGATCTCTAGTATCAGGTGACAACAGCAATTGGATTTTTTCATTAAGCTTCTTCATGTGGATTCTGTTGTCTTAAATATGCATTTCATGCCTTTTCTCTTCAGGATGGTGTTTTATGATATCTATCCTGTATAACAAATGAATACATAAAGTCATATGCATATCAAGTAATTTTCATAAATATTTTCATGAAGATAAAGAGGGAAGAAACCAGTTAATTTTTCAAGCAGACTTTGGCGTCACAATGATAAAGATGTTATCAGCCTTCCAAACCCATCCTTTGGCATACAGAATAAAAATAAATTGATTACCAAATGTTTTCATACAATTCTTTTAATTTTCTGCAATTTTCAATTAGGCTGTACCTGTTGTTTGGCAGTTGTGGATAAGTTACTAATTCAGATAATCTTGTGAACGGTGAGCCAGAAACAGCAATTTTGCCATTTAAGGAAATTTGGTAGAATAAATGTATTGATATGTTTATAAATTGGGACACATGCAAGCCAGGTTTGCATATAGCCTCCAATTCTCAGGATGAACATTGGAAATAGAGGTCAGAATCCCTTACAAGCAGTCCTTCCAGATATTGCAACATTATCTTGAAGGTAAAACAGGGTGGCTGTTGTTAGAGAGAAATTTGATTGGGAAAAAAAAAAGTGGATTTTTGTCATATTTCTAAGAGGATATTGAGCTTTATTTATGTTTTTGGCATAAATAATTCTGATTACCTTGAGTGATCATAAAATTTCTAGAATTTTCCTTTTTTTTTTCTTAAAATGTTTCTCTTGTCTGCACTTGGACCCCATATAATTTTTTATTTGGTTTAATATTACATTAGAGCATACAGGCTAGCCAAAACACAGCCTCATTCACATCTGGCAAATAACTGAGCCAAATAACGAACCTGCATGCACTCTTTGTTGGAGTTTCCCTTTCAAGTATGGGAAAGGTGATGGACTTGTTTGATGAAAAAAAAAAATCCCACGTATTTGGAAGCAGAGAAATTAAAAGACAAATGGACTTTAATGAAGAAATTTCCTTTAGATCATGACTGGTTCTCAAAATTGCTTGCAGAATGAAATATGTCTCTTCCTGAGAAACCGTTTGAAAAGGGACAAAATTCAGGGCTGCCCATAAAGTGTCATAGCATTGACTTTTTCTGATCTCTTTTCCATTTCTGGTCTTCTGTTGATCAGTTCTTTCTCAGTACTTTTGTTTGATGAAAGAGAAACAACACATGGGTTGAAAATCATCCAGTGCAGACTTCCCTTCTATAGAAGAGATTAGCAAAGTGAAGCTTACAAAATCTTTGTAAACAGGCTGCATTCTTATAAATCATAGCCATTTTGTTAAATACGATAAGGGTTTTAATTAAAAAGAATTTTCTACTTATTTTCTCTTTGCCCTCCAGAATTAAACTTTTGAGAACCCCTTTTCTCTGTAGTTTTTACATATTTTTTATATTTTTTTCACTTCTTCACTGATTTTGAGATAACTGCCCCTTTTACTTCATTCTTCATTTCATTTTTGTTAGCATGTCTTGCTGCATACCAAGTCCATATCTCTTTGAACTCATCAGAATTTCACTAGTTTAACCAATGCAAATTTAGCACATCATCTTCTAAAGTACCACATTTTTACTCCTGTGGCACTATAGCTGTATTACTGACACATAAGTCTCTGGGCCAATAACTGCATACATATAAGGTAGATAGGTGACTATAATCAAGGCTTTCTTGCTTCATAAAATAGATTCTACAGTAATGTTGGTTGTGGGGAGACAGGGGAAAAGAGGAAACAGGCACAAAGAAAGCTTGGTGAAAGGACATCTCACTCATAATACAGTATAATGCAATAGCTGTCTCAGGCCTGGCTTTAGTTCCTTCTAGTCAACATTTCAATGACACTAAATTATTTTCAGAAAATGTTCTGTACTTTGGAAGATAATTCTGCCTGCAGGTGTAATATTATTTCTTTTATATTTTTTACATACCTCCCTCATTCCTTTCCAACAGCCTGGTTTCAAGTTTCAAAAACTTTCACAGATTCCTTTTGATTTATATTTCTGGATCCTATCTCCTTATTTTTGTATTTTTGGGTTGAAAAAGATATAATTCAAGGTAAACCAAAGAAATTGGGAGCAGCACAAAAATCTCAAAAATGGAACAATATCTTCACCAGGTTGGTACTAATTCTGACCATATTCTGTTCATAAATCATTATGGAACCTGAGCTTTTTCTTAGTATTATTCTACAAAAAACACTGCCAGTGAATTACTTCACTCCTTAGACGTTGGGCCAATAAGACTAACAAATCACATGCTGCAAAATTTCAGAACACCTTCAAACCTCACCATGGAGAGTTTTGTTAATTACTGAAAAGCTGTCAACTGTACATAAAGATGTGAACCTCAGGGCCCCTGCAGGACATTTGACCAACCAGCGAGAAGAATGTAAAAGTCAATTTTGTTTTCTGGGGTAAATCTTTACATACAGGTCTGCCCCTGGCCATGCACTGGGAGTGGTGTATCTTACAAAACCGTTTTAGATTTGTGGTGAAAAATATCTTCTCCTTCAAATCCTGCCAAGAGACATATGTGCAGATAACAGAGACAAGTAGGAGAGCTCTAAGCAGATGTAGAGACAAAAAGGAAGTGAAATGCCTTTATGGGAATGGCCTTTGCCTGGAGCAGGTCTCAGAGGATCTGATGATGCTGTGGGTGGGACCTTTCGGAACTTCTCACAGGGCAGCTGAAACCTACTAAAGTCTTTTCTGAAAAGAGGTTTGCCCTGCCCTGCTCACAACAGTTAGCCTGTGAAAAAGTCTGTGCAGTCTGGGAAAGCTGCATTCCACTATTGTGGATTTCATAAGCCCTATAAAAGCTGACATGCGGATTTAGGAACCCTAAATGTTTGCATAAATGTCTTTTAGCAACTAAATAATTGCCCCCTGAAGCACCCCAAAAGAAGCCAAAGGAAACAGAAATCACCATCTACAAAAGATTAAAACAAATTTCTAGTTTCTCAGCCAAGCCATTTTGCAGTTACTATAAGCCAAAAAAAATGTTAGGAAAATTTTCAAGAGGTGAAACTGCTTCCTTTTTTGAGCCCTCATGTCTCCCAAACATCTTGTTGAATTTACCTCAGACTTTCCATTAAACTTCTACTTTGGCAGAATAACACGCTTATGAAATTTCGAGCAGATTGGTTTGGTCTGGTAAAAGGCAAAGACATAAAAAGCCTAACCTAGGGTGCAAACCCGATTTCCAATTTATCTGTGGAGAAAGTATAAGAGAGAGAGAAGTCTACCAAAGTGAACCAATAGTACTGGGTTGCGTGTGCAATACTTGTTCCTGCACAGTACTATCTAGTGCCACTCAGACTGCTGTCAGAGCTTAAATCCAAAGCTTCACTTAGATCACACCTCAGCATTTTGTACTACATGTTGAAACAAGTATTTCAGGTGAAAAAATATAGCACCATTCTATTTCTTTAGCACCAATAGCAAAAGAAGGTGGCTACCCCTGTTATTAACATAATCTTCGAGAAATCTGATTTTTCTTAAAGGTTATTGATATATTTTATTCTCAAATTCAAGTGGCACCCTCTGCTGGCCGGTCTACATTGATCTACTGCCACTGATAACAAAACTGCATCTTGCTTTAAGTAAAATATCTATATAATGGTCTATACTGGAAATTGGAAGAGTTAGAGATCAGCGTAAAAATGTTGAGGTGGGTGTAAGAAACGAAAACGCACAGAGGCACTGGGAAAAACTATATGCCATGTTGTGGGGTTCAACTCAGTGAGTTTTGATGGAGTTTAGCTATTGAACATCAAGACAGAGTTTGGCCACAAACTTGTGGTTAACTTCGTATTTGGATTTCAACAGAAGCTGAAAGCCTGAACAGGAAACCATGTGTTCCTTTCATTGGCATGGATATTTTGTCTCTAGTTCAGTGAAGGTATACAGTTTTTTTAGAAATCTTTGGAAAATCAGTCCCCGGTCCTCTCTAAGGCAGTGCAAGAGATGCATACGTTGATTCTGCAGCACAAGACGAGTTTGCATATTAAAGTGCTGTGGTTTTGGAGGCTTATGCACAAATGATGTTCAGGACATACACATAAGTCAAGCAGGCATACTAGACAGATTGCCCTTCCTTTCACTCCACTTCAAAGCCCTTAGTGGGTTCTCCCAAGGTTGAGAGAAATTTGGCTGTTACTGCTTTAACCTCCATAAATGTCTGATGTCATTTACTCACACATCCTGGTAAAAACTTCTGTCTGATCTCTCCCAGTTGTTCTCTCTTTCTCTCCAAGGAAGTTTCGTCTAAGTGCCTATTTCATTCTTAGTTTTCCGTCTGCTTTTCCATCCCTTCCCAGGAGTGCTGTGACACGACCAACCAGAAGCATTACACGAAAGACTAAAGACAGTTTGTTAGAGGAGGAGGAGTATTTGGCACAGCAGTGCAGGAACGACCCAGTAATGTGGCACTTGGCCGAGAAGTCACTTTTCTGAGAGCCAACACTGTACAGCACTGGAATCTGTGAGGGTTTTACAGGCAGCCTCAGTCACCTCGGATCAGGCAGATAGTGCACATATGGACTCAGTTTGCTCAAACGTGCCTGCACTATCCCACATTTTATCCAGTATCACTTTTTGAAGGGGTTAAGGAAAACCTGAGCCTTACATCCAATGCTCCACTGTTTATGATTCTCTTCCAGTAATGAGATTAATATGTGACTTTCTCATCTGAGTAATTTATTGTTACTATAGAACTAGATTTAAATTTTTTTTCTTTGCTGTCAGTATATTAACATCAAAGAATGTGCAACCACTCCTCTCAAATGCATGAGCTGGTTTTGTTTTATTTTTAAAAATAGGAATCTACAGTTTTGCCTGGGCTTAATACACTAGCTCACAATATGGTTTACTACTCTACTGTGTTTGTAGAAGAATCATCATAAGTTGAGAATAAAATGTATCTTGGGGAAGTGAAGTCCTTGGAGTAACTGATACAGAGAATTTTAGTAGAAAAATCTAACTTAAAACAGTTCTAAAAATCATGGAGTTAATCTGTGCTTGGTAAACTCCAGTGCTTCATTTCTTGCTTGTATCATATGGAAAACAATGTAATTATTTTAAAAATTTCAGGTACTCAATAGTTTCTGTGAGAAGATTTTGTTCTCACTAATGCACGATTATAGATGACAGGAGGAGCAGAATTGCAATGTATTTGCTTTTCATGGCTGGAAATTGCTCAGATTTCAAAGCTGGAACCACTTAGAAGTGGCTACTTAAATGTGTCATGGAACAGATAATAACTTCTCTGCTTGCCTTAAAAATGTGGCTTATGAGTAATGTCAAAACACTTTTATTTTACTGAAATATAACCTGATTCTGTAATTTTAGCTTTACTTAGGAAAGAATTGGTTTGTTGAAGAATTCACAGGAGCCTATTTTCAGTTGTTACAGAAATGCATTGGAATACATCTTAAAAAAAAGGTACAATTTTGTCTTTATGTGGAAGATTTTAATAGCACTCACAGTGGAATCAAGTTATATTTTTGTATTCAAAATGCAATACTGACATGTTTCTATGATTCTATGATTCTCTGTTTTTCAAAGCAGACATTACATTTAATTTTGTATTATCCTTTGATGATAGTACACACTGGTGAAGAGTTTTCAAGAGTATATAGATTAGGTATAGCAAGAAAGAAGGTTTAGGCTATGATTACTTTGAGTTGGAAACATTTCAAATCATGAGTTTTTTCTATATTTGCAACCAGAAATGGCAGGAACTCTTCTCAAAGCTATTGGACTGGATACTTAAGATGCTTTTGCTTTTCGTAAGAAAGTCAGAGTGTTCTTGTAATACGCTAGCCATCAGTCTAGAATAATTTTGAAACAGAATTGTCCCAAATATCCCCCCCCCCTTTTTTTTTTGACTTTTGAAAGTAGTCTGACATGTAAAATAAATTGAATGTTATTTTATTTAGAGCTGTGCAGAAGAGCTTTTGTAGTTGGTGTTACGATTTCAAAATTTTTATTCTTGTAAATCAAAGAAAGACCTCTTCAACGTTGTTGTCATTAGTGAAGGCAAGATCTGAAGAAAATCCCACACGACAATTTTTAAAACATTCAACAAAAGCTATTTTTTTGAAAAGTGAAAATTTCAATCTTTAATATTTTTTGTACTGTGGTAATGTATTTTAAAGTAACACCATTTCAAAATCAACATTAGAGGGTATTTTGAAAAGAAAATTCATATTTATTACCTCTCCAAACTTAATGAATATGATTGTATACTCATCAAAGTTATTTTCTTAGGTTTTCCTTTCTGGGGATATTTCTGCTCTCCTTTGCACAATCCCTGGACGTACAAATGGATTTTGGAAAAACAAGGACACTTCCATTGAATAGAATGACAAGGAAGTTCTGGGCAGATGTCTAGGAAGTTTTGAGGACAGTCCCTGAAGGTAAAGGCTGAAAAATCAGGAGAGATTAGTTTTTAAAACATGGAAGTCCTGGACATAGGAAGGGGATAGTTATATAACTAACCGTCAGGTGAGTGAATTTAAAACCATGACTAATAATTTTAAAAATCTGTGATTAATTTGTGTGAACTGGAGTGAGAAGCTAGAGTAAGAGCAGATGAAGAGGTTACAGTGGGTAGACCAGAGCAGTGCTTGGTGACTGAAGCTACACTGGATAATGTGTAGGTCAGTAACTGTTTTCCACAGGTTTTCTTTTCTCAGCCATCCAAATGCCTACCAGCATATCCTTCCTTTTTTTTTTTTCTCTTTCATAGAACAGTTGCTTCTCTGATATTTATTAATCTGCTTGCTAGCCCTCCTTCTCTGACCAAGTCCATGAGTTTTCCTGTCTAATCAGCAGGGCAGGGGCATGTTCACATGATCATGGACTTGGCTTTGTGAACCACTTCACCAGTAAACTCTGACACAAATCCTGTGAAGAATCACACATGTGTCCTTGGCATGGATCTGACAAGACACACAGAAGCACAGAGCTCACCATATCTTGGTATGAGGAATGGTGACTTTTTTCAGCATCAAGCTTGTTCCCTGTTTCCAGATACTGGATTACCTCAGAAGATGGTGCTTACACTATGCTTCTCAAGTTTTCTTTAATAGGAGAAGTAGTCCCATATGAATGTATGGAAGGAGGACCATTCAGTCACAGGCTACTTCACTTTCATGTGAACAAGGTTATTCAGTGTCCCTCGACACCCCCCTTGAAACTCCGTCACACCTTTCAACCCATCCATCCCTAAAGTTATAGTCCCAGAGCCTCAGAGTCCAATGAGTGGAGAGTTAGGAGGTCCATCCCTGAAAATGCAGTGGGAGAAGCAGCAGATAATGAAAAGGTGGTAGGAGGGGGACTGTTTAGGGGGATTAATATCAGTACAGGATGATCACGTACCACTGAAGCCAACCACAAGCACCTCATGTTTTCAGTGGGGAGATGGACAGTGTCCTCTGGGGGAGGGCCTTACCCTTCAAGAATAGTTTGAGAATGTTTGGCATGAAGCAGCAAAACCCAAGTCAAATGGCATAGGTGAGCTCTTCGTACAGGCAGAGTTTTGTATGCTGGTTGAGTCAGCTGTGTTGGGCAATTACATTTAAAGAGAGGGGCAGGCTCTGAGTCATGTTTGTGCAGCTGAATTAATTGCGGAACAAGTTGCTTTAGGCACCCTCTGTGCATTGTCAGCCTTTTTTGCACCCTACTCAAAGAACGGACGGATCACTGTTTGCCGAGATTGCAACTAACGTGCTAAATATGCTAAGGACCCTTATTAGTAAGGAAATTAGGGATCATAAAATGTAACAAAAGAGCTAGTGTTCAGCAAGCCGGCAACTTTAGTAGCTTAATATTATGAATGGCATCAAGGAACTCTGAATGAAAACATAACAACTGTTACTTTAGATACTTTACTAGCCAAGATCTTGATCTAAAATAATACCTGGTACTTTCAAAAATCTTAATTAAAATTACCATACATGTTGGATATGATATAAAAAGTTACATAACTGCGTTTTGTTGATAGGAAAGAGGTAACCAGCTGGCACTTGCAATGCAATTGGATACAGGCTGCAAAAGCAAGACACAACAATCTTAGCATTCAACCTTCTAGATTCAGGGCTAATTTTCTCAAATTGCAGCTCTCACCTGCAGGCCATCCTCGCAGTTGCCAGAACATGCCACTGCTTTCATGTTCCTGTATTTTCCACACATACAATTTTCAAATAATGGATCTCACTAATCTGCAAATACTGCATCAGTAAAGGAGATAGCTGCAATAACTAACGCAACAGTGATTGCTCACAGACAAAGCAAAGGATTTAAAAGAAAATCCAGAAGATTTTATATCCATTAGGAAATGCAGTAAGGGGAACAGCAAAAATGAGGTTTAATTGCAGAGCAAACTTTCGGGATGGAGAAAGTTCATTATTTGTCTGGCTTCTGCAAGGGAACAGCTGTCTGCAAAAGCCTTCTTGTGTCTACAACCAGGAAGGAGGTGCTCCTCAGGGATCTTGGCCAGATGTAGAAAAACAAGGAGGAAAAGACGGGGGAAGGCAGCTGCTTACCATTCAGCAGCTGAGGTGAGAAACCCATGAGCTAAAAATGAGGGTTCTTCTGGGAGTAGGCAGTCAAGCGTCCAGCCAGGACACTCTTGCCTCTCTGCCAGCACATTTGTATCCATGATGCAAGGAAGGAAACCTCAGACAGAATCTTCATGGGAATAGATTGCTTAGCATGTTTTACAGGTATGAGTTGTGCCAGGAGAGTACTTATACTCCAGGCTGTAAGTACAGAGGACATGCAGCAGTGCCTGTGTGCCAGGGAAGCACTCCAGTGGATACATTCCTAGTTGTTGCTCAGTAAATATGCACCTGACTCTACTGCCCTGACATCAGAAATCACTGTAGGAGTATAGCTGTAAGCTTGCTAAGACCATTTTGGTGCTTATGTTGGCATGATGCTCTTGATAGAAAATTGGCCAAAGTCACCTTTTCAGAAAATCTGTACCTGTAACATAATATCTCTTTCCAGGCACTGCATTAAACCTGTTTTTTTCATGAGTCTGCATAGAAACTTCCTTGATAACTGCATGGCTTCCACAGAATCACAGAATGACATGGAGGTGGAAGGGACCTCTGGATATCATCTAGTCCAACCCCCCTGCCAAAGCAGGTCCTCCTAGAACAGGTTGCACAGGAACTTGTCCAGGCAGGTTTTGAATGTCTCCAGAGATGGAGACTCCACCACCTCTCTGGGCAGCCAGTTTCAGTGCTCTGCCACCCTCAAAGTGAAGAAGTTCCTCTTCATATTTAGATGGAACTTCTTGTGTACAAGTTTGTGCCCATTTTCTCTTGTCCTCTCACTGGGCACTAGATTGGTTCTATAAATTGTTGGTGTTATTTGGATATCTGACAGCCTTTCAAAATATTTATAATATGAGAGGAGGTCTGCTGGATACACATCTGTGGGAATACACTTCGGGGAACCCTGCTGCAAATGGAAATAGAGTTGCAGGAGGCTGTAGCTTAGCACAGGTTAAGGACGTAGGTGAGCACACAGTCTGCTGGGGCTGACAAAATGGGTCCCAGTAACCCAGCAAGGCACTGGGAGTACCGTAAAAGTAACCCAAGTATGTGTGCATGTGATGCAATCATAGCTCTGCCTGTAATGTAGACGTGCCTTTGTAGTGACTGCTTCCTACTTTCAACTCTAAGAAGCTGAGGAGTGGCGTCTACAAGTCTGTCTGTGGGAAGAAAGGAGAGAGAGACACTCATTAAGTGTTATTATCTTGTGAATAGACTTGGTCAGACAAAACAATAGGATAGCTGAAGCTTAGGGGAAGGCTCCTCTGTGACACATTGGGGTCTACATCATTAGCATTTCTTCAGAGACAGAGCCAAAGAAAGAAGTTCTGGTAGAGGCTTCCGAAAACAGAAAGGCCAAAGGGGTGAGTGCAAGGATACATGGGCACAAGAAAATATGGACCTGAGGTAGGAAGAGGAAGTGCTACTCTTCCAGCAGGGAAATGCTTACTGGTGACCAAAGAACCTGAGAAGGATGTGCTATTTGGACCTCTACAATAAAGACAGAAAAAGAGCAATCTGACAGATGAAGGGCGTTCCTCTGCTGCTCAAAAATGTAAGAAAGCCAAGAGAGATAGGGAAATATGTATCGTTTTGCTTGGGCCAGTGTATTTCCCATGCAAACCATGCTAACTGAAATGAAGGAATCCTTAGGAATTCCCTGTGTCTATATGTCTTCTAATATTCCATGGACTTACAGAGTGAATGGAAAATGTACCATGCCAAAAAGACTGAAGTTGTGGGATGTAGATACAGTAGAGAGTCAAGATGTGTGGGCCTATGGGTGGTACTGGGCTGAGGGTAACCTTTGCTTTAACCTGTAAGATGAGTAAGAGAGAGGGAAAACTGTCTGATAAAGAGCTCAAGGATAATATTTGCTGCTTACACCATGGGATGCTGAAGATCATCACATTGATAACACTGGAGGTCTTTGGGATACAAAATATACTGTTCTGTTAGAGTACAGCTGTGGGAGCCTGATGAAAGCACAATAAAATTTGAATAATAGTACTATTAGAACGTACTCATAACAAAAGCAATAACAAAACACTATTTGAAACAAATTTGGATTAAAAAAAAAAATCACCCACCCCCCAACAATGTTCACAACAAATTTCAAAATAAGAAACTAGAATTACAAAACATAGGAAACATAGGTACCTTCCTTACCTATTGTTAGCATTTGATCTCTATTTGTTGTTTTTTACATCCTAACTGTTTCTGAAGGAGGAAATAGGAAAGCTACTAAATGCACGGCCTTATTTCAGAAGTGAAGGCATATTAAGAAGACAAAGGCTACTGACAGTGTACTAGTTTATCACGTTCAGGCTCTTCTCCCGTGTCTCTCATTCGTGTCACTGTCCTGTGACAGCTAAGAGACGGAGGCTATCTGGAGACAAAATCTTCACAGCTGTCATTGCCTTTATCAGATCTTCCACCTCTCAAGGTATTCACCCACAGGTTCTGCTGAAGGACATTGCACAAGCAAAAGCAAAAATAAAAGTTTTGTAACAAAACGGCAGAAAACTAGGAAAATCAGATGGTTGTCTAAAGAGAAAGGAGGAAGGTCTAGTGGGAGATGTCCCTGCCCACGGCAGGGGGGTTGGAGCAAGATGATCTTTAAGGTTCCTTCTGACCCAGATCATCCTATGTTTTTATGACAAAGATAAAGCAAGCTGATAAGGAGAACAGTTGAGGCACATGAGTCTTCAGGCTCAGGTGGGTTTGAGGAAAGAGCTCTCATACTGACAGAGAGTTCTGCCTGTGCAGCCTTTGGAGACAGGATTCTGCCTTCAGTCAGCTGAAGTGAACACAGGGTCCCTATTCGCTCCGTTGTTATTGAGGGAGATGTGTGGAACACATCACAGCAGAGCAAGTGGAATAGGCACATATGAACTATTTGGGTTGATGATCAACAAGACTGCAGTGCCACAGTTCAACAGGTGATTTTAGTATACGAAGAAGAGAAATAGCTTTGGCTTTTCTACTTTGACAATAGAGCAAAGCCTCCTAAAATAGCAATAGTTTCAGCCACTTTGTACAAACATGCCATTTGTCAAAATCCTGTTTGCTTCACAGAGATGATTGATGAGTGTGCTATTTTGTGCTAAATATGACAACTTTCTGGAACATTCCTCATTGATGACCTTGAACTTCGCTCCTTGCAAGGCCAGCCGAGGCTACAGAAGTGTAAAGAGCATGTTCTTAGGCTATCATTGACATCTACTTCTAGATAAATACTTGTTTTTGGCAATGGGCGAAAAGGCTCTCAATGTGCTTAGAGCAGATTGGAAAATTAATTGTCTCAAAGTCAACTGTTATTTCAGTTAATTCCAGTTTACATGCAGGAAATATTTAGCTGTGTGTGGATCATTATATACCATTTTGGTTATACCATTTTGAAGAATAGGAAAAGTCACCTGCTGCACCACAGTTCTCTTATCAGCATCCTGAAATGGCAATACAATATTTAAAAGAAAAGCTTTTCCTCTGGGGACAGCTGACAACAGCAGCATGTGTAAACCTAGAGGGTCTTCTGTTAGATCTACCTGGTGGACTAAGGAAAGTGTTTTGGATGGAGAGAGAGAGAAATATTTCTAACCCCTTTTGACACCTCTTTTTTCCCCGACTCTATAATGCTCTACAGCATGGTGCTTTGTAACAAACAGCGAAGCAGCAGTGAAGCAACACTGGCTCATGGTTACTCACTGCGGGAGAAGCAGAACGTCCATAAAGCAGAATGAAAGCACCCATTTTATTGGCTCTGGCTCTTGCTTCTGTAACATATTTTAATGTAAATAATTTATTATGTGTCATTTCCTCACAAGCCTTCACAGGCTTAAAACCTTTGAATGGGATGAAGCATTGCATGCCCTATTTGTATCAAGCACACAATTCACAAGGCCTCCTGCAGCTCTTTCCCAACATAACTGAGAAGACCCAAGCACTTAGGTCTTTATTGGGTTAGAATATAATTAGAACTAAGCAATGACTTTAATGTCAAAGGAAAATAAATGAGACGGGTACTGTTTGTAATATTACTGCTAATCTCAAAGCTTATTGCTACAAAGATAATTTAAACTTTTTTAAAAAAGAAATCACTTACAAAACAAATGGAAAATCCACACACCTCACAAGGTCACCTTCTCTGGTTGACCTTAATGGCATGTATTTTTTGTACTGTGGTGATCTACAGTATTGTGCTATTCAGAATTAATTAAATGATCAGTTTCTGTTATACCAAGAGTGTTATGTCTAATCTACTGCACAGCACTGAAAAATGATTCAATTGTGCTATGACTTTGAATCTTTCATTAAGTAGGATTCTACTTGTTTCTAACAAATGAATGAAACAGAAATAAAATGGCAGGAAGTAGCGCTTCAGTTAATCCAATTTTCATACAGGCCTGAAAATATCTTCAGACATTCAATGAAACTTCTCTCAACATGTCTTTTTTATCTGCTATCCTAACCCATATACAGTTTCCTCATTCTTTATAATGGAACGTATTGTTAAATCTGGCTCTTGGGTACTTTAAAGAGTCAGTTCTCTGGGCAAATAATTCCTAAAACCAAGGAACAAGACAAAAACACAACTCCTCTCAAAACTTTACTTCTAAATCCAAACGGATCATGAAGAGAAAAACTGCTTTCACCACAAGTAGAAAAAGTATTCAATGCTAAATTTTGAGTCCAAACAAAGTAACATTCCAAACACAGAACTGGATAGTAATGTGAGAGAAACTGGACCATTCCAACAACAGAGCGATTGGCCAGGTACCATCTGCCTGTTGTGTATCCCTCCAACATTATGTTACACCTGGGCTATTAAAAAATGACCACACCAACAAGAGAGATTTAGCAGCGACTACTCTGGCTGTGTTCCCACATTTCTTTATACTCTCTCTGGATCATATTTTTCTTCCTAGAATGGAAATGATGGAGAAGAAAATGTTGCAGTGACTTAGTTCGCGTAGAGCCTGGACTTACTCCCGTGCACCACAGCTAAAGGGATCAGAGAACCTTTCTGCCCATTGTTGGCCAACAGAATTTGTTAGTGATTTGCTGAAAGTAAGCTTTGTGCTCTTATTTGGCTGTGTCTAGACAGCCGAATCCTTTGCTGCTATCCAAGGAATGTGCAGCTAATGTCAGTGATGTATTCACAGGAAAGCATTGGTTCTTGAGCACAAGCTTAACACAATCGGTGCAAAGTGTAGAAGAAATGAGGCAGGGGAACTTCCCTGAGCAGGATATTTACTATGAAACCTACTTAACTTCCTCTAAGGGAATAAAAAATGGAGAAAATTTATTTAAAATCTCACTAATTAAAAAGATAGCTAATATTCAGATTGAAAGCCACAGGAGAGATTTAGTTCAGCTGTATTTTAGGTGTATAAACACATACACAACTTTTGTACGCTCCAAGAATTACAATCAGAAGAAGCAGAGCTATGTCCTATTCTCCACTAGCAAATGGAACTGTCTTTGGAAAAAAATTTATGAGCTGTCTTGAATCACTGTATTAGCAGTGGATGGGTGTTCAGAATAAGCAAAAATGACAGCCCAAGAGGTCAGTATGAAAAAAAATAAATTAGCACCAGCATATTTTGGAAAGGAAAAGAGTATCCAGACAAAAGTTCAGTTGCTGTGAATCCCGAAGGAGTTATGCTCACTTATAGAAATGACCAGTCATTTAGTAAGTTTAATGACACATGTTTGGTGGCGTCCAAGGGTGAAAAGTCAGTTATTAGTACTGTAAACCACAACCAATCATATGAAAGACCAGGCAACTTTCTCACAAGTAATTGAACTGAGGCAAATAATATGAGCCAGATAATGAACATTGCCCTTATTTATCAGTTGTGCAAGCAAAAAACCAGGAAAGATAATTGAGTTGCCCACAGTCATGCAAGGAGGATTAAATATGGCTGTCCTTTTCTAGGTGAAGGGTGGAGGCAACAGACCAGAAAGTGAGGTACTTGATGTTGGATACAATCCTAACATTGCAGTAGCTTTGCTTTTAACTCAGCAATGTATTTGGCATATTGTGTCTCCTGTACATCAATTTGCAGGAAGACAATATGAACAGTTTCTAACTCTACCTCATAAACTTCCCTGAACAGGCACTGGACTTACAATAACATCTTTGTTGGCAAACACTTCCAGGCACTGTAAATCTGTCTGACTCTACAGAAGAGATGGCTGATGTGCAAATCTCTAAGTCACTGTTGTTAAAAAACAGAGCCTCTGTTCATCCATCTTGGGCCTTATTTTATAGCACACCATATAAATGAGAACTTAAAATAGTTCTTTATCCTTCCAAAGTGCACAGTCACTGGAAAGGATAACACAACACATTTAGCCTTGGGAACCTGAATCAGCTGAGAAAAGAGCAACTGAAGGACACATCTATGTTTGCCTCCCTCTGTCCAGAGGTAGCCTCTGCAGTCCATATCTATGTCAGTGTGCTTTTACTCACTTAAGAAATTGAATCTGTTCACACAAATGTTCACCAGACCAAGTCAAGGAGTTATAATCCTTATCACTTAACACTGGGGAAGCAGTGCAGTATTGTACAGGAATGTTCCCAAGGAATGTAATAACATGAACAGGAACGATCTGACTTCTTACCACATGAGGCCACTGAGAGAAAAATAGTTATTCTTCCCTGCCTATAAGCATGCAGAAGGACATGTGCTTATCCTTTGTTATCTGTGCTGGAAGCGTGCATTTATTAGTAATAGCACAAAGACCTCTTTATGCATGGTTTTGACAGTACCTTTGACACTAGGGCTAGACTTAGAGGACTTCCACTTTATGAAGAGGTTTAAGGTTTCAAAAGATTTTTCCAAATACAAACGCAGTTCATTTTGACTAGTGACTTGGGAATGTAAAGAAAAATATCGGAGCATTAGTGCTATTGGCTACCATAAAGCCTTTTGACTCGCCACTCGTTAGTAATATTCCAGACGTGAAAAACTTTCCAGGTGAGATATTCATCACAATCTAGATATTTCCATAAAGCTTGATGGGTTGAACAAAATGCCATTTTTCAAGGAAGAAAAAGTTTGATCTTTTTTTTTTTTTCCTCTCAGCAGCTCTACTGCAGAGCCATATTTAGAAATGCTTGATCATAAGGTGTTTGCATTTGGCAGGGAATGGCTATGATGCACTTTCCCCAGGGCCTGGGAAAAAGAAGCAGGCTGCAAAGACAGCTTTCACAAGTTGCTTTGAAAGGCAGTGTATAATTATAGAGGCTGGCAATGAAAGACAGAGCAGCCTCCAGGGATACCCCCTTTCTCATTCTGCTGCTGACAGGGATTCTTGACTTTGCAGTCAAGTTCTATCGTGTCCTGAGTAAGGAGCTCGGTCAGCAGTGGATGAAACAGCTTGCATCATCTTTCTTCAACTTCAGCTAAACTATTAGGAGGAGGCAGGTTTGAGCTTTTCTTTTTTTTTTCTTTCTTTTTTTTTTCCTGTCAAGCCTGTGACTCATGAATGTCACAGAAATGAGAAACCAATAAAAAGCTATTTCTATTACCTTTTGAGCTTCCCTTTTAAGGATCACGTAACGTAGAGTATTCACAGCTTTTGTTAATAGTGCTATTATAATTAATTATTATTATTATGATAACAACCTTGTATTTAGGCCGCCTTTCATCCATTCTAAGAACAGACAAGTATAAAGCAGATCTCTGTGATGATGCCTAAAAACTTTGTGCTTTTGAAAGCTCAGCACCAGAGCCACCTGCAGACTCTCCTGAGAAGCGTACATTGCTTCCAAAGATTGTTTTCAAAACCGATATTGGCTTCCCGCAACCAGGGCTTGTTCTGCTGAATGCGAGAAACTGTTTGTACCAGCGTCTCATTTCCCTTTTTGCTGCACACCCCTGCAGTATTTCTAGTTGCAGAGCAAAGAGGAAAGCGCTATGGAGCTTTCACAAAACTGCGTTTTTCCCGTCAGCAACAGCCTCCTCCCTACAGTTTCCATCAAACCCAGTGCCAAGTCTGTGGCTTAAACCCATCTCTCTACTGAACTCTGTCCTATGCTAACTATTTCAGAGACAGATATTATGTATCACATTGTCAAAAACAATTCAAAAAAGGCATATCCATGAGATGGAAGTGGTATGAGGAATGAAGAAAGAAATGGGCCAGGAAGTGGCAAAGCACTGCACTTAAAAAAGATTTTTCTATTTGTTATTTTTATTGCCATTTCCAAATTAAACCTGAAACTATTAATCTGAAATGTACGTCACCATGTGGTAATCCATTTTGTATATATTATTAGTTCTCTGTAAGGGCCACTTCCATTAGTAGCATAGTAGAGAGCACTCACTGGAAATACAGAGCGTGCCCAAACCCACTTCTTGTTCTTCTTTCTGGAGTACAGGATGCTACAAAAGATCTTCCAGAATTTGACTGTGCTGCACATGGAAACAAATACAGCTGAATGGAATTGGAGTTTCTGTTGCATTTATTCATTTCAGCACCTGTTTACTTTCCAAACAGGGACAAAAGGTCAAAGCACATCGGAGAACAGAAATTATAAAGCATTTTGATTCAGAAATACTAAGTTAATTTATTTCAAATAAGAAAAATATTTTGATATTTTGCTAATTAGCTGAATTTACCTAAAATTATTTTCATTAAAATCCAGATCTCTGGAAACTTACTTTCCTATTCTGAAAAGAATTTCTGTGCAGCTCAAGAAAAAACCCATACCATAATATAATATTCTGTCAAATTCTTCTTGCATTGTGCTGTGTTATCTTTTCAGTACCGTGCATATCCTTCATGTGCCTGTGAGGGATTCTTACTACTAGTGTGCAACTGCCGCTGTGAGCACAAGATCCTGATATAACAGTCATGAACAGCAGGGACAGAACTTTCCAATGTCACTATTGCTTTCTGTAAGAGGAGTAATGGGAGAAGTGGAAGCTGCTCAGCAGGTTCTCCTTCTGACAAGCAAAGTGGAACAGAAAACAGCATGCACAAAGTTTTCCTTCAGCTAGTAGGTAAAGGTGCAGTTTCCTCTGCAAATAATATCACATCACACGATTGAATTATAAGTGCCTTGGAAGAACTTACATGAAGAAGTAGTCCCAGTGTTTAAAAAGTTGAAAGGATAAATCTGAATGTGATTTAGTCTCTCAGTGTCTGTCCATTGACCTTAATATCAGTCTCCTTTAGATAAGTGCCAAGTGAGGAAAAACAGTTTTCTGTAAAAGATTCCTGAAACCAGGCATAGATATTTTACATCTCCTTTACTTCTTCTGCAAAACTCCAAGAAATTCTTTAAATAAGTGTGTGGGATTTTAAGACAAGTTCAGAAACCTAGGCTTTATTTTACTGAGATACCATAGTTGCAAACAGGAAGATAAGCTACACAATTTTGGGTTATGTACTGTACCATAGGAGTATAGTTTTAGTTCAAGGGTCTTTCTCACTTGGCATCATCGATAGAAGGATATCCCTACATTTCCAGAGAGGAGCTGGAAATGCTGCAGAAGGCTTACACCATGTACATACGAAAACTCTTCATGATTTTTTTCTTTGCCCCCACCCCAAACCCAAAGGGTGACTCGGATGAATAGCTCAATAACTAGCTATAATTGGTATATTATTATAATAATTAAAAAATGTAAGACATTTTTAGGTCTGTAAATATTGTAGCATTTGTAGATAAAACACATCAAATGCGGGCCAAACAAAGCTATATCTTTATTAAGACACCGCCCAGTTTCATACCTGCAGCTTGTCACGTTTAGGAGGTGTAAACTCGTGTATTAGTCAACAGATCTGCTGTAAAATCACCCCACTACTGTAATATTGAAATAAGTAGTTCAGCATATAGAAAAGAAGTCCTGTTGTCTATGTTTTGTTATCATAGGATATGTGTTTCTAAACACACGGCGAAAAAAAGTTCAATATAACCGTTCAGAACAAAAGCTAGTTGTAAAAAAGATAGAATTTTTTCCTTCACTTTGCTTCTGTACCTTATAAACGATTCACATGCAGTTTAAATGGTGCAATAAATGCAGTTCATCTGGTGAGAGAGAGTTAATAACATGCTATCTTCAATTAGTTTAATTGACTTAATTCTGATCCACCTGAAATAATTGCAAAGGTTTCTCTGGAATCAACTGCTTAATGTGTAAAGCATGGTGGAACTTTTAACATGAGAAATGAAATGAAAAAAAAAAAAAAGAAAATAAGTCTTTCAAATGTATTTCAAACACTTTCGATGATGTTTGCAAGTTATTATGTTATATCAATATTCAATAGTCTGTCTTAGTAGAAAAACAGTGATTTTACTTAAAAGAACGGCAAAGTTATAAGAATAGCTAAATGGTTAGCCTAGAAGAAAATAGAACTGATATGGGTGGAGGATTAAAATCAGG
Organism: Thinocorus orbignyianus; assembly: GCA_013400375.1. NCBI lineage: Eukaryota > Metazoa > Chordata > Aves > Ciconiiformes > Thinocoridae > Thinocorus > Thinocorus orbignyianus. The sequence continues at coordinate 136,296 of VXBW01001568.1, forward strand.
GCAAGCTAACTAGTAGTGACATAAAATAACAGACATCCAAATATAGGATAGTTTTAAATGCTCCACACTTTATTTTCATTGGCTTTGATATGGTGTTTCACAGAGTTATTTGAATGGAGCTAAGGTCCTGTAGCAAGTACAGTCAGTCTTCACACAACTCTTCTGGAAACCTTACTTTTTCCCTAAAAGCTGTTAATAGAATAAGAATAAAGATTCTTGTAACTTCCACCTCACTTGGACAGAGCTGTCACAACAGTCTAAATTGTGAGAGTGGCATTGGGGTTTACAACTAGCTATTTAATTTAAAAGGAAAATTCTCCTCGCTTATGTTTTTCTGTTTTATAAACTGAGTGCTTAATGCCAAGCTGACCTATCCTGCAGAACTGTCTGATGACCACTTCTCCTTCTGTAGCCTGTTCCTTAAAAGTTAACTGTGGAAAGTTAATGCTGGAGTTTCATTGCACTTTGATTGAACAAAGAAGGCAGATTGCATCTTTCTTCCTCACTGAAATGTGCCCTGATTCCCAAATATGCGGTAAAGACTCGTCCCTCAGAAGGAGCACACTGAAAGCAGATTGGTATCGGAAGAATAGATGAAACTATATTCTGTCCTGCTATTCTTTATCTGGACTACTATCCTGCAAGCTGAGGCTGGCCTAAAGCTAGCCACATGAAGGTTAGTCATCTGGTCTGAAAAAATCATCTAAGCTCCTTCTACAGTCAATGAAGGAAGATGGGCGGGTCTGGAGGACTCTCCGTCTTGCCCTAAAACAAGTATCTGACTTCTTAGAGGGGCTTCCTTCTTACCACAATCCATAATACAACCCTCAAGATTAGCTCAGTCTAGAGGCCTGTATTTCACCTGACTAACACTAGGTGAGAGGAATCCTACTTTCCACGAACAAACACCATATGAATATGACAAAGCATTATGTGCTTAGAATCACATCAGGAAAAAACTAGCTTTCTACATGACCCTTCTATTACTACGCACCATGTATGCAGGACCTTGTATGCAGGAAGTTTTCTCCCCTACTGTTCTCTAGGGAAAGTTTTTTCTACTTGTCTCTCCCCTCCCTATCCCCCTTTCAACTACTTCCTGAAATCTCTTTGCAAAGCTAGGTCAGGAAGAGGTGGAAGACAAATACAAAAATATACCTGACAAGCAGCATTAGAGAGAAGAATATTATTCACACTTGTTTCTTGGCAAGGTGCTTTTCCTTACTCTCAGTCCAGCTCTAGGGTTTTGTGCTAATTAAGAGTAATTCCTGTCTAAAGAGTGGGGGTAAGTGTGAGTTACCTGACATAATCCTGTTTCTCAGTGACCAACTTTTTTCAAGATCCTTGTTCCTGAAATGGGTTCCCCAAAGAGAGAACTGGAGACTGGAGATAGAGATCAGTCTACTGCAATGGAGATTTCTTGCTCAAAGGACCCAAATAAACTGAGCTCTCTGTATTTTTATATTTTAAAAAGGAACATATCTCTTTGCCTTTATGGTGGCAGCCCAGGTGATGGCAAATTTCTTCCTAAGGTGAAACTGGGAGAACATCGCCCTGGAAGGATCTTCTGGCAGCAATTTTCTGGGAAGATGGTCAAAGTTGACGCTGCAAGATCACAAGACAGGTAAATGTAATGTGTGGGAAAAAAGTAGGAAAAAAAGACTTGAAAGGATTCAGGTCAGCTGGGCATGTACACAGGCAAAGTGAGTCACCACTTTCAAGTTTTGTTTGTCTCTAATTTAGACATCTGAGTTGTTGTAGCAAAGACATGGAATTGTATGCAATTTAAAAAGTATATTTGTGCAGTTGCCTGGGGACTTTAAAGGACTCCAGAACTGATTATTCTTTGATTTGTACAATTATTCATTTTATAGAAGTAGCAAAAATGTTTCTCAAAATGGTTGTTTTATACTATTTATCTTCATGAACACATGCATATATGTATCGCTAGATCTTTGCTGGTGCTGGTGGGTGGTCTGAGAATTTTTGAAAAAACGTTGACATTACCTATCTGGTCCAGAGTGTCTTTAAAAAAAGAAATTCTTGGATTATGAAAGGTTTACATTTTCCCTTGATACCTGCTCCTGCAATTTTAAAATCTCTTTGCTTTGACTCTTTGAAAATGATGGCAGGGTGTGTGGTTCAAAGAGGCAGATAAAATCCTGAAGACGTAAAAGAAAACATTTTTTACATTTCATGATCACTGAATAAATGAACTTTCCTACTCAGGGGGGAATGAAAACTTGGCAGGGAGGTAGGGACCAAAAACATTTCATTTCTATTTTCTAATATTTTTAAAATGTAAGGTTCTTTCCTACTACAAAGCATGGATCCATGTAAAATTAAAGGCTTACACTTGTTCATAATATTTTCATTTTATGTACAAAATATGGACCCATGAAAGAGAATGTTTATATAGAACAAGTCTTTCTATGAAAATAACTTGCTGCTATACTAATGTTAGATAAAGATGGAAAATAAGTCATAGTAAATACCTGATCATCACCCACAACTTTTTGGCTAACTGTCTATTAATTTTCTTCACTGTGACATTTCAAATCTTTATTTATAAGATTGTATGACTTGTGTGACCAGCTGATAGATACGTATTTCCAGATTCTTGAAATTTAGTATTGGAAATGGTAGTACTTTTGCAAGTATCTAATGTGCTCTCAGTTAAGAATTTTTTTTACTCCATGAAGGCAATTAGAAATATTTAGTTTAGTAGCACTGTTGCTCCCACAAGTAGGTTTTTTTATTTCCTTTATTCAATAAAATTTAACGATTAGTTTCTGGCCCAGTTGTCTGCTTCCAGAGTGAATTTTGCTGATTCCTCAGTCTCTCTTTTATTATTATTTTTTCCTCACCTGCTTTAAAGAGCCATGGCCTTAGCAAGGTCCTGGCTCCTTGGTTCCTCATGGTTCCCTGCACTTCACAGTTTTGCAGCTTCTCTGCAGCCAGTGGAGCCCCAGCAGTTTCTTCTCTCTCTTCTGGTGTTTTAAGACCATACACAGCTGCAGAGTGCATAGGGACCTAGATAGTTCAATTAAACATTGATCACCAGAAAAGTAGTATTTTCCATTTTCTTAAGTCTACTGCAATTAGGTTTTAATTCCCTTATCCACTAGATTTTTAAGATGTTTCATATTAATAGCACATCAGATCTGACTTCCCTTTTTTAAGCTAAAATGGCTCAGAAACATCATATACCCTTTCCTAAACATTCCATTTTCATCATAAAGGAAATTGTATTTACATTGCTTTCAAGCTTACAAATAACCAAACTTCTGTCATTGAGTCATTCAGTGAATAGGTTGCAGCAATACTGCTCAGGGCACTGCTTGGTTATACCAACCTGTAGGGAAACAAAAGAATTCCTACTAATTCTTCCCTATGACCTCTTGCTTCGTGGCCCTTGACCACCTTCCCTTGATTTCTGTGGGGTGAAAGTGTTTCTGACATGTCTATTGTCAACTGGCTCACACCAAAAATAAGGAGAACCTCAGTGAGTCTGAGTTGAACCTTGGCACCATTACATCAGCATCCACCACGTGTGAGCATGTTCCAGCAGCAAAGCAGCAAATGCTGTAACATTCAAAAGTATCCAAGCAAATTCGATAGAATATTATTTTGTCTGGATTTTTTCTAGCTCCCTTCTCTTTTCCTTTTGGGCTCACTGTAAGGCTTATAACAATAACTGAAAATATGAGGGCAGCGTCTAACCTGCCTGCACTGGATTGGCTGCTTGCAAGTAGAAGGATAAGGACAAAATGTTCCAGTGCAAGATAATACAAACAGGAGAAAGGACAGAGCTTTTGGAGATACTACTGCTCTGCAACTAACAGACTTAAGTTTCTGTGTTACAGCCCACTGTACTGCGAGTCAGAGCTCTCTTCAACAACTTCTCCCAACTTTTTTGCCATTGTTTGAGTTTGAATATTGGTTATTAAATTCAGGACAGTAAGACAGTGACTGTCCCCCACCTGGTTACTACATCAATTCTAAAGCTGTAGTGACAGATTTATGAGCGCAAAGCCTTTGTACTAACATGAAATTATTTACACACATTATTACCAAATGGAAAACACAACAATTATGTCAAGGTTTACGTTGGTTACCCTTTGCCCAACAAGGTTTGAAGTAAGTGGGCAGACTGAACAATCCAGCCGGTTTCGAAGCCCACAGCAGCTTTTCCAGTTTTTTAGGATCCTACAGTAGATGCTATGACTGAATACCAAGCAGAAGGCCTAGCCACGCAGTTCCCATTAATTTAATTACAGTTTAGTAGCTAAATACCCTAAATAGTTCTGAATAGCTCAGCCCCCATTCCTGAAAGTCATAGATTAAAACCATTGCTCCTTTGACTTCAGAAGACTAAAATTTTGTTTAATATAAAATAAATGCAACTTGCACTAAAACCTATGGTAGTGGGCAACACCTTTACTTTGAAATACACTTTTACTCTGTTTCTGAGTGTAGTTATGCAATATCATTGTCTTAAGGTGCAGTTAATTATGCTTAAAAGTGCTTAGTTGAAACAAAAGACAATAACATGCAGTACAAAATGAAGAAAAAGAAGCATTATGCCTTTAAGAGGAGGCATGAAAGGAATGGCTTGCTGTTGTCCTGAAAATGATTGTTCTATTGAAAAGACATTGCATATCTTCAGCCAATATAGCATTTTGAGCAGGTGAACGTGCCTCCGTGCTTTAATATTTAAGTAATTTGCAGCAGAGTGCCATGGAAGAAAATAATTGCACTGAGGAATTGGTGTCAAACGTCTGAAAGACTAAGGAGTTGAGCCAGAGAGAGGGCTATAATTTCAGAGAAGACAGTAGCAATTGCAGACATGTTTAGAGATTGGATAAAAATCAATTTAACATAAGCAACTAAAACATATTTTTATAGTATTGAGTCTCTCAAGATATGATGTCACATGTGGACTTTATTTATTCATATAACTTTGTTCTCAGAAATGTGCATCAGAGGGGAAAATATAGTGCCGGCAATCTGTAAGAAAGTACTTCAAACTTTTAAGTGTCTGAGACCTAGCTGTCGAGGGAAAACTTTAATAGTAGCATGAAAAAAAGCTTAAGGTCTTTGGCAAAAGACTGTGAAATCATCCAGGTATAATCAGCCACATAAACTGCATGTGACAATATGATCCCGTGATCTGAACCCTCAAAGAGAACTAATTCTGCTTCTGGAAGGACTCAGATAAATTGTAGTGTTCTTCCATCTTTTTAAATGTAAGTCATTGTGTTTTGAATGTGTGTGTGTGTGTGTGAAAGAAAGTCTGTGTGGAGGCCAGGGAGGAATTGTCAAATACTGCTAAATCCTGGTCTGTGTTTTGTGCTTAGAAGATACAAAATGGAGAGTCTTCTGCCTTTACCTGATTAAATATAAATGATACAAAGGTGTAAGGTAAAAGGAAAAAATAATCAGAAAGCTCTAAAGAGCTATCAATTTTGGTGCACTCTGCACACACACGGCATGTGAATTTTATATGCTTCACATGTATTTATACCACATGCACACAAATGTAGATGCACCTATATTTATATATGAACTGGATTCTCAGCTAACTGAAACAGCGGCAAAAGAAAATATGTATCACAGATTTTTAGTAAGTCTTTAGACTTCATTTCCCTACTTTTCAAGTAACTCTCTTCCTCTTTCTAAATATCCATTTATATATCAGCAACTGAAATGTCCCCAAATGCCTTTGCAAAGAAAGAGAACTTTGATCATTAATTATCCATGATGGAGCAGGGAGTTTCTCCCTTCTCCTCACGACATGAAAAGTGTGGGTTTTGCAGCACTCCATCCAAAGAAGTTCAGTGGGGTAAGGTGTGACTGAGTGACTTCCTCAGACACAGATGTAGAAAAAGCTTGAAGACATTTGTAAACAGCTCCTTACTCAGCAAATTCTGGTTCGTAGCTCCCTGGTTCAACATCAGTACAAACACATTATTTTCGTTAATATTCTCTTCCTCAGGAAAGTTTGTATTCTTCTTTTCTTTTCTTTTTTTTTTCTTTCCTTTTTCTTTCTTCTTTTCATCGTTCTTTTTTATTCTTTCCTCTGTCTTCTTTCTTTTAATTCAGTCTAATAAATTGTAAGGAAGAAAAAAAAACATAAGAAGAATCTAAAGTTGAGATACCAAAGCAGCTGAATTACTATCAGAAGCATGGGAGCTTTGATCATGTTCTTTCTCAGGAACTCAGAATTCCAGAGAAGGTGCAAGCATGGCTCTTGCTTGTGCTGTTGTTTGGATCTGCTCAGGATGTGCAGTTTATCTGGTTTCCAGAAGGTCCAGTACCTTGCCTTTATTTTAACATGGCAGATTATGAATCACAGTAGCCATCAATCTCCCCCCACAATGAAAGGTGTGGTTCACTTTTACTTACAGCCTAAATAGTATTTATTTGCAGCCATTAGACAGCTCTGCCACCAAACTCCATAAAATTTAAAGAACGACTCTTCCAAAGAATGCTATATTTGAAAGTGAACCGTACATTAAATTGCAGTACTTTCAGTCCCTGGCACTTGATTTCTATACACATGAACTCTGGACTTAAACAGTTTTAAGCTTGCATTAGACCAGGGAATATTAGGAATATAATCACATCAGTTATGCTTTCCTTCCAGATTCTGAATGTACTTTCACAAGCTCACTTAATTAGTTACTGTACTCTTGACATGGAAAGGATAATTGCCATCATGAGTCTAGTATTAAGTGGAATCTGGAAATATCCCAGAAAGCATTAAAATTTTCAGATTTTCAGTATCTGATGCTGCATGAATGTGGTGGGATTTCTAAGGATTTGTAACTTCCTCTAGAAATGTAATGAGGCAGAATACATTGCAACTGCTCCTAACAAAGTAAGGGCGTGGGAGGCCCCGTGCCAGCTCCACAGGCATGCATCTTAGTTTTCATCTCTCTTCCCTCAACAATTTTTCCAATTTTGTTAATTTATTTCTACTTGCTGTGCTGCAGAAGGCACTTTTATGTTGAGGGTACTCAATAAGTTCTTTCTCATTTCACATGTACCTGTGAAGTTTTAGTCCTTTACATTTGGGTGAATGGTTAAACAACATATTCTGGGGAACAGACAAATCTTGCTGCCTCCTGCTGTCACTTCCTACCTTTTCCACAGAGGTTGCTGTTAAAGGCTGCTAAGGATTCTTTCTCCATAACAGATCTGCTACATCGTGTTGAAGGTCTCTGTTGCAAGGACTCATCTTACCTTGAGACCAACTTGTGCAAAATAGTTCAAATTCATGTTGATGAAAGCTAGTCCCATCAACAGTGGGTTGGACACGTCCACAGAACAAGACATCTGAAGTGCCCTCAGGACTCCATATGCAAATATATAGTGGGAGTTCCCATGCCATGTTGGTTGCATGTCTTGAAATATGTCATGAAGGTTTGAGTGGGTACTGGGGGGCACAGTGTCCATTGGAACAGTGATGGAAAATGAAACTGAAGAGGAGCAGAAAACTGGAATGAAATATTATCTATCATTCACAGAAGCAGTAGACCCTTGGCAACTTATACCAGGATTTTGCTTTGAGAAGAACTAGTTTAAAAAAAAAGATAAAAAATTCTTGGGCAAAATAGCCTGCATACAGTACGGGTATTCACGAGGTGGAAGGGGGAGAAGTGAGTAGGGAATTGCATTTTTCTCCTCTGCAATCTCACAAACACTCAATTCTCTAAAACCATCCAAACCTAAATTTCAGAAATTACCTCGTTTTCTTGCATGCTGTCATGTAGGATCTTGATCCCCCTCTCAATGAAAGATTTCAGCAGGCGTCAAACAGGGTCTTGCCCCACTCTGGCTCCTTCCTGCCTTCGGCAGTGACCTGCAGCTACAGTGTCTGCTTTATTCAGCTGGAGCAGCCCAGTCTGCTGGCATCTCTTCTTCTTACAGACGTCACTGCACACTGCACTCTCATCCCTGGAGCACCATCCATCCTTGGAATGGAAGGAAGTTTTATTTGAAAAGAGTGTTATTTAATCGTACATGTAAAGCTTTACTATGTGCAGCAAGGGTGAATATACACCAAAAGGTTCCTTAGTGTGATTAGTTTATAACTTTTCAGTTATGACTTTGTTTCAGTAAATTTTATTACATAAAAAAATACCTTTTCATTGACTAAGCTACCTCAGTGTCTGCAAAATCTTATAATTCTTTTCCTTTCTTCCTTCTTTATTTTTCCACACTATGCAAATACTGTTTACCATAGACCCCTGTCCAGATAAACAACATGTCCTTAAGCCACAAAAAAATGCTGGACACTGAAAATTGATGTTGCAACAAGGGTGGAGTGCCACATAGTTTGTACATTTAACAAAACTTAAATGTGCAGATGACTAATGTTAACAGATACTAAGACATACGAATTACCATCAAGGCAAATTCTTATGATGTTTGCTCGGATTTGAATATATGCGTGTGTGCTAGCATGTAATTTCTTATGAGAATGTAGCAATACTTATTTTTAAAGTACCTACATACTTTGGAAAAGCTAGGTGATTATTTTTGCAAAGTACTAAGGACAAAGTTTTTTTCAGAACTGACCTTCTATGAATTTATATAAACATAGGAATTAAGTCACAGTTTGGCACGTACTATTTGGATACATCTAAAAAAAAATCAATAGAAGAGAAAACACTGAAATAATTTATCTTTTCCAGGCCCAAATATCTTTTGTTATGATATAGGGAGAGGCAGTGCTTTAACAGCCTGAAACACCAATTGTGATGAAAAAACACATGCACTTAATGTACTGTCCTGCTCTTTATATGTGCTGTAGTGCCCTAGTGCTTCATTCCTTCATTTTGGCTCAATCCAAAAGCTATTGAATTCAGTGGAAAACCACCCACTGACTTCAGTGGGGAGTAGATCAATCTCCAAAAATGTGTAATTGGACAGGGTAACAACTGATTTTGTGCCATGTGTTATAAATCTCTCTTTCACAAGCAGAGCTTACAGTTCTGTCTCAATAGCACTAAACTGGAGTAAGAAAGGAAGACGCAACTTAACCTTCAGCTGTGGAGATCTTGGGTTCTTAGCTCTCACCACAGAAGTAACCCTTTTTTTTGCATTGAGTCCAGTACCCTCACTGTAGAGTTATAACCAGAAGGGCTGAGCCCGAGGCATAAACAAATCACACTACAGTAGCTGTGCAAAAGCACACAGGTTAAAAGGTAGTGATCTGAAATCCTGACAAAATTGCTCATGATTTTGGTGAAAAAAATCACTGCTGGGTGGGATTACATTGTCTTTGCAGGGCTGAGTCATACAGGTTTGGCATATTGTTATGAAATTGGTGTTCCATCTTCTCAGTTGTCCATCCTTTTAGTCAGATTTTCCACTGGTGGGTAAAATATTAAAGAAACAGGGTCAAATTTCAAATCCCTTTCTGTATTATAGAATTGATAACAAATTAGAGGACAGTAAAAGAATAATATAAGCATATGCTGGAAGTCTTCCCTCAACAGCCTGTAAAAGTCTTGCAGCAAAAATATCTGACACAGCTTATAAGGTTGGAAATGAATGGAAGCAGAAAATAATTTAAATTTGAGAATTTACATTTTTAATATTGTCAATAATGTGAGGGTTTGGAAGGGCTTTCTCCTTAGTGTTACTAGATGAATATAACCCCACTGATTTTGATGAGCTCTATATTCATAGATTTAAGGGAAAATGGCCCAGAAAACAACAAAACCTCAACACAATCTTTGCACTTCCAGGATGCCATTTTCTCCAAAATTTCAGCAGAAGCTAAGCAACATTAATCAGCTACTTCCAGCTCTTTGTTCTGAATTTATTTGCTTTATTTTTTCAGCACTTTCTGGTTGCTCAGGAAGAACAAGCAACTGGGAAGGAGAGCTTGAAAGGTACATCATTCTTCGGGTAAGGTTAGGCTTCTGTTCACATTGCTCTAAGCAAGGAAGAAAACAGATTCCCCAAGACTGACTGTGTTATACTGGAGTCTGGAGCCCTGATGGATGGTGTTCTTCACGGGCTGAGCCCTTCATGGATGACTATGCTTTGCATAAGCAAACTCACAGTACAGATGATATGGATAAATTGTGTGCCTGAGTGTTCTCACTCCTTGATTTTCCACTTCCATTCCCTGTTCTTCAATATTCTAAATCAAGATCTCTTTCTGGTAACTGTAGAGTGCTTCCCATTGACCTGAACTACAGAGGAAATTAATGAGGAAAGAAGTCTGGATGATTTCCCCTCCTCTACGGGGCTGCTGCAGAGTACCAGTACAGCTGTTGCTTGCTCCTCCTGCTTCTTGTATTGCAGCTTCTCACCTGGTCATCCTCTGGGTCAGTCTGGCTGGTGCTTGCTTGCATGCCAGGAAAAGGTCAGGGCAAGATTTTTAATTAATTTAATTTCTCACTGTAGGCATTTTTAATCTCCACAGACACAGTCTCTGGCCTTCAAGCAGTCTGTATGACAAATGCCTCACCAAGACTCCTTCACTTTGGGAGGTGCTGTGAAGGAATTTTTATGAGACATCTAGTACAGTCCTCAGCTAAACTTGCCTCGGGTACAGAAAGAGAGAAAATGAAGAAATTACCAGAGTCCATTAACAAGCAACAGGGACAATAGGCTGTCAGTAGGATATAACTTACTGCAGTAAAACACAAGACTTACAAATACTGCATGTGTTTGGAGAAGAACTGAGGAGCTGTTGGATATCCCCAAACACACACACACACACACACACACACACACACACACTCCCGCAATCCTGCCCTGCATTGCCTGGTGAGTCTGCAGTAAGGCATTCTTAAATGCAGACCCTAAGTACTTGAAAGCATGTTTATGGACATTTATATTTTAAGTGCAGGTCTCACTGTTGACTATGGAGAAGGGAATTTAATAAGAAACAATATAAATGGTAGCAGTGTTTCTACTGTAAGAAAAGCAGGAACAGTTTTTGGAAATGTATTACCAAAATACATTTGGTACTTTAGACTGCCTTAGAAAAGACAAATCCATATTCAGACAACTTTGTAAGAATCAATGGGATTACCTCCATGCTAGACAGTGTTGCTTATTTAATTGCATAGTTCTCAAACATCATGGATGTTGTGTCTTGGACATACAGAACTTTCAACAAAACATGTCTTTAAATACTGTAGAGTAGCACATTACTGTCGTAAATGTAGCTATCAGAAAGCTCACAAATACAGTCTTAAACAGAAGAAACTGCTTAACAGAGATAGAGGAAATGTTAACCAGGATGTTGGCATTTATTTCCATATTCTTTAAATAAAAGTGACACGTAGACAAATACCAGAGATGTACAGACATGACCTTAGTCTAACAGCCATTCCCAAAGGACGACACCTCTTCCAGAGACACTGCTTAATTAGCATTACAGAGCAAAGTTAGAACTGGGCACACACCTGCTTCCTGGTATGGAACTTGAACTGTCAGTTGAAAGGGAAAAGGATGGGTAGAGACCTCTGTAACTTCATTTCTACATCTTTTTTTTTTTCTTTGTTATTGGCATTTATTAGAAGGTCTTCTTTAATATGATATTTGTTACTGAAAACTACATAACTCAGTGTTCCACTTCAGGGCATTTGTTTTCTCTACATAATGAATACAGTGAACGGTCTGTAGCTTGTGCTAATGGACCCCCCTGAAGTCCTTGGTTAATTCAAACCCAAATAATTCACTGATGCCAAATTTACCTAATGAAGTGCTTGTGGCACTGACGAAGGAGTCAGGTAATTGGTACTGAAGTGATTTAGGAAGACCAAAGGCTGTGGTGCAGTGTAGTCATACTAGAGCATGACTAAATACAGCTAAGTTTATTTAGAGCCCTAACCTCAGGTTGAGCTGGTAAAATTATCATGGTTCATAAGAAATTTTAGTTAGGGATTGCAAACACTCCCTTTTGTCTTCACTGGAAAATAAAGTAGTGGCTGAAGTTTGAAAATAATTGTTCTCTAAGGCGATGGTTAAGGCTTTGAAGTGAGCTGATGGTGCACAAGAGTAGAGAGGATCACAGAAAAGGAAGACCGGCAGTTAAAGCAGGTAAGCTCTCTTTTATACTTCAGAGGAAAGTGCCTGAGATCTGGAGTGACAAACATAAAGTAATCTGCCCTAGCCTACTGATGCCCTGTGCCATTAAGCATCAGGCTGTAGGTCTTTTCCAAGCTTTTATTCCTGAGAGGTGACAAGCCCTATAAGCGCAGTCTGTATCACTTCATAGTCTTGCAAGTAGCTGTGCCATCCTTTCTAGGGTCATGGCATTGCAATGTCCCTCCTAAAGCTTGTGGTAGCAAGTTCCATAGAGGAAATAAAATTTTGGATGGAGGAAGAAATGCAGTAATGAACTTTAGAAAGGGAAAGGAAGGTCACAGTGGCTCACAAAGCATCTGTGCTACCACAGAGTAAAACTAGCATGTGTTGAAATAGAAGGAAGGAAGAAAACAGTGTGAAGGTTATTGAGACTGATAAGTTTATCTTGGCCCCATGAAAATTCACTCAGGGTCAGACCGTTTTGTTGACTCAATGACAATCACACAATAGCCGTGGGATCCAGTTGGGCTGGACTTTTCCTGAATTACCTAGGGGACTCCATTGCAGCAAAATTCACATGGAATTTGGAACTTGAGTCACCTTTGCCATTACTGTGATCTGGCAACAAGATACCACCCAATTAAAAGAAATCACGTAGCAGTCCCACTGAAATAAACATGTGTATACCTCAGTCACACAGTTTGTCAAACATGCCCTTGTGAGACAAAACACTCAGCTGGTGCTGAAAATTCCCTCCAAGCAAAAAGAAAGCTTCCTATCCAAGATATCACTCTAGCAAATCGAGCCCTGCCTTGCTGGTGGTAATATCAAAGACCCAAAGTCAACAAAGCAACTTGACACTAAACCTATTGCTTGATAATGTGCCAGCATTCCAGCAATTGACTAAGAAAGATTTTTAAGAACAAAGTTCATATTTCTGTTCCTACAAAGGTACTGCATACGTACACAAAGGCGAGAAAGATGCATTAAAATTCCAAGGCACGTGCCAGGTTATTGCATTGTCCCTTTAGGCTTCTTTTTGTTTGACATTATGTGCGTGTGTGGAAATAATTTTTCAGTGAGAAGAATGGTGTGTATGTATATTCTAGGCAGATGGGGAAAAAATTAAGTTGGTAGAGTTAATGAGTATTGGCAACAGCAGATTGCTTTTCCCGAAGCCCCACTTCACACAAATTCTGTGTCCATTGACTATTTTTGAGATTATGTGTGGGAAGGAATATCTGTTTACTATTTGATTTCATTACTGACTTTACTTATGGAATGAGGAAAGTAGTTTTTTTTCCCTAGCTTACTGTTCTTTTTTAATTGCAGTAATTTAGACTGTGAATTGAAGTACTTTCTCTCTTTCAGCAATGAATTTGGGGCTTATTCCATCTTTTCTCAAGCATTTTTCCTTTTGTCATGGTTTACCTTTCTTACATTTTAAAATAGTTTTTTTCTTCAGTAGGGAAAGTCTTTGAGGCTCAAAGCAACCTTTTTTGTGTGTTAAATTCTAGCTTCTAGTGAATATTTTCATATGTTGGAAAGAATTTCTAAAGTATATATTTGACTTAGTGGCCTGCAATTATAGTCTTCAGTTTAAACCAGTCCTTTTAATAAGGGGGTGTGTATGGTTGCGGCTGCTGCTATTTTGACGGCAAGAATAATGGAAAGGTTGAGGGGTCTATAATCCCAAATATGTTTGGAAAGGCTTAATTGGAGGTAACCTTTAAACAAGAGCAATACAAATTCCACACTTTACACTATCTTCATACTACAGTGCAAATCTAGATTTGCACACTGAAGCCAAATCTTGACATTTATTTATGTGATGTGTGGGGGAAACACACAGAGGCATCAACACGTCAGTGTTCTGGGAAAGGAACTGGAGCAGCTCCCTGCAACTCCCCGAAGAGAGTGCTGTGGGAGGTGGTGCAACCCACTTCTCATGGTGCCAGGTTTCTTCTCACTAAAAGCGGGTGCAAAGCTGAGGTCAGGTTTGCATTATGCAGTCTGAAGCTATCTTACTTCTGAAAAAAAAGAAAAGAAAAAAAAAAAAGACCATGCTCAGCTTTAGTTAATTTTTTAACATGACCCAAAGTGTGCCTGTGGGGGCAGCCCTCAGCAGACAAGGGTTACTACCTGTAGTACCAGTAAGCTCTTTTTTTTTTTTTCCCCATACTGAGGAGGATTTCATTCTTTACATTTCAGTTTATCACTCCTGCTCATTCTTTCTTGAACACTTCTAAGTAATTGCCGAGGACAATAGCCATGCTTTGTAGGGCAGAGGGCAGAGGAGGAAACGAGAGGAATGAAGCCTTAATCTGGGCTTTTCTTCGAAGGGAGCTGGAGATTGGACTTTTTTTCTTCCTTGAGAAGGCTACGGCACTGCTAGGAGTCAGACAAATTACATACCTGGTCCTTGGTTGTAACCACAAGGCGATAAACAGGGAAGTTAAACTGTGCAGTTGCCAGGACCATTCAGTACACAGCTATGTTTCTGTCCCAGTTCAGTTTGTACGCTTTAAGCGATATAACACTCTGCCTCAAATCAAAAAGCAGTGATTTTAATCCATGTAGGAAGTGTGCTATCCGCTGTGATACACAGTGAACTCAAAAAACGACGGGAACAAAGGGCAAATGTTTTGTTGATATTGTTTCCTTGTCAGTGAAGCCTGATGGCCCAACTCAACCGTCTGACACATCCAGAAGGTGATGACCAATTGTTAACAATCCTGTGAGTGATTTCTCCTGGCGGTTCTCAGAAAAAGCAGCGCTGCGATGACGGAAAGGCACAGGATGTTACGGGATCCGTCTATGGCTTCTGAGATGTGGGAAGCAGAGAGTGCTCTGTTTTCAGAGGATGCACGGCCATAAACAGGAAGCTTTGTAGGGCACAGCTGAGTCCTTGGGCTCCATGTGGGACAGGCTGAGAATTCTGTTGAAACAGGTAGCTGCAGCCAGCATGGGGTTGCTGAGGTGTAGACAGAATACTCAGATTTCCTAAAAATATATCAACCATCCTTGTCACTGCTAGTCCGTCGGATCAGCTTGTACACTGCTGGGTTTTCAAACCACTGGAAAAAAGTAAGATGTTTTGAAATCCAGGGCATTTTGGAAGAACTCTCATGGCAAGCACAGGCTCCTTTAAGACTTTATACTTAGGAAAGCACCTAGAATTAACAGTGACTTGTTAAACCAGTATTATGCAGAACTACTGCCAGTATTTCACTGAATTAATTTACTGTTAGTTGAGTTAATTAGAGACCAAATAATTTCATCCAACCCCCAACATAAAAAAGTTTCACCAGCTGCAGGAAAACTGCAGAGGGAAGGGGAAGGAACAGGGTCCCTGGAGTGCTTTCGCAGACCTGCTCTGAAACTCCCGGCAGTTCGAAAAAACAAGCAAAAACCACTTTTCAAAAGAAACTTATATTTTGGCTGTGTGGGGAAGAACTGCCAGTGCACTCAGGCAGGGCAGATTCAATCTTCTCAGCCCTGCCCCTCCCTTCTCCCCCAAAATCGTGTAGCAAAATCTATTCCTCAAATTGCTCCAGTTCAGCTGGCGTTAAGATGTATGAGTTAATATCTTAACAAAGGATCATGGGAACAGATAAGTGCTCCAGCATGTCTGCTATTGTGTTTTGTGTTTTCAGCACCCGCTGTTGCCAAATGACCACTGAACAAAACGGCGCCTGACAACAATGTTTATGCCGCAGCACTAATGAGTAGAGAAAAACACTTAGGAGTTTGCATTTTGATCATTTTTGCCACAAAGTCAATGCACGTGTACAATCCCCTAAGACCTAGTATTCAGAAGGGAAGTGTAAGGCTAGGTCTATCAGTTAAATTGAATGCATTCATCAAAATGCTGAGCATTTTAAGAATTCTAAGGCAAGTAAATAAAAGTCAGGAGGCTGAATGGACCCCCATCCTCAGCTGGTCACTTACTTCTTACCGTGTTTTCAGTGACAAAGGCTGAAGATGATCATGAACACCTGCAAGTTAGATTAAGGCATGTAGAAATGATCTGTCCTTTCAACTGCATCTCTGGCACTACTGCCTGTCATGCAGCCTCCAGGGGAGAGTGAGAAGAAGCTGGCACTCACAACCATTTCTGCTACTCAGACTTCACATGCTTGTTATCCTGCAGTAAGACCTTTGAGAAATAACTCAGCAGTTTTATTTCACCCCTGTGTTAGAAGTAAAAAGAATAAATTATTTGGGAGGGGAAAGAACAACCGAATTGCAGTCCTTTTTTTTTTTTTTATTAATATATATAGGAGTTAGTTATCCACCGTGGTTTTTATACTTCTCACAATAGATTTTGAATTGGGAAATAGGGGGCAGAGAAGGGGAGCAGCAGACAACCTAGCAATTGAGAATAAAGATTAATAATACCCAGCTTGCTCTAGTAGAAGCTGAGAAACATAACTTTTCAGGCAAGAAGTACTTTACAAACAGAAAGTGTTTGTTCATGAGTAGTCTGTTTGGCCAGCTCTGTCTCCTAAAAATTACCAGACCACTTGGCAGGGACAGGGGTGTTCCTTAGGTTCTTTTAAAAGTAAAACCCTCAAAAGGTTACTAACAAACAGGGAAAGGGACATGAGTCAAGTCCTTGAACACCAGTAATTCTGTCCAGTGAATATTAACCCAGGATCCTTGTTTCAATCTTAAGTAAATATCTAGTCACCTTCATGCTGACTGTTTTGATATCTTCTCTACATCAGCATTCAGTTGGGTTAGGCCCTATCAGTATCTCATTACCTACAGATGGAAGCAGAAAGTAGCTCTCTGTCTACTGAAGAAGCCTATAAATCTCCCCTTTCTCCGTGGCTTCAAACACCTGGCTCTGTTTATTACCCCTATGACTAGCCCAATGCTGCCTCTTGATCATTCTCTCCTACACTATAAAACTTTCCTACTTTATCTCTCACCCCTCTCTCATAACTACTCCTTAATGAGTACCAGGTGGCTACACTGAAAGTTGAGGCTGACTCTTCCTATCACAGACATTAACTCCTTCCTAACTGCTTTGCTTGACATTAACATTCTGTTTGGATATGTCACCCCGTGATTAGAATTAAAACAGTGGAGGAGCTGGGAAGAGTCTTATGACCCCACAAACAAGATGTTACCATGCTCTTTTTTTTCTACTTCAGACCAGAAGATCTTCTGTGCAGTTAATGCGAAGTAGTGGACGGAGGAGTGGATTCAAAGGCAGGAGACCTGCACGTTGTTCTGGCTCTGAACTGTATGCAACCCTGCCATTAAGCAAGAACAAAATAGGTATTCAAGTATTTCCTGCTGGCTGAGGGCTTTACAGGAAAAGCAGTGCAATAAAGGCTGAAGAACTTTTTGTTATTGTACTACTTATTAATTGCAGTAGCAGTCCAGGAGCTCGTCACCACCAAGATCTGGGCTAGGTAAGCTGCTCCTACTTTAGGGAACTTGTAATACAATGAGAAAGAGCAAAAACCCTGAAGGGGAACAGAGACATGATAGTGCTGGGGCCAGCTGATTCCTAATACTACTCACTAAAGACAACCAAGCCTTCAACTCACAGAACCCTAACAGTAAAACTATTAAGAGGCAACATGAAACACCCAGGAGATTGTCGATGTTTGATGCCTCCAGGTCTTTTTCTGCTAGACGCCTCTCAAGCCACTCTTCCTCAGTCCTGTGGCTCTGCATGGGGTTGTTGTGACCCAACTGCAGGACCCAGCACTTGACCTTGTTTAACCTCATACCTTTGGCGTTGGCCCATTGATCCAGTCTGTCCAGATCCCTCTGCAAAGCCTTTCTACCATCAAACAGATCAACATACCACCCAATTTGTCTGCAAACTTACTGAGGGTGCACTTGAGCCCCTTGTCCTTGATAAAGATCATCTAGGTTCCCTTTTTCTAGAGAACAATTCTAGAGCACAATTCAGTTTACTTACGGATGATGTCTAAAACCGGTGAGATAACTTCTATAGGCAGACGGACTATGTCCCATTCCATATGCCATGTGACACTCTTCTCTTTAGTAGTTTCTTTTTCCTATTTGAATCAAAAGAATTATGCCTTCTAGATATAGTACTGTCTAGAAGCAGAACAAGGCTGTAGAGAATTGGCTTATGACTCTCAGAAATCTGCCCATTGCTTTCTGTTATTGATGACATCAATGAATGTATGAAGGATGCCTTACCTAAGTGTATACATGGCATAATCTCTTCTCTGTTTTTTGTCTCTTCTTAGCTGCTCCTTCTATGGAAAAAAGGGGGAAAGTTTTGATCAACTAAAACACTTACAAATAAAATAACTATCAATAAAATCAGCGATATGGGAACCATAAAATATTCTGAGTAAAATATCTTCATGAACAACAACAAAACCCCATAAGAAGAAAAAGCATTACTTGGGTTACGAAGCCACAAAGGATTTATTTTGTATTGTTAATGGGATCCAAATTAAATGAAGGTATAGTTTTTCATTAAAAAAACCAATATTTTTTCAAATCACAGCTATACTTAAATCTATTAGTAAGTACCAAAACCTTTTTGTAAAACCCGCTGGACTCCAGACTTGCAGGTAATACTGTACAGTCACATGCTGCATTCACCAGTATCAGCTTCCCTTTCCTTGTGAATTGAGAGTCAAATTAATTTTTAATGTTAATCTGCAGCTGACATATCCAGGACATAAGTGACTTAACTCACACTTGTTCTGATCTTTGCCGCATTCAACCAAACCATGGGTTCATGGCATCCTTTTCCTGCTGTGTTCCACTCTGATTTGTCTTTACGATGTTACAGCTAATTTTGTCCCTCTGAAATCAAAATGCTTCTCTAGCAATAAAATTGTTTAGTGGCATCTGGGACAGAAGACATGTAAGAGAAGACAAACATTCTTATATAGTGTTTAAATTGATATCTATTTTAAAATTTCCAAAATAATATACTAGAAAGAACACTCCCTAACAGAAAAACAAATAAGCAATAACTTGACTTCAAAACTTGGCTAAGCTATAAAAGGTGGTAAATACAAATCTGCTACAGTAAGCATTTACTTAAAAATGGGTGAAGTTCCAAAAATAGACACCCATTTGCTGAGAGTGTATCTTTCCGTGAGCATGCAGGAGGAGCTGCAATGAGATTGCCCTGGCCTCCAGCTATTACCAGCCCATCAGCTGAGCAGGCTGTGAGCTGTGGACAACATCACACCTTCTTCACCATACCAAACTCTTTTTTCCTCCAGCTGTGGACAGGATTATAGAGTTACAGTGTCCTTGAACCCTGAGATTAAAAGTCATTGGTCTGATGGTTTGTGGAGGAGATTTTTTTGGCTTTCGCTTAGTGGCACAGAACTATCTACTCAAATGACCACCTCTTTATTTTCCAGTGTGAATCTGTCACCAGGGCAATTAGATAAGGCTCATAGGCTAGAGCTTGCTTATCTTAGAAAGGATCAGACTGCTGGCAGGCCAGGGCCTAAGATGGACACTTGTCTGGAACATATTTTGTCTTTGGTCTGAAGGCAACCACATCTATTTTCCCACTCAAGAAAATTGCAAAAATCTGATGATTTCCCCTGGCTTTAGCGGGAAGAGGGTGGGAGATGTGTGGTGAGTCAAGGGTGATTTTTAGACTTTTTTTTTTTTTTTAAATGCATTTGATTGTATTTTGCAACAATTTGTGGAAATTCAGTGGTTGGATCTTTTTAAATAATGTTCTGAAATAGTTGGGTATGTCTTCTGAAACACTGTTATTTCATATAACATCAATAAAGACAGAAATAATACACAGGTTCCCCTTACATGTTATTTGCTGTGATGGGAAACATACCCATGCTAAAAAAATTTGGAGAGTATTAAGGGAGGAGAAAGGAGAACTGAAACAACAGAAACAGTTTAGTTAAAACATATAACCTGATACTGGGGGGAGGTGATGGAATTGTTCTTCAGGTATGGTTTCGTAGTTTTTGGCAAGATTATTTATTTATATCTTTATGCCTTTCTGTGTACTTAGACAACACCCTTAGCTAGAATTTCATTTGGTGGCCTTGGTAGAGTGTATTTGGGTCACTGAGTATTTTAAACTACTTTTCTTTGCTCCGGGCTGGAGAATTTCACTGAGTCAACTCAGTGCAGCTCCTTGCATACACTTTTGTTTTATGTCTGATTATATCAAGAGAGATAAAGCCAAGGTTTCCCTCACTATCTGCCAAGCCACCTCCTACTTCTGTTATTTACTGTCACATGCTGTGCTCCAGGTATCCAGGTATCTCACACAGCAATGAAAATGGAGAGATGGAGGGAGCTGCACTCTCCTGGCCAGCTGGTTTGCAGGGTTGTATGTTTCAAGTCACACATTACTTTTGAGGTCACTAAAGAAGAAGTCTAGTGTTTTCTATCAAAGCACAAGGTTAGAACTATGGCTGGTCTTCAGGGTTAATTGATTCCATAGAAAGCACGAGGCCTCCTCATTGATCAGAGACCAAATGGCACAACATGAAAAAGAATGACATAATGCATCTTAAATCATAATTGATTCTGAAATGACAATTACCATTTAACAAAACCATTTGCCTCTGTGTGTGGTTAAAGGAAGCTGGATTTATGTGTTCTTGTACAATCTTTATTAATGAGTCCCAGATATCTCTACCAAAAAAGCATAGTGTTCCAAAAAGAGGTAAAATACAAGGAGGATTTGGCTCACCGGTGACAGCAGCTACCCACCTAGACTGTACTGCAAACCACGTCTAGTGTTTAAGCATGCAAATAAGTTTAGGTATGTAGTAAAGTTTCTTTACACTTGGGTACGATGCAACTATGCTGGACTTGAGGATCCTTATGGATCCCTTCCAATTTGATATATTCTATGATTCTATATGTTTTGCATTCAGTTCCAAAGATGTTCAGTGTCATACATGTTTACTGTGCCTTTAATAAAGGGGACCCGGAAGACGTTAAGCTTTGTAGAGGAGAGGGGGAAAAGAAAAGGGGGTTAGCATTTACTTTTGTATGTTGAAATATTTTGCATTTTCGCTAAGAAGCAGATCCTCAAAGTGGGTTTTTCTGGGTCATTATTTACTACATATTTAAATCTGAACAAATCCTCGAGAATAGTTAGAAGCAGCACATTTTTCGACTCATAATTAAAAAGTTAAACGGGCTTTTCCCAGGTGTTTGTCACAGAAGTTGGGAAAACCAGCAAGTGATGGATGGAGAGGGCATTATTCTCCAGTCAGTTTTCACATTAAACCACACTCTTCTGTGCTGCTTACAGTTAAAGGATCTACATAGCTGTGGAAGTGCTTGCTCCACTGTGTTCTAAAATGTAACCAGTTGTAGGACTGTGCTGTTCTTCAGACAGAACAATCTCTGCTCTCTGGGGGTCTTTTCTTACATGTGCACAAAAGAGAGTTTTATCCTTAGAAGCACACAGCTTACAAGATATATTTGTTTTCCGTAAATACAGAAAAATGTACATAAATAGCCTTACTCTTTAGAATAACAGATCTAATGTGAAGTATTAAAACAACAGCCTACAACATCATAAATAATAGTCTGTTTTCTTTGTAAAATAAAGGAATTCAGACTTCAAGCCAGTTTCAAGGACATAAATAACAGTAATGCTCCATTAGGGTAATTCATCAGTTTACACTTAGAAGAGCAAGTATAATAAAAAAAAGATGAAACCGAAGTGTTTTTAAAACTTGACAGCTTTATGAGGTACATTTTTAGAAGGGAGTCACCTGTTTTACCCGCTAAAAGTAAAATCAATATATTATAGCACCTGAATCTTATCTGTTCTGTGCTACTACTGAGAATTAAGCCAATAGGAAAAATCATTATGCATAGTAAGGGAGTAAGGCAAGCAAAAACTGAAGACAGGCATATGCTTCTGACCTCAGATGAACTGGTAAAACAGAAAATGTGTGATCTTATGAAATGCTGAACTCTTCTCAGACCCAGCGAAATCCTGCCTTTTATTTTATGCAGGTGACTGGCCCCTATCAACGAAGGACAGGCTATACTAACCGCTCCCTGTATTTATGTATCAGGGAGGCATATAGGTCCCCAGACTGCAGTGCATTTCTTATTGGTTTAGTTGAACAGCCAATACTTTCCTCAAGCCACTGCTGCAGCTGTGGGACAAAGTGAAAGGTCTGACTTCCTTTTGCCCTGGTGCAGTCATTCCTGGTCATTCGTGCCTTTCGAGGAGTGAGCTCCAGGGTCACGGGCTGTCCTTTGGGAAGCTTTGTTTCCTGCACTTGCAATATTTACTTGAAACTGACAAGCCCATCCTTCCAGCAGGACGTAAGAGATGTGGGAGCATGAAGTGCACTCAGTAATTGAAGCCAGCCCCTCTCAGGGCTTTTGAAAGGAGGCGTGAAGACTTGCGTTCAGCAGAGTTGTCAATGGGGCACCAGCGAAGAGAAAGAAGACAGACTCACATGCTCTCTGTGGTCTGTGTCGCTGGGTAGACGGGCTGCTGTGATTTGAAACAGCTGTAAATGTGATCTTAATACTGCAGAAGTCTTGATTGGAGTTTTTCAGTCTCTGGCTGGCTTCTCTTTGCTGTCCTACGTAAAGGCAAGATGGTGCGAAGCAGCGAAGGAATCTCTAGACAGGAATGAATGTAGAAAGAGGGGCCCAAATCGCAGCTGATAGCTCTAACATATACCATGAAATATTTTGTTGCCTGGTCTTAGACATGCAGACAGTCTATGCAAATTTACACAGAGAAAATAGATATTCTTCTAGTGAAAATTTTTTCCTGAAAAAATATGATGCTGACATTTAGTGCTATTCACACACAGTCTGTGTATCACCTACACCTATTGTCCCGGTTATTGCCTTAGTAAAAGCATTAGCTACACAGAATAATTCAGCATTAAAGTAAAACTTTAATTGCAACCTTACACTTCTGGTAAGACACTAAGCAGATAGAGGGCAGGATATTTTTATTCTTCACTCCAAATTGTCTTAACTCATGCATTGAAATTACTAGCCCAATAGGCTCACTGTCAGGGTCTGACTCGTTGAAGTCACTGTCCTCTATATCTACATCACAGTCCATGGAAACTTTCAGAAAAATACACCCATGTCAACATGTGCCCAGTGGTACTGTCTCTCAAAGAGATTTTGCCAGGCTTGAGGTACATGCTGAGTTATAAGTACCATAAGTACCCACGGACCATTTAGCTATTATGGGTAAGCTTAATCAGGAGAACTTTTCTGGATGAGGTGCTGCCTGAGGTAAAGAAAAGAAGCCCGTTAAACTAATGATGGTTTTCTGGCATCTCTCTTTGAAGTGTGGCGTAAACGCAGAGCAGTGGCTCTGCCAACTGAGGCAAAGGGACCAGGAAATGTCAGGCAGGTTTCCATCCACTCCTTAGCTTGCTCTGTCCTTTCTAGCATATGTGCAATCTTCCACATCTACACTGTAGATCCAGGAAGTCCCAGGACAATAATCAAAAGTGAGAGATCTGTATTTTCCATCCCTGGGGAGTGACGTGATCTAGGTCTTAATACTTATAACAAAGGGATGTAAGAAAACTGATCTGAAGGGAAATAAAAATGAAAACTACATCTGCAGAGCAAATGCATGGATCTTTTCAGAAACTGTGTTTCTTGCTACGACCGATAAGGTCTCAGAGAAACTTACAGAAAGGCAATAGAAAAGTAAATATCCTTCCCTTTCCTTACCCATCCATCCCTTTGTTGTAATAATTACTCTCAATAAAATCTGTCTCTGAAAACTGTCATTTTTCTGTGTTTTCTGTCCCATATTTCACAGCGAAGAGTTCAGCTGTTACTTTAGTACATCTACAGTTATTTCTTTTCTCTCAGATTTTATTTGTTTTAGCCAAATGGAAATTCACGATCTGTCTGGTTTGCTGAGGCAGCTGCTCCCTTGTGATTGATGGTGTTCAACTTTCATGTTTGCATACCTGTGGCTGATGCCTCCCATCTTGTATGACATCAAAGGGAGGCAGCACTGACTGGCATCTTGATTTGAGGCTCATGTTCTCTGTGCTTGGCTGGACCAGGAGTGCTGCACTTGCTGAATTTTCTTCCTGTCACTGTGTGTGTGCTGAGCCAGTGACCCCATCTTGCAACTCCCATCCTCTCACCAAAGAAGGTTGCCTAATGTTGGGTTGGTTCTTTTGCTTTTGTCTTCTGATGTCCACAAGATAAGGCCTGGTGCATGACAGTTTGTTATTTTTGCTAAGCCTTTAATGGTATGTAACATGTTTCTTAGAGGTGGGCTAATGTGGAGGTGAAGACCTAAGGAATGTTCAAAGATACAGGTCACATTGCAGAAACTGAGCTTGCCAAGACATGTACAGATCAGATTGCACTGAGATATAAGTGAATTGTGCATTACTTGTGCACCTAGATGCTGAAGAGAGATTTATAGGAAACGTCAGGATCATACTTTTATTTACATCATGATAACACCTCAGGCAGCAGCCATGACTGAAGCCTCTTCCCAGAAATGATGGAAACATGCAAAGAATGTCTACCATGAAAAAATCTAGAAACTAATTAGGCACCACAAAGAAAGCGTAAAAGGAAATCCTGTTCCTATGCTCATGTAATATTCTAAGAACATAAGATAGGAAGAGTCCAACTCAGACACTAAGCTTGGTGCACCACAGCCATGGGCAACTAAATGCCTAGGTGTCCATAGACCATCTGCTTCAGAAAACCATGACAATGTGATTCACCACATGACTTGTGCACCTTCGTGTCCTTAGGGTGAGATCCCAGATCCCAGAACCTTGCCTTTTCAGGGAAGACAAACCTCTAATGTCCTGCCTACTGAAAGGATTGGTAACACCTCTAATTTTCTAGGCTGACCTCCCAGACAACTACCTCCCCTCAAAGATGGTAGGGATCAGGATAGCAGCTGATGAATGGAGAGCACCTCCAGCACCTTGTACTCCAGGTCTCTGCATGTTTCCTAACCTCTGGAGGTTTGAATCCCCAGTACAAGGTAGTTACAAAGAGACTGACCGCACTAGAAGGCTATGAGATTTTCTGCGTCAGAAAAAGTGAAATCAGAAAAGCAGTATTTCTGTGCCCCAGACATGCAGACAAAAATGGGACATTCTGCTCTGTAGAATACTTTTGATTTTTCCAGCAGTGATCTGATGCAGAGCACACAAGCAGTCTTGGCAGAACGCTGTAGCTGAGATAGATAAACTGAAGCCATTTCAGGCTGAGAAGGCCAAATCCTTATAAAAGCTGGTTAACTGTGGCATTGAAACATGTACTCAAACCAATCTAGAGAGGAAATTTCAAATCTACATCTCTCTTGATACTTCCTACTGGCTCTCTGAAGCATCTCAACCCCCAGCCATGACTGCTGAGTATCCCAAAGCAGAAGCCTAATTCCTTCGGGTAAGAGATGTATAATCACCTATAAAAGTGAGGTATCTCATCAGAAATAATCCTACTCCTGAAGACTGGATGCTATTTTACAGGTTTTGCTATACTGCTACAGTGCCCTAACTCCCTTTACTAAAGATTTGCCCCTGCAATTAAGTGACTTTTTAAAAGCACTATTAGAAGAAATCGGAAATTTTGTGAGAGAATACCAGTCCATTGCTTTAATCACAATATCAGTTTTCCTTGAAAAAAATCCCAAAGCCTTGATCAAACTCAGACCCACTTGATTTCTACATTCACAGAAGCTCTTTCAGTGTACCATTTAAAAAGACAATTTAAAAAGATGTTGCCCTTTCCTACAAAATATTTAAAGTATATCTGTGATATGCAGTTGATAATACATTCAAAACCAAAGAGGCTTGGATGGCATTGTTGGTGTTTCATATTTTAGGATACTCAGTATAAAATTAGGAAATCAGTGGTCTGTGGAGAAACACATGACCCTGCTATTTTTTCTGCTGCTAGAATCATAGGGTTTGGGTCTCACAGTGCCAGGTTTTGGCTAGGAAATCAATGAGGTTTGCCGAGTTGTAAGTGGGAAGATTTTGGCCTACATTTTGTTTTTTGTGTAATCTGATTTTTTCCATTGAAATCTTCAAGATGCAAAAAACATGTGAGAAAGGAAGATTCTCCACTCTTGGTCATACGACTGATTAAGAATCTTTTCTGTCTTCTAATTGCTGGTGCAATTTATGAGAGAAATATAGATAAAAGTGGCTGATTTCCAAGTGGACAAAGCTCTCAAAGCTGCACCTCACTGGTAAT
Organism: Thinocorus orbignyianus; assembly: GCA_013400375.1. Classification (NCBI taxonomy): domain Eukaryota; kingdom Metazoa; phylum Chordata; class Aves; order Ciconiiformes; family Thinocoridae; genus Thinocorus; species Thinocorus orbignyianus. The sequence continues at coordinate 162,570 of VXBW01001568.1, forward strand.
ACAGCTCAAGGTCAGGCACCACAAAAATCATAACTGTTCACTCTCCTAGGACTGTGGGATCCTTCAGGGTTACTCTCAGAACAACGTCCACTTGCCCTCTTGGTGCCCTTACTGGACTTCTTCTGAGATAAATATTTTTGGTTTCCAAGACTCAGTTCATAAACATAAACTTCACTTTACATTTTGTAAAAATACAGAAAAGAAGCATATTCTGAGAAACCACAAAGAGAAACCACAAAGAGAAACCCAGAGTGCATGATACCAGAAGAGAAAACATTGCATCTCCACATGAGTATTGGTCTTGGCAATGCAATGCAGTATCACTGATCTTGTTAAAATATCTAAAATTACTACTCCATCTATTATTATTACCTGCAGGGGAGGAGAGAGACGGAAGGAGAAGTTCCTGCAATGGTTCAGAGAGACAAACTGTCAGAAGAATTGGAATGGACAGGGGTAGAAGTTTTAAAATTGGGATCATCTGATCCATTTTGTCCCTTATATATTAGGATTGAAGTCCAAGCAAATCACATCATGTCTTCACATACAATGGAGGAAAATCAGGCATTTGCAGACTGTGATTTACCCTGTTTGTTTCAAATGTGTACAGAGAGCTTGTTTCTGTTTGAGTCTAGGTAGCTAATGCAGCCTGGATGGCGATTTTTTAATTAGGTGGAGTTTGACAAGATGAGTTCTACCCTGAATTATTTTGGACAGTTCACATTTCTTTGGATCAGTGGCACTTAGAAACTACTTTTGGTATGCAAAGTAGGTTCAGTTGTACAACAAATAGTTTAGCACAATGAAATGCACTGTCATTCATCTAGAAACAGCATGTATAGCCATACTTGCAAGAAGAGTCTGCTTTCTGCAAAGCAGTGAGGCTGAAATGGATTTAATGTCCCTTGGTAGGTAACGCATTAAATGAGCTCCGATAGAGACAGCAACATTTAGAGGGTAAATATCAGGTTTGGATGTATAAATGAATACCTTGAAAAAGTAGCAGATAATATTATCTCTTAATAGGATATTACTGAGACCATTACTGCTGTCTGTTTCCAGCTCTGTCACCTTTACTTCAAAACCAATAAATAAAACCAAGAAAACAAAAAGAAAATCAGTGCTTGTATTACTGAGAAACAAATGGCAAGATGTTAGACTCAGGTGTGGGGTTTTTTCAGTTGATACAGAATATGATTAAAAAATTACTTCCTCAGCTTCACTGCGAAACAAGGAGAAAGACTAAACAGCAGAAGGAAGGCAAAATGAAAATCAGCAACAGCATAACATTTTTGTTAGGTTAATTAGCCACAGTTTCTTTTAAGATGGCTTATTTGAAATATGGCAGATTCTCCATCACTGGTTTTGCTTAAGGGATGTTTGATAGTGTAACAGAGATATTATGAAAGACACAGATCAGATCAATTCAAAAAGATGGGGAGTCTGTCTACTTTTGGTATGCATTTATCTATCCAGGAAAATAAGACTAGTATCACGATATCTAAACTGAAAATCCTTGGCAATTAAAGGCTTACTTCAGTCCCAGACTGCCCCGCCTCTTGTCACTTCTCTGTGCTGAGCTCTCAAATTCCTTCGGAAATATCCTCATTGTAGATTTTTACTATTTCCAAAATGTACCATAGCATTGAGAAATCCTGTTCAGCTGTGCAAAAAGCAGGTGCCAAACAGTGCCCCTCCCATCCCCTCTCTGCACCATCATCTAGACTTCTGTCTTGAACAGTGTGCACATCTGGAGGAAGTGTCCTTTCCTGGGGGATTAAAACATCTTGTTTTAGCATCAGAGAACAAATAACTGCATACAAGCATGTGTGTATGTACATATATATATATATATATGCACACACACATACATACACGTATACGTGTGTATGTCTGTACATGTAGCAGTGGTTCCGTGCAGCTGGCAGAAGACAATAAGCACTATTAGTTCTTGCACATTCTTCAGTTAACTAAGGTAATGGTTCTGTGGGGCATATGGTTTCCTCATGTAATCCATCCACAACAACTTGCAGTAAATATCTAAAAGCAAAGAAAGGGAACAAATTATTACTTCAATCCTTAGAGTTTTAAAAGTTTTAAAAAATCATTAGTTTTTTGCTTTTTCTGCTACAGTCTGTCACCGAAATACACTCTCTGAAATAAAACACAAATCTGCCTATACCCTTGAACTGAGTAAGGAGGGAGTAAGGAGAAGACATTTAGAGAATGCCAATTCACTTGCAAGAGAGGAGGAAAAAGAGAGAAGGCAAAAGAGAAGATATTTTGCTATAAATTTTAAATCCTGTTTTTAAAGGCCTGGTTCAATTCTGTGCATATCTCAGATTAATTTTTATGCCTTTCAGATATGAACCAGAGATAAAACTTCCACCAAGGTTGTGCTATATTTTTCCTCCCTCACAGTAACAAGTTCTTTTCTGGTTTATATCCTAAATTAACCACACAAACAAAAATAACCCAGCATGAGATCTGCGAAGGTCACTGACAAAACCCCTCTCTAAGGAAGGCTTGCAAGGCCGCCTGCACACGGTGGACATCCTGAGCAGGCACAAGGGCAGTAAACGTGTAGCTCAGCTTCCCATGCTCTGCATCAGCTATTGTTGTAAACACAATTAGCTGACAAAATGATTTCTCCAGTAAAACAAGTAGACCACGCTGAACGATTGGAGAGATGCAAAAGGTGAAAAAGTGCCTTTTCTTGCTTTCCCTTGTGCTAATATTAATTTCAAGTGCAAGTTGATTTTTTTAATTCTTTTCCCTTATCTGACAAAAGGCAAGTTGCAGATTTTTTTTTTTAGCTTCCCTCCCTTGCTCCATAATAACTATTCTGCTCACTAGTTGTCTGTTCCTTTATTATCAGCCAAGGACAGATAAGACAAAACACGTCACACCCACAGTGTTACTGGCACTTGCTTCAACTAACTGTATATTTGAAGCACAATGCAGAGTTCCTTCTATTAATCTGAACAAACATCCATCCCATCCTGAAGTAAAATCCTGAGCACTTACAAATGAGGAGATTAATTTGCTGGACAATCATTTGCAACTTCAGGACAATGGCAAACATTATGATTCATGTAGTTATATGCTGAAGAAACTGTTTGACAAGGACATCTCAGCCAAATTCTCCAACTGTGGAAAGCTGATAGAAATCCTTTGCTGCCAGAGGATTGTCACAGACAGGAATGCAGTCTTTGATTTCTAAAAACCCCTTCTGCTGAAAACACTTTTGAGTTTATGGTGAGGAAAGCACAAGATGAATCTGGTAAAAGTTATCTGAATTTAATAAGAGTCTCCCAGTAGCTATGCCAGAAACTTGAGCTTGTTTGCAAGTTTTTAAAATGCTTAAGAACTTAAACATAGTTACTGTTATGATTCTTACTGCTTCCTGTTTAAGGGCAAGACAAGAAGTGGAAATTGCTCAAAAATAGTTTCTTGAAAGTTATTTCCATACCGGACTGACTGTGTTTTTACAATATTTCCAACCCCACTTTCCGTATCAACAAGTTCTCATTAATAGTACTTGAACAGTATGTTGCTGATTAGAATCACACCAAACTTGTAAACTTTAGGTCCACCCACAAATGTGAAGTTAGTGTTGAACCTCAAAGTGATACCACCAAGTTAAAAACTAGTGATGAGTATGAGTTCCTACAGATATCAGGGTGAAAGATAAACATGAAGAATGTTGCTCACTTAGTTCTAGCCCTAAATGTACATGCTGATTCGTATTTTCTGAGTGCTCAACTGGTTACTACAGAATACTTTCTCCTGAATAAGAGTATTGCATTTCCAGAGAATTATATTTTAAAATATTTGCTACTCACTTCATAGACCTATAAAAGTGAGTGATGAAATTTATACAAATCCCTAGTAAACACATATCCCATCCAAATCTCATTGCACCTCTGGGGATCAAACAAAACAGATTCACAGATCTCCCATCCCATTTTCTTCATAGGAATAAAATTTCCACTGTCTATTTAAGCACTTTCCTCTCTACACATCTCTTCAGGACACTAAGGCAAACATAGTTCGAGGTAGATGGTAAACCAAAAAGAAGTAGAAGGAAACACACCACCAATGTGGTGCTAGTGACTGCTGTATATTCACAGTGGCAACTACTGTTACTCATGCACCAGTCTTGTGCTAGATCTTACTGCCAATGAAGACTCACAATGCTTTAGTGGACCTGACTAAGACCACCTTTATCACAGTTTTCTCTGTTCTCAAATGCTCTTCTTCTCTTTGTTCGTGTTCATTTTCCTGCCTCTCCGACTGCAGCAAGATATTGGGGTTTGAGTTCCATGGCTGCTATTTCACTGTATTTGTGGTACAATTCAAGTCTGGCAGCTGCCTTAATATTCAATCAGCTTGTTTTCTTTTATTTTTCAGAGAGCCCGAAGTGGGGGAGGGGTGGAACCCCAACAAAACCTAAATGTCTGAAATGAAATCTTTTGGCAGAGTGACTTTATTCAACATTTGTTTGTTCAGTTCTGATGCTCAACCAGGCATAACAAGCATTAGGGTGACTTTGGAGGATTAAAGTCTTAAAGCACAGTGGATTAGTATATTCAAACCTATATCTTTCGGCTGTCAGATAGAAGGAGGGTTGCTTCAGGAGCAGAAATTTTTTGTAAACGCTTGCATGCAGAGAGCCCAATTTGTCAAAGTACTGAGCAGCTCCCAAGAATTAATGAATTCATCTTCCAAGCTGCCTGGAGAAGTGGAGAAGGATTATCTGCAGTTTACAGATGTGGAAGTGAAGCATGGAGGGATTAAATGGCTTGTTTCAGGTCATCTACAGGGCACTTCAGTGCTGATTTGGGACAGGAACAACAAAAAAAAAGTGGGTTTATGAGCTTCTTCACTGTTTTTTTCAAAGTGGGGAAAACATCTCTTTTTGGGTCTTTGCCTGATGAAAGTTTTGGGAAAGCTTTGGTGAAGACCAGAGCCCCTGACCTTTCCAGCCAGGTGTCTGAGTAATAGTGTTGATGCTAGTCATTAAAACCAGCAGAGAAAAGCTTTGGCCTGATGCCGTGGGTGTAGAGGAGCTCATCTTGGCTGAGTGAGGTGAACTGGGCAATCCACCAAAAGTGTTTGATTATTACCCTGGCCTACATATTTTCTTCAGCTAGACCTGTTAAGAAAAGGAATGCTATGTAATTAGTATAGACCAAAGCCCGAGGGAAAATAAACTCAGGGGAGTCTGCCTCAGGCCTTTTGTGTGTGACACATGCAATGCACCAATTATTTTAGTGCTGGGAATAGGGGAGCTGCACTGAAGTGCTGATTTAAAATGCCCTTTGTTCTTCCAACTGTTCTTATTATCAATGGCAGTCAAAATTATCTCCTTCTCGCTTTTGAGACAGCTGACAGGACTGATGATCATTTTGAAAGTGCCTTCAGAGTTCAGGCGTTTGTTTTCCATGCTGCCAGTGGGTTACTCTTCTTGGAGGTGGTTGAGATTACTTCCTGAATTATTTGGAACATTTGGAATCATCTTCTAGAGAAGAAGTTTGAGGTGTGTGCCAAACACACCTGCTGCAGATAGTTCCAAATAGTTTCTTTCAAATCTAAAATCTCTAAGGGTTTCCAGGGTTTCCACTAAACAAATAAATAAAAAGTATTCGAAGTNAGGAAATCATCAGTTTGGGTATTTTGTGACCTTTTGTCACTAGAGACTCCTGTGCAGATGGACATATACAGCCCAGTTGATACTGTAGCTCCTCCTCTCCTGTCTTTCTGTGAGATTGCCAAAAAGGAAACAAAATCATCTGAATTGCCTGGAAAATGAAGGTCTTAGAAGTTCACTTTGCAGTATTCCATTAAAGCTTGCAAACGCATTGGTATACTTTGCTAACCTTATCCTTTTCTAAGTGTGTCCTAGTAGCAACAGCAGAAGTCGCAAACACTTCATTTCAGTTCCTACAAATAATACAAATATAGCTAGAAACATCCTTCATCATTTGAATCTGAAAAGTGAGTCCTACCTTGATTTTCCACACTCCTTCTATTCCTTTCTTTACTTCTGACTTCATTTGGCCTCACAAGCACGAAGTCTTGTATCTGGATGTGTAGTTTTCTTCCTAAAACAAATTCAGTCCTATCTTCTCCCGACTACCACAGTAGTAGAGTGAATTTAAAAGTCATGATCTTTCCCTTTAGTGTGATGGTTGTCTATTCTCCTTTAGAAACATCACTAGTCTGTGTAAGAGGTATGCAAATCAACCTCTCTCACATCAGGTAGGATACACCCAGAGAAAAATAAAATTTTAAGAAGGTGAAATACTGCCTTATCTTCTGATATGTTAATCACAAGGAAAGTGAAAAACACATTCCACGTGTCTGGATCAGAGTAACTGTTAAAGTTACTGAGATTGCTTTTGAGGTTTCTTTAAGGAGTCAGAATTTAATTGGATGCATGAAGCAGTGCTGTGCCATTTTCCCTTCACAGGTGCAGGTAAAAGGTACTTCTTAAGAACCCTAAGAAGATGGGCAATGGGAAAAAATTTCTTGTAACAGTGTTCCAGCCAGTGGAATGGAGATTTTCTGCATAGGTTAAAGAGGTTCCCAGTAGTACAACACTGGCTTGCTTTTAAGGATTTCCGTTTAATTTGGTAATTATCTCTCTCTGCCTTTCCCACAAAGCTGCCTTTGGAAAGCGCATGCAAAGTGTTTTACTGAAGCTGGAAAGCCCACAGAGCTGTGCAATTTCTCACATGCCCAGGCTGACTCTTGACTCGTTGCACTTAAGCACAGCCTGCTACGCTGACGGTCTTTTGGTTGTTTGTGCAACAACAGTGCAATTGGATGGCAGACAGGTAACAGAGCCCCATGCCTCCCTCTCCACTCTCCTTCAGTTGCTGCCCAGATGTAGCCACAATTTTACCCCACAAATTGCTGATGTATTCAAGCAGTGCTAGTGAATGGGGTGTATATCTCAAAAACAACATAATAGCAAATGCTGTTAAGTTTCATTTATCATCCCAATATAAATCTACAAATATGGAAGCAAAAATAGGAAGAAAGCAAGTTTCCTCCTCCCCCTTGATGTTCATTCATCACAAAGATGACACGAGGAGGCTAGTCTGGTATATATTATTTTGCGGTACATAGATCATTTTTCAAATAGAAAAGCAATCCGCGTAGCCATTTATTCACATCTGGATATAAGTTTTTGGTCTGACTAAAAATCACCTAAGCATCTTTATGCACTTAGGAATTATGCCAATGAATAAGTAAAGGGATGCTGCTTCACTTTGGTGCTTTTTTAAGAATCTGGAATACCACGCATTTTTTCCATTAGACAATTGAAATCAATTTACCTCTGAATGTGCCCCCTTAGCGATGCTATACTTTTGCCAATAGTAAAAATATGTGAACATGCATGGAACTTACTGGTGTGTTTCCTGGAAAAGCGGAAATATGTTTTGCAAACAAAAATAAATTCCTGTAAACAGTTGATTTTTCTTTGGGTTTTTTTGGAATAGACTGTTGCTCCAAGTAATTTTATATACATAGTATGTATAAGAAAGTGTCCTTCCTCCCTCTTAAATTTAAATTTGTTTCAAGTTTTCATTGGAAATTTCGTATGCAATGATGTTGCCTCGGTCTTCTACAATGGCATGTCAGGATCTGGGAGTAAATGCAGCTGTCAAGTGAGTCACAAAATGTCACATTTTAAATGAAATATGTTTCCAGTGTGAGATTCCAGGGTTAATTGCACCATATATCGCTTAAGCATAAATTTTGATTTATGAGTTTTTATCAGACTCTGGCTATGAGGCAGTGTTGTACACACAAATCTTTCTATCAATCTACAGAAATTACATCAGCATACATAGATCAAAATGTTTTTGCTTACATAAGGAAGCAATAATATTTTGGTACTCACTGAAGGACTGTTTGGAAATGTGTATTTATATTACTATATTTTGGATTGTGTTCTACTGTGTCCTTCAAAAAGTCTCCAGAAGGATTAAGGCCAATGCCCAGGGATCATAGAATCATAGAAAAGTTTGGGTTAGAAGGGATCTTTAAAGGTCACCTACTCCAACCTCCCCTGCAATGAGCAGGGGCATCTGCAACTAGGTTGGTCAGAGTCCCCGACGCTCTAAGTTTCCAGGGATGGGGCATCTACCACTTCCCTTGGGCAACCTGTTCCAGTGTTTCACCACCCTCATTGTAAAATATTTCTTCCTTATATCTAGTATAAATCTTCCCTCTTTTAGTTTAAAACCGTTACCCCTCGACCTATTACAACAGGTCCTGCTAAAAAGTTTGTCTCCATCTTTCCTGTAGGCCTCCTTCAAATACTGAAAGGCCACAATAAAGTGTCCTTGAAGCCTTCTCTTCTCCAGTCTGAACAACCACAACAACTCTCTTAGCCTGTACTCTATTCATTTTTGTAGCCCATCCTCTGGACTCACTCCAACAGGCCCATTTACCTGGTTAATGAGAAATTAAACAGGTAGCCTCCTCCTACCTTTGGGTACCCATAAGGCACCTGAATGGCAAAAGCAATATTCCTTTATTAATCTCCTTGCTTCATCACTTCTTTTCTGCTTTTCTCCACTTCCTCCTTATTCTCTCTCCCTGGATTTCATTGCACTGCCTTTTGATGCCTACAGCTGTTATGCTGAAGTTATAGAACTGTGATTTTGTGCTATAGACCACCTGGACTGGTTCCCTACAAAGGTCTATAGGAAAAATTTTTGTTTGTTGTATAGATCTGGCTTTTGTGAAGGCAGTCATTCTTTCATCCATGTAACTTGAAAACAGAATTTGTATTATAAACTACACAAGCTGAGGGTAAAGTAAAAACAAAAACCAAAACATAACAACAACAACAAAATCACAAAAAATCCCAGCAGATATTGTATGTTGTTTTATACGTAGCAATCTTGCTGCAGTGCTTGTGTGGGCAATAGCAGATGTACAGGGCAGAGGCAGCTCCACCACATGACAGGGCATGTGTATCCTGCCCTGTGTCTGTGATTTCAACAATGAGAATGAGAATAAACTTTTAAGCTTCATATGTGGGTAAATCCCTGCACGGTCAGGCAAGCATACAAGTAAAACATAAAAGAGAAGGATAAAGAGATGCACAAAACCAGTATGGAAAGCAGGAATACAGAATTGAAAACGTTGAGAATGGGATCGAATAATTGAGAAGGAGATCCAGCATTGAGACAAGACTAGAAAGAGAAAAGGGAATTTCATGAATGAAAAGAGAAGTAGAAGATACAAAATAGAGGCAGATCCTGTGCAACATGCTCTAGGAGAACCTGCTTTGGGAGGCGGGTTGGATGAGATGATCTCCAGAGGTACCTTCCAAACCCGCACCATTCTGTGATTCTGTGACTGGGGAAATTTTCTGAATTTGTGTGTTGTAGGAGAAAAGGAAGACTGAATTGTTCAGATACCTGAAAAAATGGTTTGAACACAGGAAAAATTGTAAGCATGAGTTGAATGCAAATTAAATGGGTTGAAAAAGAAATATCATGTGATGACCAAAAAACATTCCATAGACTTTTTTTCCACACATATTTTCACTTACTAGTTCAAGACAGGACTCAAACTCAAAGCTTGGAAATACAGTACAAAAGAGGATTTTCACAATATTTTATAGGCAGCTACCAGGAAGGAAAGGAAGGTCTCTGGGAAAGCTTGTACTTACAGGAATTCAGATCAAAGGGATGAGGATATATAGAGAACAGCTTTGAACTTTCACATGCTTTTCTGAGCTCAGCTTGCCAGTTTTTGAAGGGCCAAGCAACATACTTTAGAATAGCAATACAGAAGAAGAAAGAGAATCCACAGAGGGAGAAGTGCACAGATGCTGAACAGAAAATACTGGAGGATGGAAAAGAAAAGACTAATAAAGTATAAATACTCCACTTAAATTTGGTTCCTTTATGCATGCCTTGACACTGTGTGTACATATTCCAACCCTAACATTCTGATTCTTTGCTTTCACTTGCCATTGATTTTCTGAAGCAGGTATAAATGAAATAATAACTGTACACAGCGATGTAAAGGTTGTTGTAGGAGTAGAGTGAGAATTCTGAAATTGAACTGTTTGTTCACTAAACCGTTGAAAGCAGCAGAAGACATAACTGGAATAAATTGAACCAAACTTCAATTGGAGGATCACAAATGGAAAAGGAAGAGTTTGGGAGATTAAAACTGGATGGTCTGACTACTTGGAGGGAAACTGTAGGAGAAATATATGATGTGTTTGTGAAAGTACCCAGAATATTCTCTCTTAAACTGCTGTCAAATTATAAATTTAGAAAGAGAAGGAGTTTCTTTGGATGAATACTTATAAAATACAACTATATATTACAGACTTAATATCTGGCAAGCTGCTGATTAACAACTATGATAGTGCCTTCCTTCCAAAGATAACTTGAGCCAAGGAAATGTAACTTTTTCTTTAAAAGCCAAGAGAAAGCTAATGAGACTTTCATAGCTTCGAAAACATAAATCTTAAGATGCCAGGATCAAATGACTTGACTCCTAATTGAGCAAATCTATCATGTATATGCCCTATGATCAATCACAAACTCAACACACGAGCAATCACCACTTAATGATGCAAAATCTGTCTCTGGACAAGTTTAAACTCTGAGGGGGAATGGTATGGGTACATCAACATTCCTCTTAAGAAGGTGTTTTGGGCAAACTTCAGCCTGGCAGGTTTTACGCGACATTTGCCATCTGATGAATAAAATAATCATAAAATGACCACCCTTTACATAAGAACATTAATGGTCCATGTGTAAGAATAGCCTTGAGGGATAAGGAGAAGTTTATTCACATAAACAGTGGTAGTTATAAAAGCAGACACAGCACAGGACTTTCCATACACACAGTCAACTAAAGAAACAGGTTGCAGTGACAACTTTCTTCTAGTCAATTGCTTAGTGAGTGCAGTAGTCTCCATGCAAACCTTTGCAAAAATAACTAAATCAAATTAATTCATATTAGTTATTAATAATGATACTCTGCATAGTAGCTGTAGCATTTAGCATAATCGTATGTTGTATTCAGATATAAAACTTTACAGAATCATCTTATTGATCTATCATTTGCAGTAAAATATTGTGTAATAGGGTAGATTGAAACATGCAAACCTACAGGTGGAAATGACGGAATTCAACTCTAAAAATAAGGATGCCTTTTTCATGTTTATAATTCCTTTTTTTTCAGGGCTTTTTTTCTTCATGGGTGACTGCACAGCACCGTGATGACTCACAGTGTGCCTGATCCTCAATTGCAAGTTGTTCTGGAGCCTGTTAATCATCTGCATGATGCGTTTCCTGCAAAGATGAAGGAGTCCTCTGGGAAGGACTGCACACTGACACAAGCTGGTGAAACACCAAAGAGAAAAGCAGTCGACTGCTTCCAGTAACACTTGGTAAAAGTGCTTGACAAAAAGATATGTGTTTAATGGTCTATCCATCCCAAATTCATACTCATCCATGATTAAACTTTTTGCGAGAAGTTACGTTTCTGGCCAACATCCTGTTCTCTCAGTAGTGAGTAGCTTCCTTTCAGCTTTTATGAAATATAATAACTACTACACAAGCTGAATGAAAACTATTGTAAGTCAATTGCCCCAAACCGAAAATGGTAATTAATACCATTTCTCACAGAAATTTCAGGAACTTCACATCTCATCTTTGAGCTCTCAGGAAGGCAGAAGCATTTTCTACTAAGTATTTTCCCATAATTGTTCAGAAAATAGTACATTGAAATTCCAGACACCTTTTCTTGCTGACGTCAACAATATTTCATTTGTCTTGCAAGTCTTACTGGAAATTAAAAAGAACGGTCCTGGTTGGTGTGCTCAGAAGTTAGCACAATATGTGAGATGTTTTATGAAAAAAACAGCTTCCTTTTCCAAACAAGGTCACCAGTCTGGTTTATAGAAGATGAGATATGACATTATTTTAGAAGTGGCACCAATTTTCGAGATAGAAGAGAGAAGAAACACTTTGTCCTCTATAAGCCCCTTTTTTCCCTTTTGTCAAGTAAACTCAAATAAACAAATAAGTTCTTCAAATGCTGTTAAAGCTGTGATTCTCTCCTTGACACTTAGAGTCAGTGAGTAAGAAAATTCACTAGTGTTGTGCATACAGAGAACACTTTAATTTTGGATAATTTTTTAATGTTTACTAAAGACAAAGACCCAAAGCATCCAGGTTGATATTATATCACAGGGCATTTGATCACTTCCAAAGATGGCTTCAAAAGAGCGGGCACAAGACTCACAGCAAGGACGAGTCTTCAGCAGATGGCATGCCATAGATACACATCAAGCAGCACACATCTGCTGTAGTTTAGAGCACAACTTTGCTGACTAGCAATACAAGAATTGATTTTAGTGATTAGACTGCAACTCAGACCAGTCGCAAACCGCAGTGTTTTCACAGGGAGAATAGTCTAGGCAATCTATGTCATTGGAGAAAGACGGATTTCACTGGTGAGAAATCCAAAGTTACTACTTGGTCTCCTTTAAGAAAGAAGGAAGAACTTGTTATAAGAATGTAGAAGCCTGGGCTGGCATTTTTGGACAAAATCTGGCAATGGCTTAAGTAAATTTAAATAAGTAGAAAACTTCCTTCAACCCTTTACTTAATACAAAGAGAATCTAGGAAACTGTCCTGTTCCTCCCTCTTTCAATTATTAACCGGAATATTACCAATCTCTAGCCTGGTGAAGATATTTATACAGAGAAGGAACAACTCCTGCTTTACCCTAACATCACCTCATTGGGTGATAAGGGCATGGCAGAGTAATGTCTGTGCATCTGCCTATTTCCATTCTCTAGTTATTTCTGTTCTGCAAATAAATTCCCCTGCCAATTACTAGAGGTGTTCCAGCTTAGGCCAGTAGGAAATTGTGATAGCTCCTTGAAGTAGAGGATCTGAGCTACTAAGAAAACCTCAGAACTTTCCAAGTTAATACCTCTGACTCCAGAACCTTTCTTTCTTACCTGCAACTGTCAAAATTTATGCCCCTAATAAGATCTATGCAAAAATCTATCCAAAATCTATCATTAAGATATCTGTGTTCATGATGGTAGTCTTACCTCCAGAGATTTTAAAATTTAAACATAAATCCACAAACAATGTTAGAGACACACCTAGGTGTTTATAAGCTCCTCCTTAAACCAGTTTCCTATCATAATTTACAACACCTCATCCTATTCTACAGCATAGCTTTTCTTACATTTGAAGCGAGAAATACATTTCCAGTTGATATCAGATTTTCATCTCTTGGGGTTATGCTGTAAGGAAACAATGATGAACCACCACATTTTCTTACTGTACGTGGCCAAATTATCCCTGGTACCTGTAGGGTCCCTTGCTTTGAGATTATTAAATTAGCGTCAGTCATTTATAGACTGGACCTGACTTGTTATGACAATCTAGAAGAAGTTTGAATTAGCATTTTGGGGAGCATCTGGCAATGGTTTGAATAAATTTAAATAAATCAGAAGTTTACTGCACATAAAAAGTATTGACTGTAAGTTTTGTATGTCTCGTTGAAAGCACTGTAATACCAAATATTATTCCAATGAGTCTTACAGCAGGACTTCAACCTTATCAAAACTGTTTTTCAGTTATTACTATGAAACAACTGTTTTTAGTCAGTGTTCTTCCCAGAATGAGCAAACTTTTGACAAATAAATAGTTCTGGTTGCAAACCACCATTCTCCTGGAAACCATGCAAACAACTGTATAATGTAATCTTGTAACATGCTTCCTAAGTGCCAGTCCTCCCCCATATAGGTCAGCAACTTTTTGTCACTATGGCAGAACTGGTAGAGTTGTACTTCATGCACAGAGTAAAGCCATTTGAAAACTACCCAGAGTGCATGAGCCCTACTTTTCTAATCTCAAGACGAGATCAGATGAGCCCCTCATTTCATAGGTAGTGTTATTTCTACTGCTGGCATCCTGTCAAACACGGGAATGCATGGCACAGAAAGCAAATAAGTGACAAGCATATCTAAACATCACCTTCTCCCTCCCCTCATTGTTATGAGAATGGATTGTATTATACTCTGTTCTCCTTTGATGAAACAGACTTTGCTCTTCATGCCAAAAAGCTAGTTTTGTAGAGAAAATAGAAATAAAAGCACATTTTTAATAAAAGCAAGATTCTGTATGTTGGTGTTGGAAGTTACAGTAAAACAAAAAGCCCTTGTATAACAAGTTAGTAAGAGGGGCTGAACTGCAATGGCAGGGCACTTGGAGCCATCCTGTGAAGCAGTACTGAGAGCATCAGGATGGACCTCTGCTGGGACAAACCAGACCTAGTGCTTCTCTCTGCCTCTCCTAATAAGGCTGGGGTTTTTTTAGCACTTTGCCCTGAAAAATAACATGCATTCTGGTCTCCTTCAGAGCAAGTGTACAAGGAAGATGGTAAGAGGCAACCTCCCAACCTTAAATTACTGAAGCTGACTCTGTATCCAGCTAGGTGATTTGTTTAACTTGAAACATCCATCTGACACTTGTTACACAATCTCCCCTTGAACCAACTTGAACATTTGGCTTAAGAAAAGCACCTCACATAGAAATACTGCTTTCTTACACTCCTACTGAGCAGAAAGAGAAATGGAAATATGAACAAACCCTTTTGCATATTTACTTTTAAAGGGAGAGATGAAAAACCTCCATCATCCAGGTACTGTGTATATAATACCTTCAGGCTGTAACACCCAGGAAAGTTTAATACATTATCAAGACCTTTCCTTTAAATCTTATTGGGAGAAACTTTAGCAGATGATAGCTGATGGTTAAGAAGGCTAACAAGAGAGTAGATGTGAAGATGAAATAAAAGTTTGCAATACCTGAGTACAACAGCAAAGCCGTGTCAGCTATTGTAACTGTTGTTTTATAAACTATGTAATGTTTTTTAACATTATGATATAAAGAAGAAAATGAGAGTCTGTTTCTAGAATCAACTTCGCTATCTATAGGGCCCGACTCCTTTATCAAGAGATACAAGTCAGGAATATATTCTAGTATCTTCTGGTTAATACTTCAGATAACATAATATTATTTATGTCTAACTCTGTCCTGATTTTCACCCACTAAGACTCTGGCCTGATGAGATTTCAGAGACCTCTCTAAAAGGCAAATCAACCAAACTGTGTATAGAAACTTCTTGTAGAGTATCAGTGACGCCTGTCAGAGCTTTTCGTGGAAGTCAGGTACATAATACAAAGATTGTTGAGAAGCACGGTGACAACAAAACAGAATCTTCCATGTGAGGCAAATAATTCTTGTTTTCTTTTATTTATTAAACCCAGGTGAAACAAGGAAGATGTGCATGTGTTTAAACAGCTGAAGCTTATAATAGCAAAGTATATTTGGAGTAGCAGTTCTTTCCCAATGCGGTTCTGAAGGACCAAAGATATTTGAAAATGTCCAGCAATAATCCTTCTCAACTAAATAATTAATCTGCCCTAATTTATAGCACTCATTGGGTGATGCTATCATCCAGTTCTGTGCCATTCATAAGACCTTGTTGCCTCTTTCCAGGAAGGTTAAAGAGAGTGGGAAAGGTAAAAGCGTAAGGAAGAGAGGTGTATCTCTTTCCTGCAATCAGACGCTAAGAGCTGCTTTTAAAGCTACTTTAAAGCTTGGCTTCCAGTTCCACTTGACTGTGGAGTGATATCTACTGTCAAATTCCTTTCTGCACTAAGAATCTGCTAAAATGATAGAAAAAGAATTCAACAGTTGAGTTCATGTACTTCTGAGAGAAGACAAATTATTCTGGTAGCCCACCCTCCCCCATATATGCTACAAATGACAATAGAAGATTTCCTTCTCAGCTCTGAAGCTTGGTTTCCACAATGCCTGTATCCTCATACTTGGTCCTTACCTATTGGAAAAAAGGAGAGAAATAATCTTTCTGGCATAGGTTATCTTCAGGCTGGAAGAAAGGCTTGGGTACAGGGGAAGCAAGTATATTATCTTGTCCAGCCAATTAGCTTTCTCTTCAAGGTGAAAAAAAGGCTGATCGTATCAGGTCAAGCAAGTTCCGACTGTCAAATGGGTTCATGGTTAGCTTTTCACTCCTTGTCCAAGCAGACATAGGAAGTGATTACATACCGGAGAGTCCAAACTTGTGAGACTGCCAGCTTCATTTCACAGACTTGGTTAGTTGAAGTGAATTTTAAGAAACACTTGAGAAACCTTTTCCAACCAGGATATCAACCTTCTGATATGTTTCTTAAAAATGTGTTTAAGAATAGATTTTCAAAGTAGAGAACACTGGAATTTTGAGTACACATGCCAGTTATTATGTGCACAGATGCCTGATTTGCTTAAGCATATGGCAAATGTCAAAGTATTTCTTTACAGATCATTTTTGCATCCTCTGTTTTTAATTGACTCATGTTTGCTCATGAGTCATGAGCAAAATTTCGAATGCACAGATCAAACCATGGGATTGAATGTGCTTGAATAAAGAACTAGTTGATCTGTCCTGTGGAAATTCTCAAGAGTTAAAAAAATTTCACATTCTTTATGAGGACAAAGTCAAGATTTTACAATTTTTTTGTTCATTGAATAATCTCCAACCATCCAACCTAAATATCCTTAAGACATTTAGCTGAAATACCAGGCAACAACGCTTAATTCAGCCTGGTTCAGCAAAAGAACCGGAGCACCAATATCTCAAGTAGGTATTTCAGAGGAGCAGAGGGGACATGACCATAAAGTCTCTTTGATTCTCCCAACCTGTATGTGCAGTTGATTATTCATTATTGGAGGGAATAAAGAAGGCTATTGGCGAGGCACCGAGTCAGAGCTGCTTGCTCACTTGCTCACGCATCTTGTAGATATTTACTTAATCAAGGTGCAAAAGCCCCAGCAATAGACACTAGACTTCATCAGGGTGTGAAAGACAAAAGTTCAGTCCCCTGCTCCAGTCTGAAAACCAGAACAGCTACAGCAGGGGGGTTAGTGAAAGAGCCCATCCATCACAGCCACCTGAGAACACTCAGTATGAGTGACTGAGAGTCAAATCCTTGCTCTAAATCCACCACAATAAAAATCTTAGGTGCTTTTTGCTGTATCTTAGTGGACACCTTAATAGCTGTGCATTAGATCTTCTCAGGATTCTCTGAACAGAAACCCCATCCTTTTCAAAACTATATGTGTGTCTCCACAGAGAATTACATTCATCTTGACAAGATATTTTGTCAGAAAGTTTCTGGCCATCTTTAGCTCAATTGGTGAAAGTTGAGCTATTCATTACGTTTTCTATTCAGTCCCACTTTCCTGGCCTTCACTATTCCTCTCTGACACCAGAGTTCTCCACTGCATTTTGTCTTTCTGCTATTGCCTAATTCTGCAGGCTTCATTCATCATCATACCTTTCTCCCTATAAGCAGCAGAGGGTAACAGTTTCTCCATTTTATTTTTTTTTACTTCAAGATATTTATAATGCTGCATTTTCTAAAACAAAGCAACAAAATTTAAAAGAAAATGTAAAAATAAATATTCATTCTTTTATTCACAGGTCTTCAATAATTAATCACTTGCAGATTCCACGTGTGACAGGAGTCTGTCTCTTGTACCCAAACTTTCTTAAAAGTTCAAACCCTCCTAAAGACACTGACTGAACGGTTTTCAATAGATTTGAGATTTTATCCTTGCTAATCCTATCACGAGGTCCTGAGACTGTTTTCACTAGCAGATTACAGCATGAGAAGGATCAGATGACTTAGACCCCACGCTCTCAACCCAGTTCTAATTCTTCAAGGAAAACGTCCAAGAAAATCTCTCCACCTGTCTCCTTGACTGTAGATTTTACTTTGCAGAGTGTTATACTTTCCACAGGATATTTCTGAAAACTGTTGATTCTCAGTTTAACCCATTACTGGATTTGCTTAAGGCTCAGGTCTTAACAACATGTACATAGTTTTAATGAAAATATAATTTAAGAATCTAATAACCCGAAAGCGGGGAATAAAGAGAGCAGGTTTCACATTACTGCCTTAGTTCACATAAAGTAAATGTGCCAGTCCTCTAATTCCTTAGGCAGTCTTATATATAGCTTTCAGTTCTTTACACTTTATTCCCTTAGAAAACTGCCCAAATTTAGTAGTACAAAGAATTGTTTGGTAAAAAAGCACACTGTGTCCTGCCCAGTTCACTTTATCTACAGGGTGTTCTTAGGCTCCTCCTGCAGACGCCCAAACACACTGCTGGCAAAAGCCATTGTTCTACCCTCTGCAAATTGATTGCTGTGCTCTTGAACAGTGAAATTTATGTTTTTTTCGTATCTACTTAGCAGAAAGACCATTCAGTGAAACAACATCCTCTTAAACCACCTCAAAAATAAACTGTGAGCAAAATCCAACTTTCGGTGATGTCAAGGTGAAAAAAAAATGTTTGCCTTAAAATATACTTTTTCTCACATCCCCCATCTTATTGCAACTAACCATTTACAAAGCAACACCTCTGAGAAGTTCTAAAAGAATTCTTTGCCCATGCAGCCAGCAGGATAAATTCTAATCCCCATGCACACACACATGCACACACACACACACTCACACACAAACTTAAGTTACATATAAAGATAACATATGAAAACTTTGGGACATCGGAAGATTTATCAGGCTCCAGAAGTTCAACTGGACATAGACCAAATATTTTATTATGTCTATTTTTGGCACAGTTTATATTGCTCAAGATAATATTTTCCTGTTTTCTATGTTAAAGCAACAAAGCAACTTCTACACTTGCAGACGTGCATGCAGTTTTATGAAAGACCAATACAAACTGTGGTTTGGGTATTTCAGAACAGGTTCTGAACCTTAAGTTGAGCTTTGGGAGCAGTTTTGGTGAGGAGACATTTTGATGGTGATACAACTATTTGTGATTCTTGTGTGTGTGTTCCTGCTATGAAAACTTCATGGGTGTCTAGCTTTAGACTCCTGAAAACAATCATTAAGGAAAAAAAAGAGCTATTTTAAACTGCCATCTTTATTTGAGTGTATAGCAAATATGAAGCACCAGAAACACACACAATAATTCCAATTGATGTTCAGCTTTTGCAAGTGTAAGGAATCCAGATACCTGATAGCTTATCATAATTATTTGGACACATAGTGCAGAACTGGTGCCTGGAAAATTACATAAGGTCTATAGAGTTTTGATTTAGGCATGTGATCTACCCAACATTCATGTCACAGAAAAAAATCCTACAGGGTTTAGCAGCATGTAGGTCATGACTAGGAGAGCATGGAAATTTTAATTAGTCTTTCTGAGGCTTTTATGTTGGATTCTGTTTTCTCAGTTAGTTTCATGACTTTGATCCTACCACTTTTGAGTTCTCCGGTGGGAAAATTGTAATCAACATTTTTTTAAATAGAATCCAGGTAAAGCTTTTGTCAGTCAAGGATGCCTTATGTAGTTTTTCTTTTGCTTTGGTTAAAGGGATGTTCTGGGTGTAATTTGATTTTAATAAATGTTCCTTTACGGTGCAGGTATATTCCACAGAGCCAGTTAGATGGGGTTAAGCAAGGTAGAAAGGGAAGAATTTGCCAGCTGTGTTTAAGCTAAACAGAATGCCTCAATTTATTTTTTTTTTTTTAATAAAAAGTACTTTAAACTAAAATAATGTAACCAGCAAATGGTATGAGAATTTTAGAAGTTCTATAAGATCTCGGGTTTCGGGGGTGATTTTTTGCCAAGAACATAACAAGGACAAAGCAGGAGGAGGGACCTTTCACTGTTCAAGGATAAGAATTAGATAATCAAACTTTGATATGTAAAGTATTAAATGTAATTACCAGCTTGCCATTGGCAACATTAACTTTTCAGAGACAGAAATAATATTCAGAATTTCATCAGGTTGCAGGAGAGTTTCCTTTAAATTTTGCAGGGTCATTGAAAGAGAATTGTTAGAGAAAAAAAAAACATTGATAGCAAACTCAAACTGTGCTAATAACTTTGCACACATCTCAAAGTCATTGGAAAATCTTAGTGTCAAGAACTAAGAACACAGGCTGTCATCCAACAATTCTGTGTTCATGGACAAGTCCTTATCATCTTGTAAAAATCCTTGTTGAACTCAAATTTTAATCATTTGCAGAGCGCAACACCGGATTTTTTCTTCCACAAACGGCAGACTTCCTTCTACCTATCATATTCAGGATACCACCTGGTCCTATCATGGTATCAGGGTCACAGAATATGTGGAAAAAATTTTTAAAAGAGGGAGCTTGGGACCATATGTGAAATTTAGAAGTGGATCATACATTTGCTAAAGGAATCTAATAGATGTGAAATAATTTCTTCTTCAACTTTTCTGGAATAATCCATAAATTTATAGCTGTTGCATTTCATACTACACCTACAATCCTCAAACTTGTTCAATTGCATGTTTTGTCTGCTTGTCTTAGCGTAAAGCTGGGACTGTGGTCTAACCCTCTTATTCTTGTTGTACTGAAGCTATTTCTGTGCCCAAAAGTTGTGCTTGATACTGATATTTGACATAATTCGGCTTATGTAAAGAGATGCATTTTTGAGGCACAAATATGGTAAATGCCAAGTTGACTGCTTTTAATTATTCTGGAGTGAAAATATGGTGCTAAGATATGTTTTAAATGCTTCGTGAGGTACTCAAATTACTTAGAAGTTGCTTCATAACTGGAATTTAAGGGCTTAGCTCTCAGTAAGAATGAATGCATTTCTAGCCACTGCAGATATTTAGATTATAAATTATGAAGTGTTTAGATATCTTATGACATATAGAATGATTATTGATATGTTCAATTAAACACTGTAGTTCGATTTGTTCTGTAATTTTTGAGTTTGGTAAATGGGAAAAATAGATTAAATTCTGTGACTATGTATTTAAACACACAAAAATGAAATCATGGGCCGCGTATCTACATGTGCTGTAGATTGTTCCTTCTATGCATAGATATGGGTGCAAGTAAGTCATGTAAATCACCACATATGCACATTGGCTCCATAGCTTTGAAATTAAAATTTTGCTTTCATATTATCAGTTGTATTAGTGGTGTTCCAGAGGAACTCTTAAATTTGCTTTCCATTAACTTTTAAGGATTCATAGACAGGTTGTTTGTTATCAATCATTTCCTGACAAGATTTATTTAAACAAAGATGCTTTGTTTTATTATATACCTGCTGAATGTAACTTTACTCTCAAGACAGCAAGGTCAGAACATGTTAATTTCCATGAATTCAAATGCGGACAGCCATTATCCTGAAATATAAATATGATGGAGTAACACAAACTTCGTTGCAAAAACACTTCCTGGGGTATGTGTTTAATCCACAGCCAAGTGATTAACACTCCTTCTTGGATGACCTGTCCCTTTGCCCAGTGGAGTCCATTAGCTGCTCGGTTTTCACACCTTCCAAAACTCCTCCCTGTTTGGTCTTTAGCAGGAACTCAAGTGTATGTTCATGTGATGATGGGAATGTTATTGTTACGGTGAGAAAGCTGCCAGTTCAAGGGGTATTCTCAAAGATAAATTTCATTAGAACAATCAAAAATTAATTTGCTCATTTACTTCCAAATGATTAATATAGTCTGCTTTCAAGTAAAATATTCTGAATCTCAAAAAACATGCAAATGTACATCTCTATACAATACATATATGAAAATCAGTGCTTTAGTACTAGCAGCCATTTATTTTTCTGCTGACTTGCTGCGATGATTGCAGAACATGCAGAACTGTTCCTGATGCTGAGGAATTTCACTCCTGCAAAGGTTATTGCAAACATTTTCCTTGGTTTCATTCTTTGTGGATTTACACTCTTCTCTAAAAGTTTTTTTTTTGTGATGTTCAGTTTGACAGGAATGTTAAACTGACCTTGATTTGATCTTTTGATCTAAAGACCACTAATGACCAGGGCTGACCTCAAAAATCAAGATCAAGGCATAATTGCTGAGTCTCACTGTTTTTCCATTGAAAATACAAATGTTTAATGCTCCCAGCACTAAAATTTCCGTTGACTATAATCTTCTTTTAGAATGTTTTCTAATAACTAAGTTATGATCTCTGAAGGCTCACATAGAAAATTGAAATATGTCCTTTTGTCATTCTGAAAAGATCAGTTTTTACAGCCACAGTTCAAGTGGACTTGAACACATGAAATGAATGACACTTTGATAATAATTCAGCAGGGCACTTAAGTGGATGCTTAATATCAAGCTTTATTATCAGCCTGGAAGCCCAAGACTTATAAGACTTGTGACCTTCCCTGTTTATGATCAGGCAAGTGCTTAAGTGAGAGGGGACTTTGCAGTGCCAAACCTATGGCCAGTTTATTACAAGAGCAGATTTATACTGGAATGAGGTATGGTGTCTTTGATGCCTACTCCAGATGACATTTAGTACAAGAACAGGGATACTAACTCATCTAACCCAATAATCTGCCTCTGACATAAAAAGAGACATACAGCTACCTAAAAGTAGGTGACAAATGACCTTTTTGTGCCCAAAGATGTCTTGTTTAATCTCCAACAGCTGTTCCAAAAAGATACAGGTCTCCCATAAGATCCTGTGTCATGCCTGTACCAAATAACATAAGGCCTCAAAAAAAAATGTCACTATATGCATGTGTTCAGGCGCCTGAATTTGTCCCTGTTTGCCAGAGGGCTGTGGCTTGTGATGAACTACTAACAGCTGTATTGTTACATGTCCTCTGAACGTAAGTGTCTGATCAGTCTCATTCGGAAGAACAGAATGGAATTTTCTGGGTTTTTCTTTGATTGGAAATAATTCTAAATCATTCTTGAGAGTGGCAGGTCAAGTAGTCAACGCCATTGCAGTGGAACACGAAAAATGTACTGCTCCAGATTGACTGACAGGGTAAGTAAGATTTCTACTACACTCCTGTATATCAACCTTTGCTGCTTACTAGATGTGTAGAGCAACTGTTCTCTGGGGAAGAAGAGTCAACTGGAAGGATCACTGATCTCATCTGCTCTGTCAGTTCCTGTGGTTTTATCCCTTTGTTGAACTGATGTAATGTAAGCTTAAATTGTCATAATAAGATTACCCACAAACAACAAATCTATCCTACAATTGCTCCTAGTTAAGCTCATACATTTGTAGGTCTATGCAAAAAGGGAGTGAAATTTGTATTGCCCAAAATATTGTAAAACTCATCTATCCTTGGCTGCATCACCTTCCACTCAGGTCAAATCTCCAATTTTATGTAACTGATGGCCCCCCAAATAGCTGACCCCATTTTCCCAAACAGAATGTAATCATGCAGAACTAGTCCTCCTCCTTGCCAGAGAGCTTTAGGTGACTTGGTAGAGTCAAGGACAAAAATATGAAGCTGGACAAAGTAAGTATGAAAGGTCGGGAGAAGTCAAAAGCCTATCAAGGACAGCCCTGGCATCAGCTTGAAGGACAGTAAAAAAAAGGATATTAGCTATAAATACAGCTTGTTGTTACTAATTGGCTGAAGTTACTGTTATTAGTAAAAAACTAATTACTAGTTACTGTTATTACTGTTATTACTAGTTACTGTTATTAGTAAAAAAAAAAAATATTTTCTCCTAGACAATAAAACATTAATGAAGAATGTCCTCTCTATACCATCTTTAGAAACTGACATCTTATCTCAGACTGAGATCTATGTGTCAAATGACAGTACTGGTCCAGACAAACAGGCTCAGTCCCCAGACAAACATTCAGAAACATGGAAGCCCAATCTCACACGTGGATGTGAAAAATGCTGTGGTCATTTAGGGAGGAAAGTAAAGCAATGTCCACTGCCTCCAAACCCATAGTCTACACGAAGCTGCAAATAAATGAATCTGTTTGCTTTTCCTAACTCATGCTTTCTTTAGCCATTTCTTTCTGTCATAACGGAAAGCCTAATTCATCAAGAATGTGCTGATAGGCCAGACCAAGTAATAAAACATACAAGCACACAGATTCTTCCCACCCAATGATCAAGAGGAAATGTAATTAGCACACACTAGAGAAGCTGGAGTTGCTGTCATGAGGATGGTGTTTGCTCCCCCTGTGAACAAGACAAAGCATACAGACAGTATGATCCCAGGTCTGCAGCTTCACAAAGCCTCATGGAGGGTGCTAGGTGAAGTGTTAAATAACAAACTTACTCAAAGGGACCTAGTAATGAGCTTATCCCACAGGAAATTAAAAGCAATAAATTAAAGCATGGTCCACTTGCTCACAGTTTTAACCCACAATTTGCAAGCTCATATTTTAATAATACTAAAGTGAAAATATTTCATCATGCTAGGTGCAGACATTTTCTGTGTGACACCTTACAGTTGATAAAATGCAAAAATATGTAGATCATCTTTTGTAATCTTGCTATCCTGGTGTTTTTTACTTTTAGAGAAACCTTGCCCTAAAAGGTACACCTGTAATTGCCTCATATATGTGTACAGCCCTTGATAAATCACATTATTTCATAACTCACATTTGAGAAATTCTTGATGTTTATTCTCACAATTTCCTGAATATCTGTTGATGAGAAATTTTTTTTCAGTTTAAGTCGTCTCCTTTGCTGTCCTTGGTAGACTTTCTCACCAGTTTAGTTTACAGTTGTACTGATGGTATGAGAAAAGTCTTTGTAACTGAAGTACCTGAGGCAATTTCAGGCGAAGGAGTTGGTGCACTGGACCAATTTCTGGCTCCACTATTCCGGATTACAGACTGATTTTTTTCTGCAGTATTTTAGGATTAGAGGGTATAAAGATTACTTAGTGCCCTTCTAATAATCTTTTCCAACAGGCTTTACCTCTTGGTGTCACATCACAAAAATTCAGACTATGGAGCAGGAGCTGTGATTTTCACTGAACTGTTACTATTTTCCTATGTTCTCTAATGGCAGGATGAGTTTAGGAATAGAGATCTCAACTCTGCTTGCTTCTACTTTACTTACCTTTACCTCCCAAAGTAAAAAGCCATGGCCATAAAATATGATATTCTGTGAGATCCTTTTATTGATCCCACTTCATATTTGCTAGGTCATTTAATTTACACCTTCTGCTCACATCTTAGATCTCTCCTGTCAATTCTATGGCTTTTATATAGTTTTCACTCTAGCTGCAGAAATGTCAAAAAAGTTCTCCTAATAATCTTAGTGGAGCAAATGATTAGCTTAGAGGATTTTTTCCTTATTTTTATTTGAAGAAGAGGTGAGGAAAGTATAGAGAAATAAAAAAGAACTATTTGAGGGTGATTTACAATATAAGGCCTAGCAATGTGTAAGACCAAAGGAAAATTTCCATTTTTAAACTGATTTTTTCTGAAATTAGAAACAAGCTTTTCTCTTAATTATTCTGTTATTTGTGTGAAAATTACAATCTGTGCAAATGATATGTCAGACAAGGAAAGAAAAGAGTTCCACCAGGGTACATAAGAACACATTTCATTTGAGGTTTGGGTGCAAGGAGCCCACTACTGCATCTCTGACGAAGATTAAGTGCTAAATGCTGGACGAACACCTACATGAGGCAGGAGAGCAGTATGCCCTCCCAGCTTTAGGAAAACTGTGGTGCAGGGACTTCAGAGTTCATAACAGCATCTATAAAGTAAGCCTTGATGGGCACAGAGTAGCTATATAACTTCTAGTCACTTTTTGAACTTCAGCTTTTTGGCATCTTCAGTAGTTTGTAGTTAAGGACTGTGCAAAAGAACTGCTTATTTCTCTTTTCATCCCTCTTCGTTCTTCCACTGTAAGAACCAATGTATAATGATTGCCTAATCACCTTCCCTATGCAACTCAATTCAAAGATTGCTTTCAAATCCTTCCTCTCCTTTTACCAGACTGGGAAGCCCTAGTTTATGTAACATACTTCTGTGATAACTGTTCTTTACCCCTGTTATGTTTGTTGGTCTCTGATCTATCTTTTCTGCTAGAGATTTTAGGACAAGGAGATAGAAAATTAACGTCCACTTACTTTACTCAGTAACTGGATGCACTAGACTTGTGCCATAACATAGTGTATTTTACTGTTTTGTTTTGTATCCTAATAGTTTCTAATAATCTATTTGTCTTTTGGTTCCCATTGAGGATTGATTTTAATTTTTTTCCCCCAGAAAAATGCTCACAGCAAAAATTGACCTCAGATTCTGTTTTGGGGGGAGTGGCAGTAATTGAGAAACAGTGTATGCATGACTAAACCAGATGTACAATATTTACTTTTATTAATTTTTATTTGTCTTTTTAGCTGGTAGTTTTACCTCTTTCAATTGGAAAAACTTGTCTGCTTACTCCTTGTTCTTTGCTTCCAATCTTTTAAATAGCATCTTATCTCTACTTAGCTCTTAAATTCGTAAGAGGACTTACATTTTTCTTAACCTGTGATAGCCTAATTTCTCTAACAATCTTTGGTGAGCAATCATCTGAGAGCCTTCCAGAAACCCACATTCACTTTATTAACCTGATCTCATGCATGTGTCTGTTTGCTTCCTCAAAGAACATAAACAGTTTTTTGAAGCAACAAGTTACAAGATGTTGATTCTTTCCTGGTGTGTTAATTTAGCTACATGCCTACGATGTCTACCTTTATGACAGATTTTTCCAGTTTTGCAAGTATAGAAATTGTGGTCACTGCACTGTAATCTGTGTAACTCCCTGTTAAGAACAAACAATTTTCTCTTTTATATGGATGGTGATTGAATTGATAGATTGCATGCAACATTTAATAGCTTGGTAATGTAGTATTTTAGTCCTTTTAAAGGTCTTAGAAGACTGTTATTTTGGCCTTCTGACTCATCACTCCTCATATAATGAACGTTTTTCTAAGCTTCTCCTGTTGCTGCTTCCGCTCGAGATGATTCTTTTGACTCATCCGCCAGAAATAACTGTTCCAGGATGGGAACTTCCTCATGTTCTTCACAGTCAGCAGATGTGCAATCAATGCTCTTACAGTCTTACCTTTTCTGAGTAAGCCTTTCATACCTTGACCACCTGTTAACCCTGCAGGTTCTATCCAACTTCTAGTTTCTGATATGTTTGCTTTCTAGTTAATCCCCTTTGATTAATAATTTTATACCTTTAACAAGTTGATTCTAAGATTCTGCTTTGGTTGGTCTGTATTATAGTTGTTTTGCATGTAAGTCACCAAAGTTTATATTTTTGATTTTCCTTTTAGTCTTAACATTGATTTTTTGAAGAATAAATTTTTCATAGCTGGTCCCTCACTGCTGTTTACCAATTTGTTTTCTTTTTTGTTGGTCTTTTAAAGTCCTTTTCGATGTGTATTACACATTCAGTTTGAGCTCCTGATAGAATGTCTTCAAAAGATACTTCCGTGCAACTGTAAACATTTGGCTGCCTCTCTGTTTGTTTACATTTTTTAAAAAATCTGTGGTTACTCATCCTTATGCTGTTTCCATTTTTTAAATTAAAAACTACTCTGTTGGATTTCTGTCCGTAATAAAGTTGAAGGAAATTTACTTTCACAGAGAAGCTACTGGCAAAATGTCTCATTTCAACTGTATTCACATATTATTATCATCCCATAAATTACTTTTAAGAGTGATAACCGACATAAGTCTCTTGCAGAAAATATGTTACTTGGATGAAGAATGCCTCTAGACACCACTTGCAAAACATCTGCTAACAAGACACTATCCCAGTGAGCAAGTTTACCTTTTATGCAAATACCAATCCCAAAGACTTCCACAGAGTAACTTCATAACAAATTCATTGCAATAACCTAATTTTGAGATGACAAGATTTTAAAGACCAGTGGCAACCTCTGTACCTAAGAAGAAAAGTCAGCCTGCCAGTTAACAGCATTGATAATACCTGGTTGATTTGCTACTGTGAATTGCATACCAGACAGTATATGGGTACTGCTCCAAGTTGTGAACAATTTTTGCTCTGAAAGGCTTTGCTCTGTCAGTAGAGGGCTGGAATTACTTTTGGTACCTTTGCCATCAGTTTCTCCCAATTTGCCTTCCTGCTTTCATCTTACCTGAGCTGAATTGCGGCCAGGTTCTCATGGATCACATGCCTCTGAGCCAGATACTTGGTGTGGTGAAATTTTGGGTTGAATATTTTATCAATGTATCACTGTTGTCAGCCTTTGAATGTACATATGTTGCAGGTTTGATTAAATTGCTTTTAGGACTTAATCAGGTAACAAATTCAAGAAAACAAAGGGGGAAACTAACTCAGGTTGATAGCCCATAAGTTTTCATGCCTGTTGCTTTTTGCACACTGCTTACATAGATTGGTTTTGAGAGACCTTCAGGGTCCAACATCTGTGTCAAATTCAATAAATCAGATTCAAAAATAAAACTTCTTGAGTAGTACAGTAGACTAGTTCACTCTGTCAACTTCTATGCTTTTGGTTAGCAGGTATGGATCTCTGTTTGAGTAGAAATTTTGAATTATAATAATGAACACAGCCATAGAACAAGATGGAAATAGGTTAGTCCAAACTTTGTCCGTATGACTTCCTAAATCATTTTTTCTTAAATATTTCTATCACTTTCTTGTTGTCTTATACAACTTCCTCATGAAACTTTCAACTCAAGCAATACAAGCCCTTTCACCTTCTTTTCCAGTGCTGTTGAATACCCTTTCTGCCCTGGATACAGGTGTACTTCCCTCTTTATCTAGTTGGACTTGACCAACCTCTTTCTCATTCACAATTGCCTCCCAACACATTTCTTGAAGAGTCCTTCTAGTGACCCCTACCCATGGCAGCTTTCAGGACCAGTAACTACTCACAATCTCTTCAAGCTTCCTGTTGTCTCTGATGTACCTGGAGTCCTGCCATCCATTAACTTCGGAATGTCCATTCTCCCCTGGATTTCTCTCTAACATTTTGATACACTCTCTGTGTTTCAGACAGAGATGTCTTACCTTACCTTGCTGATGGTGATCCTAAATTTGTAGTGCTTGGTCCACCTTCTGTACATTTACTCTAAATTGCTGTCCAGTGAGACAGGTCTGGATTGTAAAAGATCCTTGTAGAGGTCTACAGACTCACAACAAGTCAGAAAAATCTATAAAGCTCAAATGTCAGGGATCCTTTTGGAAATCAATCACAGAATCACAAAATGCCATGGGGTTGGAAAGGACCTCTAATCCTGACCCAGTACTATGCACCTACAGTAAGTTTCTGAGCTTTTGCACTGTCCCTGGATAAATACTGAGAATATGCAGCTCTCTGTGTTCTTTCCTCTTGCCTTCAGTTTTCCTCCTCTTCTCTATATATAAACTACTCTGCATAACAAAAAGCATTTCTGTTTCAACCTGTCCACTGAGGACCCTCTTCGTGTGTTTTCAATATAATACATAACAGATTATGCTGTTCCAAAAAGGATAACAGACTTTACAAAGTAGAATATAACTATATTTATAGAAAAAAATTACATTTTTTTTTCTTAAAATGAGGTAAAATATTGTAGGAAAAGAAATATTTGTTCCTCTGAATTCTTCATAACCACTGTGGGACACTCAGAAATTTATTTGCAAATGAAAAACACATACGTTGTCAAGTAATGCCAGACAAGTTTGCTTACAAAGACTTTGGAGCATTTTAAATGTACATGTTTATAGCAAACACAATTCTCCTCCAGTAAGGAATTATCCAGGCATGCAACTGTCATTCAGTCTTAAAGTCCATGAGGTCTGAAATATGACAGCTCTAAAACTTGAGGCTTTTTTAAAAACAGACCTGATAAATGACTCTGTCTTTGAAGTTCATGATGCCTGTGCACCTGGAAGACCACAACCTTACCAGAGAAGGTCTGGAAGGCAGGGTGGGCCAAGGACCATTCCCCAAGGGGTATTTTGTATGTCCATCCTGCTTCCAAGGTATGACAGAGTTTAATCGGATGGAAGTGTAATATTTCTTCACCGAAAGGTTTATGAAACGTTGGAACAGGCTGCCCAGGGAAGTGGTTGAATCACCATCCCTGGAAGTATTTAAAAGAAGGGTAGATGCGGTGCTTGTGAACATGGTTTTGTGGTGCTTTTGGCAGTATTAGATAGATGGTTGGACTCGGTTATCTTAAAGGTCCCTTCCAACCTAGATGACTGTATAATTCCAACAGGCCAGACTGCCCTGTGGCCTCTGAGTTGCTTAGTTTGTTGCAAGAGGTGCAGTCAGTGCTCCTGCACTGATGGTCAGGGTGCTGCACGTGCCAGTGGCTTCCCCAGGGCCATGAGATGGGATTGGGGGATCCCAGGGCTGTCAGGGACAGGACCTGGCCACCAGGACCTGGGCCTGCCCACCCAGCCAGGAGTAGGACAGCTGCGGGGCACTGGGGTAGGTCAGGACAGGTCATGGGCAGGGATCTGATCCCCAGGCAGGGCTGTGGGGATCTGGAGATTAGCCCTGCTGCATCATCACTGGGCAGGGGCTGATGGTCCCAGGTGGTTTACATGGAGTTCTGGGCTCTGGGCAGGATTGGGCTATGCCCCAAAAGGGTCAGCAGGGACACACAGGGCTTTGGGTGCCCTCATGGTCATGACACTGAAGCCTTGGTCCCCTTCTTTTAATAACTCCTTGGTGAAATAGTGAGCTTTTTTAGTATAGATGAGTGGCTACAGGGACAAATGAGTACAGTACTAACAATGCAGAGCAGACTTTTGGTTTTTTTTCTGAACAGAGGACAAACATACTCAGACAGTACCATAATGACAGACTCAAACCCCAGAAAACTGCTTATCCCTATGAGAAAGTACTGTGTTAGGTAAATGCTCTGTTATTTCCCCCTGCTACCTAGAATATCTGAAATTTGAACCTGAGGACATGCTGTACCTGTTTTCATAGCCCTGAGTGCCTCACAGGGAAGCATTTCATAAGCATGAGCTCTATTCTTTTGAACTCTAAACATCTGCCTTAGGCATCTGCTTTTAATCAAAGTGAAACCAATGGCTCCTTCAGTGGACAATGTGGTACAGATAAAAAAGGCCGATGGTGTATTGACTGCAAAGCCCTCAGCCTTCTTATTCCCACTTCAGATCCTTTGCCAAGGAACCTTACTTGTCATTTCAGTTTTCCAGTAACAACCTAAATTTAATGGTCAAAGCTTCAAGGAAAGTTTATATATAAATATATTCTTTGGGATTAATTTTCATTTTACTCTTTCTACAAGCAATATTCACATGCTTCTTTGAAAGAAAATCTAGATTTTGTTCATGCAAGGTTCAAATATATTTTATAATCTCTGAAGGGATTGGAGGCAATTGTTTAGTGCAGTATGTACTGAGGGGAGTTAACCACATAATTCCTGTTAATGATGAAAAAAGAGTAAGCAGTTCAAAGCACACCATTTTAAAAACACTCTGAATGTCCCAAATATACACATACATGGTGTTTCCAAAGGCCACATTACCTAGGGATATAAATCATTGTGTACACATGTGATAGCTTTCTAAATGTTCATTTCTGCACTTTTTGCAGTAATACTAGGCTTCTTCCAACCTTATTTAAAATAAATTGCATAGGCTGTTTGCATCACAAAGTAGGATATCGAAGACATCAGATTCAAGTCAATGAAGACGAGAACACAGCCTGAATAACTGCAGAGCTCTTTTTACAGCATTGTCCATTTAATTAAAAAAACAAACAACCCAGTTTTTGAAATCATAGGCAGTCTAGATTCAAAAAATGTTCCCCCCAATCTTTGTATCAGTATATGAAATGCCAGTTGCTCTCTGTATTTGTCTCAATAACATGGTCTCCAATTGTCAGATATATTTAGAGTTTCTTCAGAGAAAATAAATCCTTGGTGAAGGGTTAGTATGACAGGGAAGGCAGGAATTTCCTAATATATTTTTCATAGGTCAGACATTTTAACACTCCTAAAAACTCTGGCCTCCTTGAAGTAACATACTTAGTCCTGTGCAAGAACTTCATCAAGTGCACTTTAGTATTTAGACAAAGTTGAGCTTTCTGGTAGTCAGAATAGCCAATGGGAAAGTGGACAACCTGCTGAGCCTAGCAGTCTCTGGCTCTGCTAGTAAACAAAACTGCTGGATCTGATTCCTGTTCCACAGTTGATGGATTGCTGTTGCTGGCATGGCCCATGGCACACTGGTCAGCTAGCACCCTCCCAAGCAATGCCTGGGCACAACTGAGGGCTTAGCACAGTCCCGTGACAGTTCTCAACAGACAGCGTGAATGTGGCTGTTCTGTAGGGTATCAAAGCTGATATTGTACATGAGCCATGCCAGCTGGCCTCAGTGCCAGAAAGGGGTCCCTAGGCTTTTTAATTTACTAGAGGTAATACAGCCCTGGAGTCTATTCCAGACTTTGCTACTTAACTGCTCTCTGACCCCTCTTAGGGTTAGGGCTGCAGCTTTTCCTGCTTGGCATAAGGGTCAGGTTAGTGACAAATGCTTCCTGTTGTCAGATACAAAAAATACTAAGAGTTCCGGTCAGAATTAGATCCATTCTATTCTATAAAACAGTCTGCCAAACTAATAAGTTATGTCAGCATGACCTCAAAGAAAGTCATAAAAATATTATCTTTATAGTATAGAAAATCTGGATAATGATCAAATTATGCTGAAGACAGACTGGGTAGTTTTCTGAGACTTGTGTACCTAAGACAGCCTAGTTTTTTAAAACCTAAATAATTACTATCATATACTCCTAACTCACAGTAGATTAAAAAAAAAAAAAAAAAAAAAAGAAGTTAAGCAGGACATAGTTGTTAAGCATCAGTGTTTCTCCCTGTCACCGGTAGAGGCTGAAGACATTACCTGCCTGGCTGAAACGCTAGCACGTCATTTGACTCTCTTTCAACTCAACCTGCAATTGGTTGTCCAGTATCACTGTGCACTGAGGTGTGCTTCATATCCCCTTTCCCAACATACAGAAGGATATGTGGGATCAGAATTCATTGCAGATCGAGATGTACAAAAATTTATAAACCTTCTCAGGGAGAGCACTAGTTGGTCCAGGCAAGAAGTAGACCAAGGGCGGTTTAACAGCTTAGTAGTACAAATAATTTACTTTCAGCTCCTATTCCAGTGCCCTGGCACTTCTAAATTTAATAGTATGGATAGGTCCGTGATGTGGAATGGATAATAAAACTGTTATATGTGTTTCATAGCATCAGAAGACCTACTATTGTATCATAAACAATTCCCTGTTCTTTTAGTATTAGCATTTCTGAAAACATGACTGACCTCATAGGCTGACATAACTAATTTGATACCTTATCAATTATGTCAAAATTTTTATCATGTTTGATGTCTCTGCAGAGCAGTAGAGAAACTCTTTGTGTCAGTGAACGTTTCTAATGTTCTAAATGTATTCTGCTATATTGAAATGTTCTTATCTAGCTGGAAACACAGTTATTTCTATTTCCTAGAATGTGGGAAAGGCTATTGCTAAACAATCAGTTTCATGCACTGAGGTCTGCACATAAGACTTGGTTCTTTCAAAATTAGATGCTGAACTGGTGTCTGAAGCTGGATGAAATCAGTGGAAAAATTTCAATTGCTATTTAGTCCACGAGGTCAAGCACTGACCTCACAGTTGCCTTTTACCGTTGCTGCCAACTGAACCAAGAGTTCATACTCAAGCACTGTTTGCTCCCACGTGGTTATTGATGTCCTGCTAGAATCTGGTGGAAGCAGCTTTCTGTCAACCAGGTCAATTCACCCCTGGTTACACTGAGATATATTGTTAATGTAACCACAGCATATCTGTTAACTCTGGCTGCCAGGGATATGATAGAATCCATTCTAGATTAACAAAATAGGTATTTTTGGTAGTTTTATGGAAGCCATGTATTTCTCCCACTACTCCAGTATTATTTTTAGGTACTTGTCCTTCTTTTTTACCATTAATCTTTTACCTGGTTGTTTGACTGCTATGTTGTTTTGACTCTTCTGTCCTCTCCACAGCTGTGTTGTGAAGGCCAGCTGGAGATGTAGCACCAGTCCGGCAGTGGTTCAGGATTTGTTCAGCTATTACTTGCAAACGGGTCAGCAATGTTGGTTATGGAGCACTGGGCAAAAGCACTTTGTTTTCTTTATTCCCTCTCCCTTATTGCAACACAGGAAGATGATTCAGTCACACTAGTTTGAAAACCTGACGACGACGGAAGTTAATGCAGATTGTGTTTTATGTTATACTCAGTCCTAGAGAGTGATTGCCATTATGGCTAATGAAACCAGTAGCTAGAGATCATCATTTTATACCCTGTCTGTTTTCAGAATGAATTCTGCATAAACTCATTTAAATTCTGTAGACCCTTATTGCTTTATCCTCTTAAAATTCCATCCCTATTGCATTTCCATAATAGGGTTCTAATCTTTTGAAGATCACCTGAAATGTTCTGCAGATTTTTTTCTTATATCTATCATACAGATCAGTTCCCGACAAAGAAATCAGTCCAAAATATGAACCTCCGATTTCAAGTGACAATGGAAACCGATAAGTGAAGTTCATATTTTCCAGTTAATTTTGTAAGTGCCCACTCAGAATTCATACAGTACCTTTATTACCTCTATAACTGCAACAATTTGATGCTTGACTATATATATATTTAAAGTTATGCTATGAAGAAAATGAACCATAGGAAAAGGGAGAATTAAGAAAAGTTTCCCAGAAGATGTTCGCACTTGTTTGAGCTTCTAGAGTTCCTTTGTCATTTCTAAAGTTGCCAACCACCACCCCCTCCACCCCCCAAAACCCATAAAATTAAGGAACTCAGAGATGTGAAATGTCAGCTTCCCTCCGTATCCCCTACTCCTGTCTCAATTGCAGGCTTTGAGTAAGGGGATGTTTCACACGGAGGTAATAATTTTGGTTTAGGTTAATTCTCAAAGAGCATATTATTTTGAAACAATTGTTCAAAGGATAATTATTAGACCTGAATCTGATCTCATTTACCTATGTGTACACCCAGAACAGTTCTTCCAAAGCTGCAGTGATGAATATTATTAGACAACTTGGCTTCTGCTGGGGAAGACTCCTAAAAACTCAAGGCTGCACTCTAAAACCTCAAAATTTTACTTTAAAAGAAAGCAGAAGGACATTACTTTTCCTCAGTTTATGAAACCTTAATGAGATTCCCTCATTTTCTCCCTACTGCACAATATAGAAACCTAGTGCCACAAATAAACTAGCTTTGTAATCCAGAGGCAGTATGTGATATTAATGTTTTATGCAGAAGACAGGGCAGATGCAATTTCCCATTAGAGGATTTGACATGAAGGCAGATGTGTCCTTCTCCATTTATAATTTTTATTAGGCTTTGAAGAAAATCCAAGTACAAATGTGTTAAATAATAATGATAATAGCATAGCGGGGCAAATGCTTTCTTGGCAAGAACCTTATAGTTACATGCTTGTTGTTTATATGTTCAGCATCTTGTGTTGCATCACACTGGCATCCTATCACAGTCAAACAATCTGCAACAGGCTTCTCTGCCATCTGTCCAATAGCAATAGTCTGAAGTGCACAACAGAACCATTGCCACACACTGATCCGCTTTTTCCATCATTGTACTTCTAACCACACTTCAGAGGGCATAAAATAATCTCAAGGAAGTGCTCAATATCTTGTCACTTTCCAAACTAGCCTATAGCCTCGCGATTATTAACCCTGTTTGGGGGTTAATGGACTGTATTTTGGGGACTGGAGACACTTTCCACTTTCATAGAAAAGATGTTGGGTGTTGATATCCATCTTCCTTTTGATTTTCCCTGTTGTTTATGCTGAACTTGATGATTTTCTTCCTGCCCTTTTAAAATTAGGAGAGGATAAAAATAACAGGCAAAGTTGCAGGAGACAAGGTCAGGGAAACTCAGTCTCTTTAGATAGAATATTTAACTTCATTTGGATAATGGCTGTGAAATGTGCATTATTTTTTTTATGAGCTGCCACTGATCAGGCCGAACAGATGTACTCGTGGTATTTGTGTGTTTGAAAGAAGTCAGAGATGTCTCATTTTATTCATTCAGAGAAGTGAAATCTTAACAGAAGAACTGCAAATGATGGCATCATGCTGAAGATTCTTGTAATGGACAAGCACTTTTTACGTTCCCTCCTCACACCAGGAAAAAAAAAACAACACTTTTCTCTTGGTTATTATTGTAATAAAATCTACCTGAAAAACTGGGAGGTGTTTCCCAGGGCATTTTCAGAAAATTGGTTACTTAAAATAATTTGCAGTAAGAATGACAAACTAGAATAGATGATCTAAAATGTTTTGAGCTGGAACTGGAGATTCAAAGCTTTTACCTTTAGGACCCTACTTCACATCTAATTCTCATGCCTGCCTACCCCAGCTTGGTGGAGGGGCTATGGAGCAAATGAAGTAATTGAATAAAACTGTTTCATTTACATCCCTAATGTTTTCACAGAGAACAGATTGCATTTTCTTTAATTTAACCCAAGCAGGTGTAAGATGCATTAGGACAAGACTGTTAAGGAATAGGTTACAGATGTTACTTCTGGCCTTCAGTAATATTTTACACAGACTTGGAAAAATTGTCAACTAACTTAAATAAGGAATTAACCTTTTTTATTCCTGCTTTTAATTTATTATTCTCCACATTCGGTTTGTATGGATCTCTTCCTGTGAGCGGCATTTATCTATGGGCAGAGGCCAGCAATCTTTTGCTAAAGCACTCAGCTCTCACTGTAATGCTTTAGAATGTAAGCACCATGATTTTTGAACTGGGTGACCCAGATCTTGCACAGAGAGGGAATGTGAAGTTGCAGGGTTACCCTTCTGATTTGTCATTAGAAGCAAGGCATGCACGAAGGACAGCTACAGACCCTTTTATTCTCCATGTAAATCTGTATCAGTCTGTACTACCAACTATATGAAGCTTGAAATTTAATTTTTCAGCCATTCCACAGTCACAGTTAATGTGGAAGAATTATTTCTCCAAACTACAAAATATTTTTTCTAGTATCTCACTATGTAGGTGATGGGGTTTTTTTAAAATTATTTTGTTTTCTAATGGAGAAAGAATTCAAAGAAGTTTCAGGATAGTGAGATGGGAACATTCTTTTTAGAACACATATGTGTATAAAAGTGCTTCACGCATTCACACTATGTAAATAAATTAACATCTCTACTACTGTTTGCAGAAAACAGAAACTGTTCAGTTACAATTTAAAAGAGTAAGTCTCATTAATTCTAAGTAATGAAAATAATTTTTTTTCAGAATTCATTACTGTTCCAATAATATGGTTTGTCATTAACTAATGCAGAAAAATCGTTTCTCAAATGGTTATTTTAAAAAAGGACTATCTCATTAGCATGGTTTTTTAAATTAAAAAATATTTCTCTTTTCTAAACCATGGACCCCGTGGATCTTTGGGGAAAAAGGTCCATGTTTTTAAGCTGCAGTGTTTCAGAACTATGGTAACTGCAGTTTTCCTTCAGAAGAACTGGTTTCTGAGTCAACACTTGTGGGAATATATTGTTTCAAAGTACTTCATGGGATATAATTTTCAAAAGGATGTATGAAAACCACACACTTCCGATTAACATTAATGGGGAGTTGTGTGGCTAAACACAGCTTTGAACACACTGGTTAGAAGTTTATATCTTAGTGAGCTGCACATGGTTCCCCGGCTCTAAGCAGATGGTGTTTTTATAGATTGCAGAAGAGCCCTGCTGTGGATCAGCAGAAATCATGTTGAGTGTTTCTCTACTATATACATCTTAGGTAACTCCATTAGGAGAGAGAGACCTTTTCTCTATTGACTATCATATTTCATAGCTTTAGCTTATTAATTATACAGTATAGTTATCTATTATAACACAGGAAACTTCCTTATGCAAAATCAAAATCATTCCTTGCTCGCAGTAACTCTGTCATGCACCGCCAAGTAGCCTAAATTGCTATTCTGTGGCATTCTTATCAGCCCTGCAAACCACTGTGGAAAGTGCTCAGTTAGCTTTACTCACTAATTGCATTCTCAGTGAAAGATTTTACTGTTTGTTTGTGCCCCGGGTAATAAATGATGATATAGCATAGCATAATTACAACACACATCACTTGAAACTGGGCATGGAGTAATGGGAAGCTGTGCAATGCCGAGTGGAAAGAGCCTAATAGCAATGTGATAAGAAAAATTATTCTTGAATAAGTGTGTACAATGAATTGGCATTCACATTTACTAGCCGTGAGCTGGAAGCTGGTATGACTAAGCTTTAAACTACCTCAAGTATATTGAGTAATATTGTATATTAGATGATAGCATTAATTATCTATTCTTGCCTGCTAGATAACTAAACAAACAATCTTTTTGAAATATGAATTGATCAATCTTTTTTTTTTCTTCTTTTCTGTTTGAAGATCACTGAGATGCAGTACTCATACTGGCTAGGCAACCATTTGCATGATTAGGATAACAATCAGCACTAGAAGGATTTCATGGGGCTTTTCGACAAAAACCCAATCAACAGATCTCCTTTCTCCTCATATCTCTGCAGGTGTTCAAAGAATCCTACTTATTCTATTCCAGATACTATTCTTGCCAACTAATTGTTTTTATAACAATAGCTTATGCAGAGCGTGGGAAACTGGGCTTTTACGTTTTCACTGCCTGTGTCCTGATTCAGGACTCGGCAGAGATTTCCAAGATATCTAACAACACTCCGGTATCATAATGACTAAACTACAAGCTCAGTAATACATGCCAGTGCGTAACAGAGCTGAATGGAATGCCTCATATTTTTACCTCTGCTGTAAACTTTCCAAAAGTAATAGAGCTGCATGCAGTTTACTTTCAACTCCAGAACTACTTTAGCTTTTATAATTTGCTGAAATGACAAAAAAGGTGGATGAAACACCTTCACCAGTCTGGTGTTTCTCTCTGTTGGAAATCAATGAGTCTTTGTATTAGAATCAGTGGCTTCTGGATCAATCTCCAAAAACGGCATTTTTACAAATCATCCCAAGCAAACTTGATTATGACTCTGGATTGTAACATCACTGAGGTCAGGAGGATTTAACGTTTGGCTTTGTAGTAGAATCTTAGTTTATATTTAGTAATTCATCTAATCATAAAAAATGTTACTTATATTCATAAAACATTTGTATCAGTTACTTCTGGAAAAGCGAAATTTCCACCCACCTAGTAGTACTGGTCTTATGATTTTATGCATTAGATCAAATTTGAAAAGCGTCGTTGTTTTACAAACATTTTTAGCATCAACAGAAACTGTCACAGCTGAAATACGCCCTTCAGAATAGTCTCTATTTTATAGGTCAGAAAATGTTATTGGAAATGTAGTTTTATCAAACCTAAAATCGATCCCACATTTTACTTTTTACTCAGAAATATTGCAAAAAATAGATAAGTAATAGTTAAGTAGTAAGAATGTCTTTTTTTGTTTGCTATCATTTTTTATCATGCAGATTCTCTAGAAATCTTATCATTTGAAAGATCACCATGAAATGGAACCCTTAGTTTTTAAAAAGTACAGACTACAACAATTCGAAATAAAATGTTTAATGTGCTAGATAATGTCTTCATCTACATTTTTAATCCTTAGATCTTGCTTGATTTACAAGAAAAACAACAAGCAATGGTAAGTTTGCCTTTTTAAATTTTTGCAAAGTGGAGAACTTAAAATATCTTATTAGGCTTAAAGTGACATTTCAACTCATAGTCCAAAGAAGAACAGATTCTAATATACAAAGAAACCCCAGAAATTAGTTCAGCTTTTTTTCCTATTCATTCCATTATAGACTATTGTAGGTGTCACTAGCAGGCAAAGGTAAGTGAGCTTGTGCAAAAGCTTTCCTAGCCATTAGTATAATATTTATGTTCCTGAGAAACCTTTTAAAATAATACTGGGTTAATATATATATTCGTGAATGTAATTAATAATACATATCAACATAACTTTTTTTTCTGGAGGCTGCAAAAGACTCAGAAATCAGGCAATATGATCCTAACATAACAAGATACTCAGTCGCAGTCTTATTTAGTAATTTTTTCAGTTCACTTTATATTGATAAATCTCTCAAAATAAGGGAGTGCATATTTTTGAAACTCGTTCCTAATAAAATGGGCCTTGTACCTCTTTGATTTATATTAGCTAACTTCCCAAATGAATGTTTAGTTTTGACACCTAAGAATAAATGGATTGCTTTGTGGTAGTGAGTATTTCTGATTGATAAGCACTAAAAAAATGGAAAAGAAGATACTGCTATCAAATTCTGAATATGGAGTAGCAACTAGAGGGCTAGAGGCTGGAGAGGTTTATCCAATTAAGTTGACTAAAACACCTCTAGCAAAACCAGTGTTACTGATTGTGCACAGATCCTTGCTCCTTTGGGAGCATCTGTCATTCAGAAAAAAAAAAAAAAAAGCGTAGCAGGTTTAAACTTCCAAATAATTCTCTTCCTTATATCCACGTTATAATTTCTCCTGTAAGTCTGATAGAACTTTCCTAATTATTTCCCACAGTTATTCCATTGTTCCTTATTCAGCCAAACAAATTTCTTTTGTTGTTTGCTAATGGGGCATTTCCTGCAAGCACATTATAAAAGATCAGACAAAATTATGTATCCTGCACAGAATATTCATCTGATTTGTTAGACTGAGCATGAATAAAGTTCAGTGCAAACAAAGATTTTAAAATTGAAATAGCTAAAATGCCATTGGGAAACAACCAGCCATCAGTGGAAAAATTTTAGATACCAAAAGTGCATCTATTCATCTTGCAACACTCAGTCAACACGCAGTTGAAGCACTATGGAATATTTTCTTTCTGATCTTTAAAATCGAATCAGACAGTTCAATGTTGAATGACTTGTTCTCTGACTGGACAACAGAAAATTAGATTACTCATTTTCGGAAGGGGGCTTCTTTCCTCAATTCACCGCAACAATTCATTGATGCAAATGAATCCCACACGGGACCAAAAAAGTTACAGGTAAATTATGCAGTATAGATGAACTATACCTTACTCTCAGTCACTTACTTCGTTATTTACTGTTCAAGGTGGGGGAAGCTGAACAGAAACAATTGTTTGGAATTATAGTAAACCTGCTTCTTAGTATGACAGTGTGCATAGCCGATATTCTGGTGTCCATATATCTTGGAGGTGAATATCAACTTTAACTATTACATTTAGACCACTACTTTAATCCATAAGAAGGAGTAGCTTCTAACATTGGAGGAAACTGGCTGAATTATTTAAGACCCGGACTCCAACTGATCAGTACACTGGGTAGTATATTTTGCAGTCATCCTCAAAAGTAAATTATATAGAGTTACTCTATAAATATGGCATCTATAAAAATCATTTCAACAGTTGGTTCCATCTTAGGGTTTTACCTGGAAATGGTGTAGCACAGTGGCTTAAAAAACTCTTAGGGCGGAAGACATTTCATTACTGGTTTTACAAAAAGTTTCAATAAAAATATTGTGGCTTTCTGTTTAAACATCTCATGCAGAGCAGTGAAACCAAAGATAACAACATTGAGTTCCTGGTGAGAGGCAGGAAGTGAAAAATCAGTACTAAATAGAATTGGAAGAAAACTGGTTTTATTTTCCATCCAAACACAAAATGCAAATGAGTAGTTTGAATAGTGGAGAGCATGCTGGATAGTAGAACACAATTTTAATCAATACTTTTCAGTACTTTTCAGTTTCTGGTGTTTGCTTTTACAACCATTAACATTTCAGGGTTAAAAAAACCCTTTTTCAAATGTCACATTTGAGTTGTGGAAAGTGAAAGAGCTGATACAGACCCATAGAAGTATTACCTCCTGATCTTTAGAACAGTAATTTTATTGTTTAGGCAACCCTTAAAGTTAAGCCTTGGCATTAGAGAGCAGTACGGATCTATCCCATCCCAGAGAGCTGGTGCCTGGAGGTACACATTCTTTGCTAACTAGTTGAAGGTTATATGAAATTAGTCACCTTCACTAAATAAGATTCTTAAAACAAAGCTCCCTATTTTTTCAAAG
Source organism: Thinocorus orbignyianus (assembly GCA_013400375.1). NCBI lineage: Eukaryota > Metazoa > Chordata > Aves > Ciconiiformes > Thinocoridae > Thinocorus > Thinocorus orbignyianus. The sequence goes on from VXBW01001568.1 coordinate 204,530, forward strand.
GCCTATGTCATAGTCTTCGGGAAAGACTAAAATCTCAGGGGTTCTTCGTGATTCAGCAGTGAAAAGACAAAGCAGCACAGAAAACTTGTCCTCCTTCCTAACAAATGTTTTATTTTCAGATTCTGTAGAATGTGAACTTATTTCCAGTGGACTTTAGTGGAAATTTAATCAGTGAGTAATTGCAGTTCTGATGGCCTGTTTCTTGACAGTAAATGCCAGTTAATAGGGCCTAAGTTTGTTAGTATTAGGGATGCTCATCACTAGATTTAGATATGTTTAATCTAACCTATTTGTCCTTACATCTTCCTACACTGTGCTCAAGTGATTTGGAATTTGGAGTCTGTCTCTGATACAGTTGATCTTTATACAGTGAAAAGCTTTATCAGAAGGGAGTAGAAGAGTTATATTGTGGTACAACAAGGTGCTCATCGTCCTGCTTCAGCCATCAGGGAGGCAGAGAATGGCTCAATCCCTCTTTGAAACAGGCAAAGCATCAGACATGTCTTTTGCTTTTAAGGTGAGTGCTTTCAAGTTATTTGAAACATTCAGCTGTACGGTTTCAGTGAAAGACTCCAGCACACCTAAGGTTCTTCATGCAGAAATTGCACATTCTGCATTACTCAGCAGTATCTGATACCCCTTTACATGTGCATACTTTTTTCTGTACTTACTGCTCTGCCAACAGACTGATAAGCAGGTAAATTCTTACTACACCAATCTTCCCCTTCCTACCTGCTCCCAAACACCACCATTTAACATGTTTATGTATTATCAGCTTTTATTTTTATTTCATTCTGAAGCTATGCAGCATCCCTCCAGAACAACAAAGCTCTAGGAACTAGGAACACCGGGGACTACTGCGCATTGTCATCTCTCCTAGTTATTGTCTCTACAAAAGAGCTGTGCTGTGAAATCAGCACCTTGTTCAGGCACTAAAGCCAGTAAATTCCTGTCTGCCCCACAGGGCTACTTTGTACTCTCCATACTATCTTAATTTATTTTAGTCCAGACAATCTTGATTTGATCTCAGCAGATGTTGGGTCATCTCTTGGCTCTGCTCAAACTTCTGACACCTTCTTCAGTAGTTGTTTCCTAGGTGACTAAATTTCAATTCTAAAAATGAAAACAATAAATAATCCTTTATATATCCAAGTTTTTTGAGCTTTTCACTTGTTTTGGGCTATGAGGAGCAGTCACGGAGCTCATCTGTGCTGTTTATTTCATATAGAAAAGTCAAGCAGAAGGTACTGAAATGCTCTTCCTGTTAATACCTTCTCCTCAAGAAAATGGTGGATAGAAGGTTGGTCTTGACGCTAGTGAACTCAAGAAGACAGGAACAATCTACACTAATATGTTTTAGTGTGCCCGAGAATGCTCCCTTGCATTAAAATGGTATCACTCATGCACATGAAATGCTAAATCCTTCTGGGACACAAATTTGCCCTCCTCCTCATAGCATATTCTGTGTACAACTTCCTTTGTTTGAAGTCAGAACACACCAGGGATCGTCCCCAGTAAGAAATGTGTACAACATCATGTTGTGTTGGAAGATAAGACAGTCTCCACTAGGAGAAATATAGGTGATACCATCCCTGTTGGCCCCGCTGCTGCACAACACTCTTTATCAGTCTTCACCAGAACACATGTAGTTATATTTATTGACAACACAGGTGACAGTGCTTTAAATATACATTTATTAAGTAATTTGTGGGTTATTTATGGAATTTTGCAACCACCTTTGTGTTCCTAGCGAATACAGTAGGGGTATAACCTGTGGTCCCTTTGGATGGAAAAAAAAAAAAAAAAAAAAAAAAAGTATATTCTGGATATCAAAACAGAACAGTGTTGGACAACATTGGAAATTATGAATCTTTCTTTCCTTGGCCAAAGACAGAACGAATGAACCTTTCCCCGTTAATCTTCAGTCTTTCACATGTTTAAACAAGTCAACTTGAATCATTTTAGTACACAATATTGACATTTACATACCATTTTACAAGGTAAAAAGCCTAATTATCAAGGGACAATTAACTTTAAAGTGAAGCTATCTCCAACTACATCACTGTGAACTGAGATATGGGAAGGAAGAATAGAAAGGAATAAGTCCAAGATCTAAGACCTCCCAGTAAATCTTACTATCCACCTAGAATAAGTTCTGAGCAAAGAGCAATGCATATTGCTTCATATACTCTTGTAAAAACACAGAATCATAGAATAATTCTGATTGGAAGGGACCTGTGAAATCACCCAATTGAATCCCCCAATTAAAGAAGAGGCAACTTAGATGAGGTTGCTCAGGGTCTTGTCCAGTCAGATTTTGAATATTTGCAGTGATGGAGATTCCAGAACCTCACTGCACAACAGTTCAAATAAATATTTTACCACACTTATAGAGATAATTTTTTCTTCTTAGTATCTTACAAGGTCACCTAGAACAGGTTTCTCAGGACATGTTCAGACAGGGTTTGAAGACTTCCAAGGATAGAGATTCTATAACCTTTCTTGGCAACCTGTTCTACTGTTTGATCATCTGTACAGTAAAGAAGATTTCCTCAAGTTTAAATGGAATTTCTTGCACTGTAATTTGTTCCAACTGCTTCTTTACCTTTCATTGTGTGCTACTGAGTGCCCATCTCTCCATCACCTTTACCACCTCACATCAGATACTCCTTCAGAGCCTTTTCTTCTCCAGTCTAAACAGTCCCAGCCCTTCCAATGTCTCTTCATACATCAAGTGCTCCATCCAGTCCCTTAAACATCTTTAAAGCCCTTCTCTGGACTCTTTCCAGTTTGCCCACATCACTTTTGTACTGGGGAGCCTCAGAACTGGACCCAGAACTGCAGATGTGTTTTAGCAGTGCTTAGTAGAGGAGAAGAATCGCTTTCTTTTACTGTGGTGCTCTTTCTAATGAAGTCCCAGATCCTGCATTTGGCTGCCTTTGCCATAAGGGCGCATTGCTGGCTTGTGGTCAACTTGTTGTCCACGAAGACCCTCAGGGCATGCTTTGCAAAGCTGCTTTCCAGTCTGTCTGCCCCAGTCTGTGTTGTCATATTCCTCCTCAGCTGCAGGACTTTGCACTTCCCTTTGTTGAATTTCATGAGATCTCTGTCAACTCATTTCTCTGCTTGAGGTTTCTCTGAAGTGCAGACCTGCCCTGCTGTGCTTTGACCATTTCCACCAATTTGATATAATCACTGAATTTTCTGAGGGTATATATCAAGTAATGTGCAAACACTATAAGCAACCACTCCCTTTCTTAGAAGTCTGTACCCTGATATTATCTTTAGCTACCAAGGGCCACAGGCAACACAGGTGGGTCATATCTTATCATTATGTGGGTCATAAAGAAGTATATGTAGGTGGCTCTTAACCACTTTTGTCACTTCCTATTTAATGCTAATGTTCCTCAAGAGATTAGTGTTAGAGGTTTTGGCCTTGCATATGCCAATAGTGTTCCAGTGCTGACAGGCAGAGATTAACAACTCAGTACCCAAGCTTGATCAGTATCTACAAACTGTGTGCTCCTCTGTCACGTCCCTTGTAGGACTTGATGCAATATCGTCTTCCGGAGAAGGCTCCCTACAGATACAATTGCTACTATCATTTCACAAGAGCACGTCAGAAGAAGATGATGGTGTTATCTGCCTTGTCTATGTAATAATCCCATGGAAAGGACAGTAACCCCTCAGAAGAGGCTCATAGAATCATAGAAAGATTTGAATTGGCAGGAACCTGAAAGATCATTGAGTTCCAGCCCCTCTGCCATGGGCAGGGACACCTCCCACTGGAGCAGGTTGCTGAAAGCCCCATCCGGTCTGGTCTTGAACACTTCCAGGGATGGGACACCCACAACTCCCAGTGTGTCACCACCCTCACAGTAAAGAATTTGTGCCTAATATCTAATCTAAATCTATCTTCTTTCAGTTTAAAAACATTACCCCTCATGTTATCATTACACTCTCTCATGAAGAGTCCCTCCCCACTTCTCCTGTGGGCCCCCTTCAGGTACTGAAAAGTGATAATAAATCTTAGGCATTTTAAGTTTGGAACACCTTTGCTATCTACATGAAGGCTAAGCTCAGAAATCCACTGAAGTTGTTAAAGAAATTATTTAATCACCATTTACAGGTCAGTCAGTCATCTGTGAAAAAAAAAAAAAAGAAAGAAAACGGCAAAAGGCAAGAAAATGAAAAATAGCAGAATTGAAGTGTCACTCTCCCATGCTAAAGTACTAAAGAAAACAGGCAATTCTTTTTACTCTCAGAAAAAGAGGAGTTTAAAGGTCAGCTGGTGTTAAAGCTGAACACTAATGATCTTACTGCTTACTCCACGGGGTCTGATGACCGGGCAAGAGGCCAGGGCATCTTAGCCAGTAAAATATCTCAATTAGCTGCAAACTCTTTGCCAAGTTACTCAGACAAATAATATGTTTTCCCATAGTTTCTTCTTGATCTCATTCAGCCAAATACCTTTTTGAATTCAACAAATGGAACTAGACAGAGGTGACTGAAGGCAAGAAACGATAGAAGACTGTCTTTTCTAAGGAAGAAAAAGGGTTTTTCCTCTACATAATATAGACTTCTACAAGGTACTAATCACAAATATAGAATTCAGAAGGTTCTAAATTTTATTACTCTCTAGGCCAAAAATCACCAAACCTTTGAAACTGTTTTGTGCTTCTAACTCTAATACTGCACCTTGACGGTTCAAATCCTTCCATGTTACCCCAAGTTAACCCAAACTTGATTCTTTTATATTGTATATCACACTGTAGCTACAACGTTATAGTCTCTTCTTTACTCATCTTTCTCTTCGTTTCTGACACAGCTCTCTGTCTGACTCTGTCTTCATGAAATATTTTGGATTTACTAAAACAGAGTACTTTGGCAAAAAAAAAAAAAATTAATCTTCCAGCTCTAAAGAACTGATATGCTGTATACAGAAGTTCTCAGCCATTGCAGCTATATGCAGGGGTGGGGTTTTTTCTGCTATGGACATTTACAGAAGAGACTACTAGTGCAGATAAAGAAACTCAACATTGTACGTCGGAACAACTTTTTTAACATCTGAATACACATGAAGTCTCCCAAGATCTTGGTTTTTTGCTTTCTACCCTGCCAAGAGACCCACATTGGTCATTTCCATCTCTGTAACTAATAGGCCTTGATTAATATTAAACAGTTATATTGTACCAGATATTTAAAACTTTTTGCAGTAACTAAAATTCAAATGATAATCTTGACCCAAAGGATGTACACTTGATACCATGAATCCTGCCTTCTGACCCTTATATCTCTGGAGAGGACGGTAACAGCAATAACACTTTGACACCACTGCATTCACTATCAAGGAAGCTGAAGACTAATTAGGGATACAAGATTAGGCAAGAGGATAACAGGATAGCATTAGAGTCATGCTTTCACTTAAAGGCAAGGCAGAATGATAGAGAGACCATCCACATTCACTGTTTTTGAAGCTATCTTTCAGAGAACACCAACGGCATTTTTAGCTGTCTTGCTCCAGTGCTTAGCTCTCTGTACAATTGCAAAGGCTTGTTTCCTATTTAATCCAACTCTTGCTCACTAAAAGTTAAGCTGATTATTTCTTCTGTTTTTCTTGGGAATATGAAGCTAACTTGATCATCAGCTTTATTATAAAAACATTTGAATCCTCTCCAATTCATTTATGTTTTAGAGTATGGAGGAAAATATTTTTGTTTGGATGAAAGAAATGCAACATGACATGGGTTTTTTCGGCTTCTCTGACTGTTTATAATCTTTTAAGACATATTTATACGGATTTTTCAAATACTAAAGTTATTTTAGAAAATATTAATATAACTATTTAAAGGATTCCTAAACAGAATATTTAATCTAGAAAGTAATGAAACAAAATCTTCAGCATTTTCCCCATTCTCAAAATTATTTTTTGAATCATAATAAAATTTTCATATCACATTGGTCACCACAGAACTATTTTTGTACATCTACTGTTCATCATCCTCCTGGATATCTTTCTACTTTGCCTTGAATAACTGATGATTATCTTTAAGTACTTTCTTATATCAGCTTTATACATACCTTGTAGTAATTTATTATAGGCCATATGTTTCAAATTTCCTCAGAGGATATCAAAAGGGAGTCTCAAAAGCCCTGCTAAAGTCAAGGTATCTCAAGTTTCTAACTTCTTCATCTGATGGGTAACTCCCTTTCAAAGAAGAAAATTAAACTAATCTAACAAGATATGCTCTTGACAAATTTAAGTCTGCTGTGTCCCCTTGCCTTTAAACATTTACAAGTTGATTGTTTAATTACGTGTTTCAGTATCTTGCTAGTTACTATCATTAGGGTGATTGCATGGTGATTCTCAGGCCTTAATTCTTCTTTTTTACTCTAAAATTTAAACTTACTTTCTTTAGTTCTCTTGAATGTTACCTGCATTGAAATTCAGTCCTCATTCACAGACCTTGGTGAAGGATTTAAAATCATTTAAACTGAGCCTTGGTAATCTCATTTGTTACATGGAAAGCTATACAGAGTAGTCTTAGTCCTTCTGTACGCTAGGAAAGTGACTTGTCTGGTCTCTGGGTAGATGGTACAAAAGAGATGGCTTTGATGTAGTTTTGCTTATTCATTTGAAGGGAACCCTTAAACCAATTATATTTGCTCTTTTTGAAACTGAAGGCAAACTATCACAGAGGCTATCTGTAGATCAGCTTTAATGTCAGCACCAGCCTTTTTGTGTGCATGGTCTCATTTGTGCTTTTTTTTGTCCATTTTGTATATTAGCAAAGAACCTTTTAAATTTATTTTGATGTTCAATACAACAACTAATTCTTTTTGTTGTTACATTTCCTCATGCCAAGTCTTCTCTTTTCCCCAAATGATCACTTCATTTTTTTATTTGGTTGTGAGGATGTGGAGACTTCTCTCAAAAGATTTTTCTCTGTTTGGAGGCAACTTACAGATCTTTTTGCGTGTCTGTGTCTAACTTAAAGGAATCTCTACTGATTTTGTCCTCTGCATTTAAGTCCCTAAATTCTCCTGCCTCTTAACTGATTATTCCTTTAACTTCTCAAAATGTACACTTTGAAGTAATAAAAATATTCTTTATTGTAAACCTACTTTTGTTTATCCATTCATTTAATTTAAATACAGTAAATTTTATATCTTCATATCTCCCCTGAGTTTCTTTTCTAAAAAAGCCTTGCTACTTGATTAAAATTAACTCTTAAATGGTATCTTCTTGTCATCATTCTTTGACTCTAAATTGGAAAGTCATGGATTCAATGGATGGATCACTCAGTGGATAAGGAAGTGGCTGGATGGCGGCACTCAAAAGGGTTGTGGTCAAAGCTCAATGGTGTCCCTCAAGGGTCCCTACTGGCACCAGTACTATTTAACATTTTTGTCAGACACGGACAGTGGGATAGGACGCACACTCAGCAAAGTTTGCCGACAACACCAAGCTTGGTGGCACAGTCGACATGCTGAAGGAAGGGATGCCTTCCAGAGGGACCTGAATAGGATTGAGAAGTGGGACTCTGTCAGGAAGTGTAGTCATAGGACAAGGGGCAACCGTTTTAAACTGGAAGAGGGGAGATTTAGATTAGATATTAGGAAGAAATTATTTACTGTGGGGATGGTGTTGCACTGGAACAGGTTGCCCAGAGAAGTTGTGGACACCCCATTCCTAGAAGTGTTTTAGGCCAGGCTGGATGGGGCCTTGAGCAACCTGCTCTAGTGGGAGGTGTCCCTGCCTATGGCAGGGGGGTTGGATCTTTAAGGTCCCTTCCCATTCTACCCATTCTATAATTCTCTGATTCTGTGACTACTGAGTAAACAAGTAGGATGTTTTTCCATAGCCTGTATCTAGTGATAAAAGTCCCCTCTTGCAACAAAAGCATGTTCAGGAAAAAGCTTTTAATGTATAATCAGCCCAGTCATATGGACTTGCCTCTTCCTGACATCTAGGTTTCTCATCCTTTTTTTTCATACTAATTACAAGCTGTACAGTACCTAGCAAGCAACAAACAGCTTTCCAATGTCCCTGTCCTCTCTTTTGTTTCCCAGTACCCCCAGTTACTGCATTTTTCTATGCATGTGTGGCCTGAAATAGGTTAGTCTTGGAACTGGCTGATATTGGCTCTACTGGACATAGGGGAAGCTTCTAGTAGCTTCTCACAGAAGCACATGCATGTACATGTGTAATGTGCACACACACATACACATGCTCTCACACATCTTTCTTCTCCAATACACACCTAGAGTGTGTAAGATGGCTGCTTACAGTGGGACTGTTCCCCTTCCTGCAGGAAAGTTTCTCCCCCAAATTACTGGAGTTGTACAGAAGTTGAAATAGTAGTAGGAAAACAGTGCTGAGACCTTTTTGGGTCACTTGTTTTGGCAGGAGTACACCTTCCATATGGGCTTATACCGGCCTACCAGTTATATACATGCGGGGGAAAGTTTTTGAAGTAGAAATAAATGCAAACTGTGACACTGACACCAAGATCTGCACTCATTTTCATCTAGACCCTCATCTCCATTTACGAAAGAAACGCAAGGCTATGCAGATGTAGAGTTTGGGTTTGGTGGGGTTGGTATTTACAAGAAGGTGGACATGTGGCTGGAACTACAACTCCCTTTGATAACTAACCTCCACTCAGATCACGTGTGGTGCTGAAAAATATTGTTTCTTTTCAAGAAGTTCATCAGATCAAAAATATTATTATTATAAACAGTATTTCTTGTTACTAAGTAATGTTATGAAAACACACAGTACCCAGTAAAGGACACCATACAGGTAAGTCTGTAAGAGATGTGTAGTGTCTTGACTTGTCTCAGTTCCAGAATTATTTTTTTTCAGTTTTAAGTGGGCTGTTATAAGTACATATAATGGACTTATGAGTTTATTTAGTCCCAAAATGTATAAAGAGATGAAAAAAAGCAGGCTGCTTTGTAATACAAAATGCACATTACTGTTTCTAGCCAGCATGCATTATAAGACCTTTTAAAATATTTTACAATTGTTTTATGTCTTTCCATTCCCAGGCTATGCCACCAATTAAGTCTATGTAAGTAAATGAAATTATGTTAGTGCTGAAATAGTAAGTACTATATTTGAAGCCAAATCTTTTCTTGGCCTTTGAAGCTACATGTGTACAAAACTGTTCCTTCACGTGCATATGACTACAGATTTGACTGACTCCAACACCTGTGCAAACATGTGGTATTATGGGTGTAGATTATCATAGCGAATGTTTGAATGCCAGATCTCCCACTTGCATGCTGGTGGTGTTGAATAGCAGGCCAAGTGCAAGTGCAAGTGTTTGCACGGCTGCATAGGGGGAGGTGTATCTGTTCATGCAGCTTTGCAAGTACATAAAGGAACTGGCAGGTTCAAAATCAAATCAATGGGGCTGAGTGACAGTGGTTGCATCAATACTGATATCTCAACTCACTGTGAAATTCCCCAGCACATCTTCATGCATTGTATATCTACACCTAAAATTATCTCGCCCATGTCAAATTCAAGTTCTGGGAAGTCTAGGCACCTGGAAGGCTAGACAGTGAGCGGGAGTGATTTCCTACGTCTAGTCCCCAGATGCTTCTGCATGAATAAGATTTGTGCTGGAAACCATATATAGAAAAATAAAAATATTTTTGAAAAAGCACAACAAACCGAAACAAAACAAACTCCAGAAGACTTTTCTTCAGTTTTTCACCTGCCTCACACACCTCCACAAATTCCTGGATTTGCTTCCAGAAAGTCTGCAGATGTTATCTTTTTCTGCCTTTTCCTTTCTCTTCTGTGCTTTGTGATTTACTTTCCTCATTTAGTCACTCATTTAGCTGCTCAGAATCATTTTCAACAATGTACAGAGTGATTGTAAAAACGAAAAAGTTTTTCCGAACAAAAAATGCCATGCAGACGAGAGGTGGCTACTGGCCAGAGTTTTATTTCAAAACTGTATTTAATAATAAGGATTGAGCTCTCAGGAACTTGTAAAGTTCAGTGGAGGTACCTTTAGAACAGAATTGTTGGTCAGATGTGTAAGTCAGGACAAACTGAAATGTTTGTCAGACTCAGTATGCAGTCTTTGTAGAAGATTGACGAAAGAAACTCAAGTACTGTAAGACTAAGTGAATAGTAAATTGAAATATCATGATTCCTTACAAATAAGGGCATTGAGGAAAGACTATTTCAGAAAGTCACCCTGCTTGACAACAGTGAGCTTAGGAGGTGTAAGTCACACCCTTGTAGACACAGGCGGTGACAGTACTTACTAAAGAAAATTTCTGCTTTTGGAAAGTAATCTAGAAACAGATTTCCAGAATGGAAAACACAATTATACCACTTGTCTTAAGCCTACTCAGGCTTCTGAAAATGCCTACCACATTAGGACCCTAACAGGTGAGTCTGTGCTGCTGCGTTATCTCACCTGCACCAAGAGTTTTTTGTTGGCCTGTCCTGACTTGGGTTGCTGTGATCCCATCACTTTGTATGGGAGGAGGTTTCTCCTTGCCCAATGCTGATGGAATAGTCAAGGTCCCCTTAGATCTGCCATGTAGCCATCCACAAAACCTCCTTTTCTAAACCCACTTACTCCCTTTGGTTTGTTTATTTCCTTTATATGTGTGCACTCTGCACTTTCTGTACAAATTCCCATCTTCACTGTTGAAGGATCAGTATACCACGAAGTATGATATCAAATGCTAGATCAGCCCAGCCCACAGCATTTCTTCACCTGTGGCAGAGAAAGTAGGTGTTTTTCTTGGAGCAGTGGGTATAGGAGTAAACAGCTGCCTGCGGGGATGAGAAGGGTCATCATGCAGAGTAACAGGGGACATCTACATATAGTGTGACTCCCAGCAAGTGTGTTTTATTTTTTATGGAAGCATTTATATATATAAAGTATTTATGTAAAATACTGTAAATATATTTTGTAAACTTATAGATTCATGTTATTTTCTGTGTGATTTCTCGCTTGCAAATCATTCATAAGATTGCAAATAATTCACTGAAATACAAACACATCCCAACTCTTATAACTTCTCTGTTGTTTAAGCAAATTGCTTTGATGAAAGCACTTATTGGTGTCATAATTACATATTTTGCAGCTTAAAATACACATAAATTAGACTGCTGTAATAATTTGTTCCAGGCAGAAAACTAAAGGTCTGTAAATAATTATCTGGAAAGTGATTAACTTAACACAGTATTAAGCCAATAGAAGAGAAAATATATTTATACACACTTATCAAAAGAAGTCAAGCACCTTTTTGACTGAATGATAGTCAAACATGTACAATTTGGTGACAAATTTTCTGAACCTGTATCTAAATGAGTTTTCAGCAAATGCATTTTAAACTGATAATGCTGAAAACAACTTACCATGCATACCTGAAGAGCGACAGTTTTGTAAGACTTGAGTCTTCCTGTTGAATGAACTCTAAATCTGGTACTTACTGAACGTGAGGAGCTTTCTGCCAGACCTCATCCGATTTGGTGACATCAGCAGACGTGACAAATCCTGTAACTGTACCATCTCCATCCCACTTCGATATTTTTATATGAAACTGTAATAAGCAATGGCAACATGTTTTTTGTTTGAGCCAATTTTGACACTTGAACTTTAAATAACAAAGAAAGCAGGAATTTTTGTTTGGTGTCAAACTCATGATCTCTTTATTGTTCCTTTTCTTCCTAACTTGTAAAGAATGAAGCAGATGTGTATTTATGAGACTACTTCTCAGAACAAGTTAAGGACTGGTTTCCAAAAGTTACAATCTGCTTTGATTTCTTGTCTAGACATATTTTTAAATTGGAAGAGAGAAAAGGAATGTTTATTGGTTTTTATAGTATGTCAATGTTTTGATTGATGTTGTGCTAAATTAAAAAAAAAAAAAAAAAACAGCAAAAACCAAAACCAAACAGAAACCCACCTACTCGAGGCAAGCAAAGTTGTGTTCTGCAGTACAAAGGATTTTATCTCGTATTGCAACAATCTGATATTCATGGAATTTCACACACTGCTGACTGACTCTGATCCTTTCAAAGATTTGTTCTGGTGAAACTAATCAGAAGGGAGTGGCTGATATTTTTGTCAAAGATACACAAAAAAGGCTGATGCCTCAAAGTTGGTAACAATGTCCCTTGCAGGGAAGAAGAATTTTACTGGAGAAAATTTTATATCCAGATTTGTCCTGAATTTTTTTTTCCATGTACTATAATTTCCATTGTCTTTCTTCACATATAGAAAGGAGTTCAGGTCAGGCTGTTTTCCTGGACATGGTGTTTTTCTTCAACCGGTACTTGAAAAACCAAACAAGAAAAATGTAGTGAGACATGATGAGAAAATCTCCAAAGATTTAGAACATGGGTTCCAAAAGTATGGTCCAGATGTAAATTGTCACAGACGTAAAGACCTTAATGGAATTATGCTGATGCATGCCAGCTGAAGGTCTAACCCAGAATGTTCATAGGAATACTCAAACGTGTGAAACTGGGCATCCAATCGAGTATAAATTAACTTTCCTGGACAAACCAGATCACATTCATTTGGAAAGGAGCCCCCATGGTTTGGCATTGATTTTAAAAGCATTTTTTAAGCACCTTTTATAGGGCCTGACTCAAACCCAATGAAGTCAGTGGAACAGCTCTCCTTAATAGGTTTGGAATTGGGTGCATCATGAAAACTGTTTCACCATATGTTCCAATGACATTTAAGATTTCTTGCTCCATTTGAAGAATTCTTTATTGAGCTACTCACAGCTTGATATTCTCAGTTCTTTGGACATTTTTGGTTAATTCCATTCTTGTTTGGAAGAAGCTGGAATGGGAAGAATTCAGTGAACATCTTAGGCAAGGAGAAACAGTAAGCATTCTGGGGTTGGCTTGAGTTACAAAGGAATGACGATTTTTTTAATGTTAATTTATTTATGATCGCCCAGATTTTGATACAAAATATAATACTATGGGTGTCCCAGAGACAGAGAAAAAATTGAAAATTTTTTTTTCCCCAGTTTATTTCTTTTTGAAAGGGGGAACAAAACAGAACCCAGATCCTACATTTTGGAAGATCATGTAAGACCATTTTTGGTCTTCCTGACAGCTGTATTGATGAGCCACATTTATTGTGGGATGATTATCCTTAAAATTATAAAAATGCAGTACTAGAAATAGGTTTGTCATTGTTCTTAATACTCTTACTGTAATAACAACAGCCTTTGGGGGACTATTCAAAGAAGATTAATATGATCCTACAGGGAAACAGTCATCTTTGTATATAAACTCTCTAAGCATCATCCCGTCTTTAAGAGTTTAAAATCTCCTCTGAACTGATGAACCTCTAAAAAGAAAAACTGGTTATTACTAGAAAGAGCAAATATGAACACAAAATAAGAAAAACATGTGTGTACAAAATTCATGTCTGGAATTAGTTTTTCTGTGTTACAAGGCATTAGTTAGTCTAAACCTAAAAATAAAGACAAGCTGAAAAGAATCCTAATAGTGTGGTTTCTTTTGAACTTCAAATTGACACAGACATTTTATGGGGAAAAAAAAAATTGAGGCAAGCCATCTACCAGTGTGAAACAGTGAACGTGTGCTGCTAGTGATATATGAATCCACTTACATTGGCAATAGTTTCCATATTCAGTAGAGGTGGATTTAAAATGCAGTTGATTCATGTTAGTTTTTGCTGTCAAGTCACTGCAATTTCAAAGGCACGTCCATGGATTTATGCACAAGGAATATCTTTTTGTGAAATGGAATTCAGGGCCTGTAGTAATAACAATATTTACCCGTACACACACAACCACTTCCTTAAAAAATACAGAAAAGAACCTCCATCCCCTACTGCGGCAACCAGTCGAATAATAGCAAAAGGAAAAACAATGTGCTTAAGGAAAGTTTTGCACCTATTGGCTAGACTCCTAGGGCTTAGGGGGCTTATTTTCCTTTATTAAGAAAAAAAAAAATTAAAGACAATTTTAAAAACCAATAATGTTTATACTGTGTTATCGCCTTGTATGCTGAACTGTGGAAACTAGCATAGACTTCCAGATAATTCTTCACTTCTTTTGTCTGCCAAGGAACCTTCATGGCTCTTCACAAGAATATTTAAGCATCTAACCATATTCCTGTTGCAGAAGGTATTTGCATCAGAATGCAAATGTTCAATTATGTTAATTTAACTAAATATCCATGTGATAGGATTTCTGAAACACTTGTGTACCTAATGGGCATTCACAATCTCTTAGATGCTTTCTTCCTCCATAGCCTGCAGCTGCTCTAGAGCGTTTCAGGAAAATCAAATGAAATAGTGTAAACAAGAGGGTTTTGCTAAGCCAACTCATTTGGTCAAAAAGGATGAGGGTGTAAACTGTGTGTGAAAATGAGAGGTTGATAACTTCCAGCAGAGAGTGGTCATGAACACTGGGGGCTAGTACCTGTATGAGCCCTGAGGTTGAAGCCAGTAGATGTTGTGTGAGTATACGCTGACTTTCTCAACAAACGCACTCAAAGATGTCTTCTCAATATAGATGAAACTAAGTTAATCCTTACAGTCAGTGGGAAAGCACATAAGTAAAGGGAGAAGTTGGTAGATATTAGCCTATTGTCTTGCTCTGGTTTATGTTGCAGTTAGAAGTCAACTTGATATGATACAGCACAGCATAAGCACATGTGGAATAAAATGTGACATGCAATAAACGAAGTATTTTAAATGAGACTTTTTATATCGCTTAAGAAATAGAAGAAACAGTCACACGCTGCTCGTTAGCTTGTAAAAGTAGACACAATGGCTTGTTTTGTAGGAAATTTCAGTTCATGCCCATAAATCAAATAACAACGTAAGCTGTTCTGATTCTAGTTTGTGGGAAAATGTTTAATTGCTTATTTATTTGATTTGTTGTACTAAAATGTATTCTTAAAAGTTGTATTCTTGCATCTCATTTCTGCAGAGAGAGAAGAGATGTTTCTTAAAGGCATTTTTCAGAATGACTTGGTATTGATCCAATGCTCTGATGTCACTGGAACAAAAACAGAACTCTCTGTCTGGATTTATTAGAAGGGGGAAAGACTCCTTTTAGTTTTCTCTGGTTTATTGCATCTTTCTTGACATTAAACTCCAGTACTCAGTACAGCCTATGCCAGATGCAAAGTCTTTCTTTAAAATACTATGCCAATTACTGACACATAATGTCATATAAATTATTGTAAACTATTGGATAAAATGCACTGATAAAAGAGGCCCATTAAATACTTGCTCCTCAATTTTATTTTCTCCCTTTAAACAACCACATTAAAATTATGAAAGGTAATATATTTATTATATATAGCATATGTTTGAATAATAAAATAACAAAATATAAACGTAACTCTCCTTATTACTAGTTGTCAAATAAATTTTCTGATAGACTTTTAGCAGCTCCTGTAGGCTATATTACAAGATTACAAGCTTTCTCTCTATTACGGTTGCAAGAGAAAGGACAGATGACACAGATCTCTTCCCGAAAGACATTTTCTTCTTTTTCTAAACATTTTTATCTGTAAGCTGTAAAACTCCAAAATAAACTTGTAAACTACATGCCTGGCTTCAGCTTTTTGCAATACGCATTGTATATCTCATCCTGTCAGGTAACATTAGCTTGCATTATATTATCTCCATCATAGTGCTGTTAGTGACTGCTTTTGCACATATTGGACAACACAGCCTTACTTTCTGTCTGTTCTTAAGGCTAAAATGTCCGCATTGCTTAGTTTACAAACATTTAGAACCAATGCTCAAATACAAGTATAAGGCTAATTATGTTTTATTCACTCATAGTAGCAATATGAAGCCTTATATTCAAGTAAACCTTTATGTATTTACTTAATTCTTCTGTTCAACGTCAAAATACTTGTGTGCCTATTAGAGAAACAAAAATTCTTTTTAACTAGACCTCTCCAAAACATAGGCTTTTTTCTACTTGTAAACACATTATTTCAAGAATTCTCAGTATAAGCAACAAATATCTTTGTGTAGTTAACAGCGGGCAAAAGATCAGTTGGGAGCTCAGACATTAGAGAGAGAAATATATTTTAGCCAGTTAAACTAGGTATAGAAACTTTTGGGTGCGTGAGCATGCACAAAATATGGATATACCTTTGGGCAAATACCTGTTAGAGGTTCTTTCAGCCTCTGAGCACTTCTGCATAGCCAGGAATTAGATCAAGGTGAATGTCAGGCAATTAAAAAAAACCAACCAAACCAAACCAAAACAAAAGGCAGGTAACAACAAAAATCATCATGATAATAATTAATATTTTCGCTTTTTGGAAATTGTGGAAATTTTTTTTTAATATTAGCTAGCCATACAGCACAGTTTCTCCACCTTGCATAATTACATTGGCTGATTTAACTTTGAGCAATACGTGATCCTCAGGTCACTATAATCTCTGTGCTCCACTCAAGTCAATAGGTAAGAGCACAACAGCATGACCTTTTCGTTTAACTGTGCTCAAAGAGTTTGCTTTTGAGCTCTCTGAAGTGTGTGGAGACAGTTACTCTAGTGAATTTTTCACTACTGTTTAAATAGTAAGTTTGAGCACATGTAATAGATAATGTTCCTACAGCTACTGGGGCAAAAGACATTGCATGTAAATGTAGGGCAATGAAGCCCGGTAAGTGATGTGAAAAGCTTTAGTTTAACCAGATTAGTAGTACCTGAGAGCACTTGTATGAATTTCTGTTTCACATTTGTTTCCCTAGTTCTTACACAACACATTAAGAAGACATTATATATAAGAACATTTAGGACAAAACCAATGACCTAGTGCACCATAAGCTTGAAAAAAATACAGATTCTAGGAAAAGACTATTACAATACCCACAATGAAAGGATTTGTAGATAGGGATGAGTAAGGAAAGAGTAAACCTACTGCATGAAAAAGAAGTTGGCTTATTTAAGATAGTAAAACAAAGACTAAAAAGGGACGTGACTTTTCCTCGTAAAATATGAATAGCTCAATAGCAGAGAGGGAAAAACAATACTGGCATAGGAATAAATAGGAGAAAACTGACCATTAATAAATCAAAGCTGAAAACTGGAACTCTGTTTCTTGTGTTCTATGTAAAAGCCCAAAGAAATGTACAACTAGGGGTGAAAAAAATGTAAATGGTTTTGAGGAAAAAAATGTATAAACTTCATTTAAAATTAGAATTTATATTCTGTGCTGAGGAAGATAGCTTCAAGATATCAAGTGTTGTGAATGGGGGATCTCAATCAGAAAAGTGTATTTTGATCCCCTTTGCATTTGAAATTACATTACTCCTTACAAAGGTCATTGTTTCATGTTCAACTATTTCATGACACAGCAGATAATTACATTTAGTCTCACACTAGTTAGATTGCTTCATACAGTTGGAATAAAGTTATGTTTTTGCAAAAGTTTCCTGCCTAAAATGGTCATAAAAACACTGTGTCATTGGGCTTACTGAGGCTGAGCAATTTTAACCAGAAGAGAAGAGAGTTTGGGGCTGAGTTTTTCATTTAAGTTCTTGTATTTGTCTGGAGCTACATAAACATATGTGATTCATCTTTTTTCAGAAGTTTTTTTAAAAAAAAGGAAGGAATTATTTCTGTTATCACTACATAGTGAACTTACTGCGAACTAGTAATTGTGACATTAACCATTTTGGATTTGAAGTAACCAGAGACCTTTCACAGATTCCAATGGAAACCTTGTAGTCAGACATACACTAAACACTAACAAGATGTTTAAAAAACAAGCAATTAAGAGAAGACTATAATTTATTTATATCCATTACCCCCTCCTGCCTCTCACAACTAGGAGACAGTAAACGTATGTTTGTTTCCCAAAAGAGAAACAAAAAAAGGGGCATTATTTATATTTTAGAGACTGTTATAAGGCTTGATTAACAATTTTCATCTCTTTCCAATATTGTATGAAAATCATTCACACATTGGTCCTAGAGTGGCATATTGTCTGCGTTATTCATGTCGACTAGGCATGTATTAGACCCCATGGGTTTTCATAGTTTCTGTTGTATATTACTGGTGTTATGAAAAACAACGTAATTAAGGTCTTGCACTTCATAATGTATGTGAACAGATTAACCTGATAAGATGCTGAATATGAAACAAGAAAGTCTGAGGAAGATAAAAGGAAAGTGTCTTCATCTGAATAGAAGGCACAGGTCACTAAAAGCACATGTACTTAACATTACAAAACACTGAACACGCTCTCAGGTGATAGCATTTAATTAGGACAGACAATCAATTCCCACGTCCTTTGGGTTTATATGTCACAACTTCTCTTTATTGTCTGACATTTGAACTGTATATGCATCCAGAGTAGTAAGACTAATAGTTAAATCCTTTTAATTTTCTTCTTGTTGCTTTGGTGTTTTTTTGAAGTTCACCACATGAATAGCTGAAAATTGGCACTGCCAGTTAGAAAAAAAAACAGAAGCAAGGGATGGCAGAAGGGGAGGAAACTTCTATTTATTCTTCAAAGTTTCTGTTGTCTTCTTGAGAAAGACATGGGAAGCAGCTTGGTAAAAAAAAGGTAGCAATCTTCATCCTAACTACCCAGCTTTTGTTTTGATAGCCTGCTCCATAGCACTGATTCTCTGGGATGTTATATTTGTTTAGCTGAGATTCCTGGAAATCGTTTTGGAATCTCAAGTTTACAGAACACAGTATATTTTGTGCTTTGCTCTCCCTCTTCCTTCACCTTTCTGAAATAAAAGTTTCACTTGGGAAAGTGTATTCCCTTGTCTTCTTTTTGGGAACTACTTAAAAAAGAAAAGGAATCTCAAGTAGTCAGTGAAGTAACAAAAGAATTTTTGGTGCTCTGGCTCTTTGAGAGGTTTACAAATCTGATCTTTTCAAAAGAAGCATTCCTTCAGGAAACAGAAAGAAACTTTTCTTAAAACTCATTCACTTAAAGAACAGTTATTTGTCACCCTCTTAGATGTGGCTAAAACGTTTTCCAAAACTATTTAATAACAAACATAGCTCTTTTTTTTTTCCTTAAGCATCAAAAGCATGTATTGCTAGCATATTCTCCAAAGCCAATAAATACCAGCTGATCAGTCTTGAATCCTTTTAGGAAGTTTAAAAACAGCTGTGCTGCAAAATGAGGTGAGAAAAGCAGCAGGAATAGGCTTTGGCAAGTCTGGATTTGTTCATAATGAAACAAAATAAAGGTTCTAAATTATTTCAGCACTGGTAACCTGCAGGCTGTAACTCCAGCTATTCACGTCTGTGACTGAGGAACATGCAAGAATCATGCAGCAGAGAAATGGACTCAGCTGCAATTTGGACTAAATAAAAATAAAAATAAAAAAAATAAAAAGATGCCTTATCAAAGCTATTTGCAAATAAGGGTTCAAATACCTTGCAGACTTAAAATATGTCAGTTAGATCCTCCCGAACAATTTGCATTCAGAAAACTTGAAGGAAATTCATCCTTCACAGAAATTAAAGTGTGCTTTTTTAATTAGCCGATTATGAGAGAAAAGCTATTAAAAGCACTTGAAGACATCATACAACAAGATGCATTTATCGTAAGTACTACTTTTTGAATCAACACTACTAATGGGATGCAATGTTTCAGTAAGTGGGTTGTAACCACCCTTGGGTTTGCCTTTGTAGGCATCCAAACTTACCTTCGGTGTCCTCATTCCATTGTTGGGCAGATTCAGTAGCCAACCTCATTTAATCATTTATTTCTTTTGACAGTGACAATTGATTATTGTTTCTCGTTTAGTAACAGCTTACAGATTCAGTAGAACATTGTACTGCTGACTTGAATATTAGCTGTGGCATTGGCACCTTCTTTTTCCCTGGACTGATTTCTGTCAGCTTACATGGACAGCCTTATTTCAGAAAAGTAATACCGAGAGAATGGTTTCTACTTTGTTGAAGCTCAGTTTCAGATCTAACTTCTGCAATAGCTCTTTGAGAGAAAATGAGGACATAACCTTATTAGATGTTCACAGGAACAAAAGCCTACCAGATTCTTAAAATTGTGGAAAGAAACAGACAAGTGTTTGCCATAATTCCAGCTCCTTTCCTCGATCTTATTGAACAAAGTTTGAGTCATTTCTCACACAGCTACTGGGTACAAGAAATTCAGTTCCAAGCATTGGCCAAAATGGCAAATTACTAAATTAAGATTTTTTAATCTTCCGTGTTAACCGATTTTTTCACAGACTAGGTTCCAAAAGTGCCTTGCATAGTCTTTCCACCAAAGAAAACTGTAATTAGCCTGCTCATGATTTTATGTGAAACTGAAAGTGCTCTGTCATCTCAAAATGCCAACAATTTCTCAGTGTTTATTTCCAGAAAGCAGTCAGATGAAAAATGTTACCGGCCAGCATTTAACACTGCTATTTCAATATATGCTGTGACTAGTTTCTCCAGGTCACATATTGCCCAATTTATTCTCCCAGTGCAAACATACTCTTCTGTTTAGGTAGCTTGCATAAGAGTTGCATAAAGAATTTTGAAATTTTTTTATTCTCTCTTTTTACAAAACTGATGTTCCAGAAAGTATCAACTGAAATTATGCCGAGTGTATATTATCACAGAAACGACCCTGGACAGACATTCACAGTTATATTTCCCGGCACTGTCTGATCTCCTCCCCAAAACATTCATGCTCTTATTGAGGCTTTTGGTGAAATGCCCTCAGAAAATTATGGGATGCAGGATGAAACCTCAACCTTCGTCTAGAGCTATCCAGTAGAACATCATCATAAGAATCGAGAAACTTGGCTCCTAAAAGCTTAAACTCCTTTCGTTCTTTCCTGTTCATACTTGCTGTTATCTGCTACTTTAGGCAGAACGAGATTTCTGGAGTCCAGAAGTTCTTAAATATTGTTTCCTTGTGCTCCATCACACACCCTGTAAGAATTAGGGACTCAGCAGTTGGTTCCACATGGATTAGTTCAAGAGTGCACGTGGTTAGAAGCCACCGGGAGAAGAATACGAGGAGTCAGGGCAAAACATGCAAAGCTAGAGGAAGTGATGCCAGAGGCAGATCAGGGTGAGAAATATTCACCAGACAACACCAAGGCTAAGACCAGAGAAAGCTTATGGTTACTGGGAACCTTTCAAGATTTTGGTGCTTCAGGACTTGATCGCAGCAGTCTATCTGAGCAAAGAGTTTCCTCATACACAAGAGTTCCTTATTTGCTTCACAATTGGAGCCATCTAGCCATAACTTTATCTCTGACCCAGACACCTCTTTCCAGTTATAATCCTTCATTTCACACCCAGGGCCCCCACAACACCACTTTTTCCCAAACCACATATTTAAATCCTCCATTCCACAGGGGGAGATGATTCCCCCACCAGCTTCCCCCTGTGTAAGAATGATTTCTGTCATGGGTTTAGGCTCTTGACAAAAAAAAAAGAGAATTAGCAAATTTTCTATTAGAAATAATAAATTGACCTTGGCACGATAACTAGTTTCTATTTGAAAGTAAAAAAATGGGTAAAATTCCTAGCTGCTCAAAGACAACATAGCCTGCTGAGATTTCAACTTGAACAGCTGTGTATAAACCTGTATATAAACCTTTATTCTTGTCAAGGTAAACTCTATATGATAACAAAGTGTATTAATCTGTTAATTTTTTTTTTTTTTTAATAAAAATATTCAGCACATACAGGCACTTAGAACAGCTCTTGTAAAGGTAATACCTTGACATGCACAGGCTTCAGATTCTGACACTGTATTTCTAGTTCACAGACAAGGGAACCCAAACAGTTAGCTAAAGACATAATGACTTGCAGCTAGCAGATCCAGGGTTTAATCCTCAAACTCTGATCTAGGAAACGTGGTGGGGTAGGTAGAAGTAGAGGCAGGAATTTGCTGATACGCATTGTATGCATTTCTGAACTGGTGCCTGTTGCCTGGGAGATGCTGTCACGTATTCTAAGGTTGTGCAGTGATTTTGGCAGCTGTAAAATATTATAGCACTGATCTCTGTTACAAAAATCTTCAGGAAGGAACTGACGGTAAGAAAGAGCTCAGGTCCTTTCTGAAGGACCCATCGCATTTCTTTGGGCTCTGCCTTTTCAAATCACTAGCATAGTAGCTAATGTAGGTAACAATAGTCTGCCCTGTAACAGCTCTTCGCAGAAAATAATCAGTAAAATAGACACTCAATTAGCCACGTTTCTGCCTCTTCAGGAGTTCTTTTCAGTATGCAGGGTTTTTTATGTGACTGATTCAAGCTTTAAACAATTCAGAACAGATATTTCTGTTTTCCAGATGGTTTACTGCTGTAAAATTGCCAGCAATCGGTCTTCAAGTGATCTCCATCAACTGTTCTGTAAAAAATAAATTTAAAAATCAAAATTATTAATAATTCCATACTATCATCTTGAAAAGAAAAGAAGTGCAAACTTATGGTCTTAATAACTCTTAGCAATTGATAGTTTATAAGTAACATACCCAGAAACTTCTGGCATCACATATGAGATCCAAGCATATTTCATGACATTTTAAATTGCGTCACATCTTACCTTGGTTATATGTGTGGGTTGTCTTTCTCTGGGTTTTTTGTTTGTTTGGTTGGTTTTTTTTTCTTTTATTTGCCCTTCCACTGAATTTACTATATTCAGTATCATTTATGATGGATGATTTTTAGTGACTAAATGTTAACAGTTAGTAAACTTGCATCTGTATGATACCTGTATTGCACACAATATAGAGTTACTATTGGGGGCACTTAGCATAAAATTAAAAAAAAAAAAACAAAAAAAAAACACAACACCCCCCCGCCAAAACATTAAAAGAAAAAAAAAGAAAGAATAATGGGAGAATATACTATACTATATCTCCCTCTCTTCCCAGTAAACCTCTGTTTTAAATAGCAAAGAAACGCCTGCACAGAGATACTTATTTTGTAAAAAATAGGAATGACACCTTACTTGATATGACCAATGTTCTTAATAGTTAAAAGCTTCTGAATATATAGGACTGAGACATCTGTGTCCTGGTAATGTTTACTGGACTGTGTTTTTCCTTTCCAAAGTCACTATGGAATACAATGTGGTAAAGCTTCATTTTGGGGAATGCAAACTTCATGAACCTTGCCCGCGCAGAGCCATGGTGGGCCCTAGGGCACACAGGTCAGGTTAGCTCAGAACTCTTCAGCTCAGAAGTAGGATGAAGTAGAGCCATCTTCCCTCATCCTCCACTGCTCTGCTCCATATATGGGGTCCTCCCCTTTTCTAGGTGAGAAGATCAGCAGGAGTTCTCCGAGCAGCAGAAAAAGGAGGAACTGGGACATGCCACAGCAGCACCCTATCGCTACTTGTTTCCAACACATTCAGACTAGAGTCAGAGCAGGGGCACAAACAGATCTTGCTGTTACCATGAGTACTTTCTGACACTTGAGCCTCTTGGTCCAATCTGAGTAATTCCCCTACTCGGTCCTTTTATGTACCCTCACCGCGGGACTGAGGTCCTTGAGATTACTGAAACAAGCAGCAAAATCCAGTCAGCTTCAGAGGGGGTGCCCTAGTTTCACTGAATGGGAAATAGAGTGCACCTCAAACTACCCATCTAAGAACCAGGTGTCTTCCAAGGTAGCTGTCAGTGTAAGAGACAAAGAGCACTGGACGATGATTCACTGCATGCGAAGAGCGTATCCAAAATGCATGGAATGAGTCACCCTCTGAAGATGCTTATTTCTCTCCTTGTCTCTCTCTTTGGATTAAAGAATTTAACCACTAGAGTAAGCACCTAACAGGTCATTGCAGGGGGTAACTGATATGTGCAATATGACCCACTCTAGCTCTCTATCCTTGCTTTCATCAAGATAACTGGTGGAAATAGGGTTCATTCATTAACCAAAGCTGCATCTGAGCAGGCAGTTTTCTATTGACAGCACCTTTCATGCTGCATTTCATTTCGTAGGAAGCAGCAGTTCAAGTAAATATCTTGTTTTACTATTTCCGCTCTCATTCCCTATAGCAAAGGCATGTCTAAATTGTAAAGAATTGCATATGCAAATAATTTGTTCTAATTTCCCTGAGAATAAGAAATAAATTACTTTGATAGGAATTAAATGTTATTTTCAGTAAGCTCTCACATTTTGGCCATTCATTATGCATGCATGTCATTTTTTGCTGTCTCGTGACCTTTGTGACATCAAAAGGCACTCTTTTGTTGTTCAGCCACATTAGCAATTCTAAAACTAATGTCTTGATTGCAGGTTCCTATTGTTCATCTAGACCCTGTATTATACATTCCTCAGTAGAAAAAAAACCTCCAGTCAAATCTCTTGTGGGAACAAAATGTGTGTCTTAATTTTAACTGAGACAATGCATAGCCAACTGTTCTTTAAACTGTAATTACTAGGCCTGAACAAGCTTCCATTGAAGACATCTACATTGTTGGTACCCTGGTGAGATCACTTGGAAAGCAAATGGTTAGTGGTGTACAACAAAATGTTAAAATGCCCAAAGGAATTAAGATGCTTCCTTAGTGTTGCCTGTAAACTTTTCTTATTGGTTTGCCTTTTCTTGTATATGCCACTTGTAATTAACTACAGCAAAAGAGGTCTCAATAAGGAAAAGCAATTTATCTGGAAGCCTCTATTCTTTTCTCAAAATGTATGAAGGCTTATTTTGTACTTCCAGTTGGCCAGCTATTCCTTTTTGTTTGCAGAATAATGATATGATTGTCTCAAATAATAGAAGAACTTCTAGGGAAGCTCAAAGATGCTATAAATTTGCACTCGTCCTCGCTGTAGGAGCTTCCAAACTGGTAAGGAGTCACTGCCCTCTCTGCCTAGAAGTGAGAAGAATGTATGATCACAGCATTAATTACTGGACATTTCAGCAGCTGTCTCCTGTGATGAAACAAAAAATTAAATAGGAGCTTTACATCTTTTTGGCAACAAAATATCCAGTAAAGAGGTATCATCCATATAATGTTATCTATGCTAATATCTTGAATTCCTTTATCTGTAAGAAAGTAATTTCATCTTTCATCTCTTGGAGACAACCTGCTGCTCCTAGTTTTGTTGAGGACAATTCTTGGTGTTGGGGAAGTTTCTGGACTTGTCCAGCTTCTGCACCAGGCAAAGTGTTTTGTATGGTAGATAGTGTCTAAAATGTTAGATTACATCCATATAGGTATTATCTAAAATATTATATTATGCAACAAATAAACTATAATAGAAGAAGCAACAGACTGTGCAAGTGACAAGCACGCAGATCAACAGCTCCTCCATGGAAATTATGAGCCCTGAGAGCAAGGTCAAGTGAAACTTGACCAATTTTCCATGTGAACCTTCAGAAACTGGTCAAACACAGATGCCTCGAACTGGTTTGAGAAGGAATCCAGTGTTCATAAATAAAAGTTACACTTATGACTGAAGCTTGGGCTTTCAGGAATCTGTATTTTCCTGGTTAAGTTGTGCTTTGTAAATGTTAATGTCAAGTTGCTTTTAAAGAGGACATAAAAACATAAAAAGACTACATTGCTTTCCTCTTGACTTTCACTGGAGTCTCTACATGTTTGGTCTGGACTGTTTCATCAGCGCCCCTGTCCTCAGAGCCAAATGTCAAAGACACATGAAGCCTGAACAAAAGTCCAGTGAAATCAATAGAAATCCCTCCAGGAACTTTAGTAAGCACTGGATCCAGCTGTTAATTTCCAGGTCATTGCCAAGATGAACTGAAGAGTTGCCTGCTGCCAGTAATACACTGACTTCCTAAAGACTTGTATGTTTATTAAAAAAAAAAAAAAAAAAAGCATGATTCATTCTGTGTCCTAAGCAGTATACGAAGAAACAAAGTAAATTTTTCATACTGAAAGGAAGAACACTGGAAAATAAAAATTATCGCAAATGAGAAGTTATTATCTGAAGCACAGCACTTCTGTGACTAGATTAAGGCCTTGCCTTCCTCTCCTTCCAGAATGTATGTTCTTGCCAAATGTGAAAAATGCATATTCAAAGTTGTTTTGAAGTTAAACAAACCAAAGGTGTTTGTAAATCTGCAACCAGTTCCATCTATTCTGCCCTGAAGTCAGCCTAACCAAGGTTACTCAAATTGAAATTCAAGTGACTGTATCTGGGTTAAGACCTCCTCCTGCTAATTTTTAGCAGTTCAGAGTCATTATTTTGGCAGAAGTTATAAAACAATGAAAACAGACTTCATGTAGCGGAAAGATGACAAACACTTCTGAACTCTCACAGGACTGACAGTGAGCACTGCTTAAGTGCTGTCTGTTCCAGAGATAAAAAAGCTGCTTATGTTTGGGTTTGCAAAATGACCTGCCTTATCTTGATTTTCTCTCCAATGAATCATTTAAGTGTTTTACAACAGGTCATTAAAGGTAAAGAGGAACTGTTTAGTGAATTGTTTGCATGTAAAAAATGTTTGTTTTTCTTAAATAGCATTCCCACATAAAGGATGTTTGGAGTCACTGTTTAGCAAAAGAAAAACAATATCAGACTTTAAAAACACCAAGACCACAGACAAGTGAAAACTGCAGTGTTTAGCTGTATACTGAATGCAGTAGCTATATTTGGCAAAGACCGAGTTTCTAGCATCTAGATAATGTTGAAGAGCAGAAGAGGTTTTTTCCAAGTCAGAGATTTAAAAGATTTTTCCTCACACAACTTAAACAACGTTTTTAAAATTGTACTTGCCATCTATTTCTCATGGGCTACCAATGATATCATCTTGGTTCACTTTATTCTCTTGGAGAAATTAAGAGAATGGATGATTTATTTTAAACAAGTTCCCAATCTACAGTTATCCAGCCTATGCCACTGAGTACCAGACCTCACTATTGATTCCAGTTCTCACTCCAGAGTAGATTAAATATCCTATGTTGCAGTCTGATACCTTGAAGTGCTATTATCTCTGTTGAGAGAGCAGTATAGTAGCTTAATGTTGTCTTTAAATAGATTTCTCCATGTAGGCAGAAGATGTCTTTCTCGTCCTCTCAAACAAATCATGTTAAGGGATGGCTATAAACACTAAATCTAAGGGTGTAACATTATGGACATCTACCTTCCACCCTTTTCCTCTGTGTTAGTGATACTGTAGGAGGAAAGGTACTGACAGCAGGAAGTTTCCCTCCTGTCCACAACTGCAGGCTAATCTCATGCCTGCACATGCTGCTGTAGCTGTTTGCTAGACTCTGCTATTGCCCTGAATTATATTCAGTTCTCATACTGCCAAAAGTTCATGTCTGCTTTACTTGTACATTTCCCCTCAAAGCATATTGCTAGACTTGTTCTCTGCTGTTTGAGATGTCAAAGCTTTATTGACTAGTAGTTATTCAGCATTTGTCAGGCTTTCTCACCTTCCCAGACTCACGCCAAGGTCAGGACACTCCCTTAGACAGAATGCCTTGGAACCGAAATTGTGTATTCATCACTCAGAGAAACACTACAGAGCAGCATATCTAGATGCAGTCCAAAGGTAGCGAAAGCTGCCCGGGCAGCCAGTGAGAGCGAGGTAGCACTGTCACACAGAGCAGGTGGGACCCTGCGTATGTATTTAAGACAGTTTCTTGGTTTTGGCAGTGTTCCAGGCTGAACACAGAAGCTGGACAGGACACAACTGGAGAAAAGATCATCAGGGACATCAGCTTACCAGCTTCCATGGAACTAGGGAGGTGGATGGGTGGGTAATGGAGTCCTCAACATAGAGAGGATGTGGACCTGTTGGAATAGGTCCAGCAGGGGGCCACGAAGACGACCAGAGGGATGGAGAACCTCTCCTATGGAGACAGGCTGAGACAGCTGGAGCTGTTCAGCCTGGAGAAGGCTCCAGGGAGACCTGATAGCAGCCTTTCAGTATCTGAAGGAAGCCTACAGGAGAATTGGAGAGGGACTCTTTGTCAGAAAGTGTAGTCATAGGGCAAGGGGTAACAGTTTTAAGTTGAAGGAGAGGAGATTTAGATTAGATATTAGGAAGAAATTATTTCCTGTGAGCATGGTGAGGCACTGGAACAGGTTGCCCAGAGAAGCTGTGGATGCCCCACCCCTGGAAGTGTTTTAGGCCAGGCTGGATGGGGCCTTGAGCAACCTGCTCTAGTGGGAGGTGTCCCTGCCCATGGCAGAGGGGTTGGAACTCAACGATCCCTTCCAATTCTAACCATTCTATGATTCTATGATAATGAGGTTCAGCTTCCTGCTTCACCTTGCAGACATAATGATTCATCAGCCATAACATTTAGTGGTGCAATACCAAGGTAAATGCAGCTATGAGCATCAGCGTATGTGTTTCTGCACCTCTTTTAATGGTGTACATATTCTTTTCTGCCTTACCGTCAGTATCCCAGCTTAAAAAAATGGTGCAATATCATCTTATGAAAACCTTCAGTGTATACTTCTGAATCTGAGATCATACATTCCACAACTGTGTACATGTATTACAGTCATTTTTGCAGAATTCGCCATGTCTGGGCAAAATTTTTCATAATTTCTTCTGCATTCAGTGGTGATATCAAAGGGAACCACCTCCTGTGTTGTGTCAATAACATTCATGCCTATGGCAGTCCTGGAAAGCCAGGTGGGATCTTCAGTCTGGGTATACAGGGAACTCTTAAGTTTTTTCAGCCTTCACGATTAACGTCTTACTTTTTATCAATCTAGCACTGTAACCCAGATTGAGTTGGAATGAAGTCAGGGCTGGCTTAATTAATGAAAACTACAGAAAAAGAGGACATAATTGGGCACTTTGGAAATGGTATGAAACAAGAGATTAGCTATATTAAATTTTTTGGCATTGTTCCTAAATTTGGAATAATCTGTTAATTGGATCTTAAATGTATTTAAGTGCATCATGAAGAAATAAATAGGAATCTGCTCACCAGTCAGGTCACCACTGCTGTTCATTCTTATGTACTGCTTAACACTTCAACAAGAGTGTTTAATCTGCACTTGCATGAGGTTTCTGGTTTTGTGGTCATCAGTACGAATGAAAGTCACAGAGTACTGTGAGCACATCTTGCTGGTCTCAACACTGGAGACATATTTTTTGAAATATTAGTTGCTGACTGAGTTAGAGTAAGTTGAAACATACAGATCCCAAAAAAGCACACATCCCAGTCAAAACACTGAGTTGCTCAAAGCTGGTATATCATAGTTATCCTCCAAACTCAGTCAAACCTGTGCTCAACTGCTCATGCCTTCAGAAGTCCTCTATGGCTCTGATCACAACTATTGGGAACATAAAATGAAGGGTCCACAGGAATCTTTTTTTCCTCACATTTCAATCTGACATCGTTAGTTAGAAGCTGAACTGCACTTTCATCCTCTGTCTTGTAGTCATGTCACCTGCCTTAGGCTTATGGGAAGATAATAGTGTTCACAAATGTCTGGATCCATTCCTCCTTGCTTTTGTAGCTACAAACATTCACAGTTCTAAAAAGTCAGGGGGGTTCATATGGACGCTCTAGTCTGACATCTCGCATAACACAGGTTGTAGAATAATTTAACTTGGTATTTTACATCAGGTCCAGTCAGCTCTGGTAGAACCACAGTATTTATTTTAAACATCTATCTCAATTTAAAGCTGTCAAGTAGCTAAATGATTCACTCTGTCTTTAGGTAAGTAGTTGCAAAAGTTAATTTTATTTACCTTTCAAAAACTGTGCCTTATTTCCAGCTTGGATTGCTTTAGTTTCAGCTCCCAGCCACAGATCTTCTTACACTCTATCTGATAAGGAGCCTTTTACTATTGTGGACATTTCCCAGGCAGGTATTTGTAGATCCTAATCAGTTGAAATCTCAACTTTCTACACGCTGGCCTTCAAGCATCAGTGCAATTATTTAAAACTAAAAAGTTGTTAGTTCAGTGGAATATTGACACTGATAACTGATTAAGGCACAAACAGCTAACAACCACTTGTTAGCCAGCAGAACCCCAAGTATTCAGAAGAGAATGAAAGAGCTCCAGAGTTATTTCAGAAATGTCCTTTCTTGCTGTGTGCATCCTGATCCTGAAATAGCACTGAAGTTTTTCTGCTAAATTCTGCCTCTGAAGATTTCTGGTTATGTTCCATTCCAGATCCACAGACATGTATCGCTTGGCTTTATATTTATTCATTACTTCTTACAGATAATCGTTTTTTATCCATTGCATGTGTGTTGCCAGAATATTTAATTTATCTTTGATGAAACTGAGAGGGCCAAAAGATGAGCCTGGGTAAAAGAGCACAGCTCTACTAATATCAACTTGATTGAGCCAGCCATAAATCTGGACCAAACTGGCTCTCAGCTTGACAACTGTTAATGCAGTTGATCCATGAAAGCACAGACTTCCTGATTTTCAGCTATTTATCTGTGACCAGGAAAAGACAGCTGACAAGCTGAGCATGAAGTTGTTGGCTGCAGGATAAACAAATCATATCTGCCTCTAAATCTGTAGATCTGTTTCTCATTGCAAACTATTTATTGACAAATTCTATCACAAATAAGCATCAGTTTTCAGCCCAAATCTATACCTACCTTAGTAAGCCTTGTCACTTATCCTGAGGTAGATCATACAGAGCTGATCAAACATATTCATTATTTCAACCTGCTCTGTCAAATGGATTTTCTTTCCTACACTGCCCCGTGGGTTTAGACACAACTGTGAATTTCATAAATAAAGGTATATTTCCTGCAGAGAAAGGCAGAAGACTGTATTTCTGCATGTCTGGACCAGTTCTTCTTGTAAATAGTTACTTCTTCAGTACTAAAAAAAAAATAAAGCTCTCTGTATATCAGCTGTAGATAACACTGTACTGTTACGGAAAACATAATAAGGCATAAACCCCTCACTTTTTCCAGAAAACACTGCACATTTTGAATGTGGTTAGTCATGAAACAGTACAGAGCATTAATGTGTATTTCCCCTCCCTGGCTGCTTTGAGGCACTGCTTGGAAAAAATGATGATAAGCCAGATTAGAACTGTGAAATCACATTACTACTTTTATATGCTGTCTTTGCTCTAGTGGATGAATAGCTACGAAGATAAGCACAGCTATACCACATACTTCTGTTCCCTCCCCCACCCTACCACCCACATTCAAGTTCTGATTCAAATGTAGCCTGACTCCTCCAGAGCTGTCCAGGAAATTGCCACCCAGTAATTTCCGTAGTGTTCCCAGTCAACACCACCACAGGAGGAGATAAAGGTTTGTTTGGAGGGAATGCCTTGAACTGCTCTTTCTATTCCATCAGCAATGGATGCCTTAAGCATCCTTGTTATTTGTCATCTCATTGCTGGCATTACACACATTCCTTCTTACTGATATATAGTCAACATGTATGTACCTATACACGTAACAATTCTTAACATAAGAAGAAAAAAAACATGCAGAAGTGAAGGTTCATTTTTAGAGAAAATGACAATAGTGCCACGTAACACCCTCATTAGGATTTCTGCAGTTGCCTCTTGATATCTGCATCAAGTGTTACAGGAATCCCTCCGTGTCGCCTGTTACTGTATGAAATACTGAGGCCCTCCCGTGTAATTTACTTCTCAATATATATAAAAAACTTGTTAGGAAATGGCTGTTTGAAAGGCAAGTGCTTTTCCTAGGACTAGAGTAACCCTAGAACTTTGTAATTAGTTATTTTTTCTATTATTACTGCAATGAATCAAGAATATACAAGAATATACAAGAAAAGATTTACTTTTCGAGACCATGCCACAGTGTGTGTAAACATTGCAAACACAGTAGTCGTAGGCCTTTTAAATTATCTTCCTTTAGCAAGTGAGAGTTATCAGGCCATTCAGACATTGCCTGTAGTGTACAGACAGCTAGAAAACTTGGCTAGAGACAGAAGTGATCATTTTCAAATGCAAAAGAAAAAAAAAAGTAAACAGAAGAACAAACATGCAAAAGCCACAAATGCCAGCCTGAGGAAAAAGAGAGGAATCAAGGGGGTTAAAATGAGGAGACCATACAAGAGCCAAGGTGAATCATGCATACTTTTGGGAGCTGATCTTAAATCACCGCATTCCTTAGGCTGGCTCAGAAGTGAAGTTTTAAGTAGAAGAGTTTGGAAAATTGCCATGAAGCACACAAGCTCCACGCTCTAGCTATGGAGATGACACCAGCTGATAAGTGGGGGAAGATGCCTCAGGGAACTATAGCAATGTCATAGCTGTGACTTCTCTGCTGAGCATCTTCTGAGCAGGCAGACTTATGCTGCTGCTTCCACTGCTAAATAAGAAACCTGGAACCTCTTAAACTCATCAGAGAACCAGAAACACGTTAATTTAGAAAGAGATTTTCCATCTTTTCATTCTAAAGGCAAACTGGTGGCCCAGTGTTTCCAGGAGAGCAGGAAGGGTAGGGAACAAGCAGCATCTTCCCCTCTCCCTGCCCTTGCAGGACAGAAGTTGAATCAATAAGGATGAAGACCAGATTATGCCTCTTATATTTAGATAGCATTAAGCCCTTTATTTTGCTGGTCAGATGATGATTTCCTACTTTAGATAAAACAAAGTGGGAATTCCCTCATGTCATTCATATTCATTGAAGAGAACTCTTTAACAGAAACTAGTATTGGCTGTTTAGAGATGTATGTTAAAACCATTCTTCTGGACTGCTGTTGAATAGTAGGGGTACCCTAATTGTCAGAAGGCACAAACAAGGGAACAAAAGTAGTTCGAGTCCTTGACATTAACGAGAACTCCTGTCTTCCTTACACAGGACTGCTAGGGAGCCAGAAGAGACTTGCACCAAAGAGATGAGCAGAAGGAACAACAGACAATGGCATTGGCTCATTCAAGAATTTACATCCTGGCCAGGAGGCTCTTCCAGGTCTCAGACTCTGAGTTCTCTGTGCTTGTACAAGAGTCAATGCTTTCCCATCCTACACGTGGCAGCACTGAGGCAATAATCTGTCAAGCGTTTGCTACTGGGCTTGTGCCCTCACGTTATGCAAGATGACTTGGTACAGACGCAACAGTGGTGGCTGAGGAACACTGAGAAATCCCATGATTTTTAAATTCCACCACTAATATTCATCAAAAACCAAACTGTGGGCCTTCTGGTCCTCTGAAGTACCAGAAGCAGAGCAGTGGGCAGCTTCTGGTAGCTCTTCCCTGAGGAAGCTATAGGATGACCCTGAGAAGCCATGACCCTGAACCAGAGTATAGCAGCAGTAATCGTTAACTTAATCCCCTGTTCTTTTAAGACCAGTGTTTATTCATAATTGACATATCCCTACTTACATATTAATTATTACACTCTAAATTATTCCAAAATCCTTGTCATATATAGTTTTCTTTGGGTTGGAAATGTTGTGGCGGTGAAAGTCTCTGGTGTTTATCTTTTATTCTGAATTCAACTATACTTTCTTTTCTCCCATATTTCAATTAAAAAGGGAAAACCAACCAAACAAACATCTGACTTCTGTTGCTACTAAAGAAAGGGAGATAATGCACTTTGGATCTCCAGCCCTGGAAAGGCTTGAGATTCCTATCATTACAGTACTTAAATAAGTCTTTTGGCTCCAGTCACAGTTAAAAAGAAGAAGGAGGAAAATTACATTTATAATGGTAAAAGCATTTTCCCATAAACTATTTGACAAATCTTGAATACAAATAATTTGAACTCTCATGACTGAAATTTCATAGTATAAGATAGGCTTTTCCTAATCCGGTACTCCCTAATCTTAGTGTATTTATTGCCTACAATTATCTATAAAAAAATATCACTTGCCCTTCTTTGTGGTGTTCACATCATATACAAACTGTTCCAACTGTTCACAACTCATGGTTTTGCTAAAAACCCTTAGTAGAAGTTATGCAGAGATCTACTGCACCAGCAAACGTATTCCGTTCTCCATGCTTAAATATATAAAAACCACAATTATACTTCCTAAGTGGCCAAACTTTTTAATGCAGCATAGCTGTTTTTCCGTGTTACTTCATACCATTCTTGAGTGGCAGGAAAATGAAGCAATCTGTGAGTGTATCTGCCTGAAATAACCAAGAGATGGCAGCACTCTATTCAACCCAAATTTGACTTGAGATATAATCTATATAACTACAGTACAGCAGGCTGTACAAGTAGGAAATGCAAGTGAAACAGAGCAGCCAGCTAAAGAGTAAACCAGAACACGCATCATTTCATCAGTCATTCTCCCTCTTTACCAAAGGGGACTGACAGACACAGCAGTGATGGGAAGCTCTTGTCCAAATGGGAAGAATGAAGAAGTTTGTTACAATTGCCTTTCTTCCTGGTCCATTGTCTATCAGTGGCAGCCACATTTGCTGAGGTCCTGATGCTGTTCCCTTGCATTTGAAATCATTAGGAAAAATACTGTCACCATAAGGAAAGGTATTAAGGTAAGACACCTTGTGAACACATTCCAAAATGATTAAACATCTTTTTTAAAAAAAAAAATGACTATGGAAAGTTTCACACATATCATAGCAGGTCAAATTGCATACAGTATTCTTTCCTTCTTGTCTCAAATTCTGGAGTAGAAGTTAACTCCCCCTAATTCTCCTCAATGTCAGTGCAAGCTACAAATTAAGTACTTTGTCTTGATTTGCCAAGGTTATGCAGAGACCTTATTGGCTGTTAGGTGCTTTGGGGTCTTTGGGAAGAGAGTTACTGTGTGGAGAGCAGAGTGCTAATGCATTTGAAATCTTGAAATCAATCTTGAAGAAGCCGTGACATGAGCTACTAGTACTTTTTATATATTTTGTTCTACAGAAATCTTTGGATGCTTTCTAAACTTCTTTAGAAATGTCCAGAAATTCTCTGATACCGATGACCACTGCCGGCGCTAGGCTCAAATGTTTTTCCTTGCATGACTAACAGGGAGGAATTCACAAAGACAAACTTTCTTTGCACTTAAATGGCTGTACTTATCTTGTGTGTTCAGCGGGTTGTTTCCACTCTGGTTTTTGCAGTATGTTTTAGGGTAAATACTCTATTTGGGTTTATATTTTTTTCTATACATCCCTTCACTGCCAAAAGGTGGGAGGTTATAAATTAGCATGCAATAATGATTACATTTCAAAATCCTAGCAGACATGAAGAGCCTGCTATTTGTACCAAGTCAGTTCTGTAAAATCAGTGCTATAGTCCTGGTTTATGTTTGATTCAATCTCCATGAGAGCAAAATTACAAAGGCATATCTCCTCTAGGATGTTAGAACAGGATGGGTTACCCTCCTGTAAAGAAAACTCTGGAGTGGTAATTAAATCTCAACTTTGAAACATATGAGGGGTCCTCACCTTTCCTTTCCTCTCATGCCTTTCCTAGCTGCCCTCTTGGAAGCACTCTTTGCACTGGGGGACTTTCTGTCATACTTTAGCACAAGCATGAGTGGATTTAATCAACACTGGGAATGTTAAAGGAGATAGATGGCTGTTTCAGACAAGGCCAAGATGCAACTTCTGGGATGTTCCAAAAAAGTCCTTCATTCATGTGTTTTTAACACAGATGTAGTTGATGATCCTTTCCCATTACAGTAGGATCCACCTCTTTACCATCCATTAGTTTTACCAGGTAAACATTCCTTTTGCCCCACTTCTGAGCAAATATTTCATAGCAGGGACAACTCTGAAGAGCCCTTCTTTCCACTTAGAAGTCAGTAGAGCAGAGTACTGCTGGCAACACTTTATAAGGAGCTATTTTGTGGGGACAGGCCGTATGGGCTCTGCTTTTGGGTGTTTTCTGCAAGGCAGCCTCCGAGCAGCACTGCATCCTTAGTGTCATGTCAGAGTACTGGAGACGCGTGCCTGCTGGACTTGCCTCAGACTGCACGTACACAGGCTCAGGGAAGTCCAGGAAGACTTTCCAGCTTTACAACTCAGCGTGTGAGCCAAGGACAAGGAGAGCTGCTATAAGAGGAAAATGCAGCACCTCACATGCCCAGGAATGAAGAAAAGAAAAAGAAAAAAAATATATTTCTGACAAGATGGAGAAGGAAGTACCTTCAGAGGAATGAAGTTAAGCTTCAGAGTATAGCTGCTTGGAGAGCATGACGGAGCCATGCCTTGGCAGGCTGCAGCACACACTCCCCCGAGGCAGCGGCAGATGCCAGTAGGAGCTGGGATCCCCCGTGCACAGTCTCTCCTAATGTTACCACTAGATCTTTTATGGGCTTCTCTGGAGTGATGGCCACCCCCACACATTCCTCCTCCCCAGCTTTCTTTGTAGTTTCCACCTTCAACCTCTAGCCCTGCAGAGCTTAACTTGCACATAGCACTGTGACCTGAGGTGAAAGGATATATTTGGTGTGCATTATCTAAAGTCCTGGTTTATTTACTTTGGAGTAGGTGGGGGAAGGAGAGGTATTTGAAGGAACCTAAAAAGTTCAAGAAATAGCTCAAGGATTAATATAATGCTGGACAGGATAAAAGGAATTTTGCCAACAAAAACACAGCCAGGCCAAGTGCAAATGAATGCTGAGACTGGGCTGGGAGGATCGGTATGGGCAGAGAAAGGGCTTAGGGAGTTGGATTATCCCAAGGGGTCAGGAAAAATATAGGAACGACTGAAGCAGAGCGACGGGAAAGAAGGAGTGTGTCAGCCCACGTGTCAATAAATTGGCTGTTGGCAATGCATAAATGTTAAGGAGAAGATCACTATTTGCAGCCTGACTCCTAAACCAAAGAAGAAATCCAGAGCAGCACTGGATACCAGACTACACCTCTGAGCCATCAGAGTCTTTCACTTGCACTAAGGAAAATAGATTATTGATGCTGGCACGGACATGTATTCTAAAAACAGACAAAGAGATTGCAGCCTAATCCAAATCCAAACAGAAGCAAGTTGTCTAAAGCCAAATTCCTTTTATAGTCCCTTAATTTCACTACAAAATTGCTTTCCTTTAAGTTTTAAATTTTGCAGTATCTGAGCCAATCTAGCTAACTCTTTCTTACAAGAGCAGTCTGTCTGCACAGGAGTGCACCCATTAAAAACTCAAAAGACTAATGGCTTGCAGGACTCGGGGTAAAATCTTGGCCCCACTGAAGGCAGTAGGAGGTTTGCCAAGGACTTCAGTGGGGCCAGGATTTTACCTCAGGTCTTTACAAGAAGCAGCGTTGCTCATTTAGAAGCACAAAAACACCACTGTGAATTTCCTGAGGTCCAATCACCAGCTCTTGCTGGTGCTTCAAACCTCAGATGGCTTCGTTTTGAAACCCGAAGGGAAGAGGCTGAGAAGTGAAGCCATATCCTCTCACTATAAGCCAATTCCCTTTGCATGATCTATGTGTGATGTTTCATTCCAGCGAAAAGAAGAAGAAGAAAAAAATTTGGGTGTTTTTCTCTTTTCCTTTCCTCTCATTCTCCCAAACCAACTTCCTGCCCCATGGGGATAGTATAAAGAGCATACACTGGAAATGACACAGCAGAGGGCTGCTGGTCCAGCCATGGAGTACAGGGGACATAGTGTGGCCAGAGGGCCAGCCAGGAAGGACACTGGCCTTGGATTGCCCATGGAACCCACACCCAGCAGATGACCAGAGGCTAACACAGCCCTACTAGCTGGACATGACGCCAGGACGGCACAGTAATTGAAAACAGCTGACCTTCTGCCTGCCACCTCCCGGTGTTAGTGTTTGAGAGTGTGTGATCATGATCAATTGTGCTTCATGGGAATCTTTTAAAGTGCTCCCAGGCACATCACTCCACTAAAGGATTTGTCAGCCTTTCCATAAACCCCAGTTTTGAAGAGTTTATAGCTCAGCTTGTTTTCATTACCTTGAGGTGAAAGTTGCCATATAAAATCTCAGACCAGAAACACTTTTTTCCCTTGCTAATACAAAATATCATTTAAAACAAATTTTTGTCTCCAAATTTAGAGTCCCAGTAAGAGCCATGTTGTTCCCTGACTGTTTGGAGTGTGCTGCTTAGAACTTCAGCATGAAAATCTCTTAAATTTAAGGGTTAGCAAACAAATGGTGAGCTCTTCTGCTGAACTTTTAAACCACTGACTAATGTGTCCAGAATTGCCGAGTTGTTTCACTCACTCCCAAGAAGCGCTGTAAGTCTGCGTCAGGGACTTCTGTGGAAGAAGAACAGACAATGTTCCTCTTTCCCTTCCAGCAGCTGGAATTGTGATTTTGCAGTGCTTTCTTGTTTGAAGGAGCAGGATTTCAGCTCGTATAAAGTCACTGTAGCTCCATTCACTACAAACTGCTTTGTGTCTTTTCTCTGTTAAACAGTTGTTACGCTGCAACCCAGAAATAACTGAACTTCCAGTAACAGACACGACTTTTCCTGTTACATGCATGAGTTAAGTTCCAGCTACCTGTACTTAAAAGAGCACGGTGGGAAAAGAAAACTAGGGTGGTCTATCCAAACTCAGCTGACAGCAGATGCCTCTGCCTCAGACAGGACAGCAAAAATGTGTCTCATCACCTGAACAGAAGTATTTGACCTTTGCATGGCAGGCAGCTTCCTTCACCACTGGATTGGACCCTGGCCCCACTCAGTGGGGTTGGATCCCAGCTCTGCTGCTTTCTGACCTTACCAGCAGCCAAAAGTCCCCACCTCTCCCAGGGAGGAGAGAGCTGTAAGAGCAGCAGCTCCCTGTCCTGCAAGTCTAAATCCACTGTTTCACAATAAATGTTAACAGCCAAAACAAGAAATTTAAAAAAAAAAAGCCCACAGAAAAATGATAAACCTGTGCATACCACCTGTCTATGGTTGGAAGGATTAAGATATTAATTTCCTTAGTTAATTTCACAAAGTTAATTTCACACAAAGTTCTTTCAAAACAGGGGAATAGAACATCGCAGCCTAATATATTTTGGGGAGTGATGCAGGAGGGCCAGACGTGCTGTCACACAGATGAGCTCATCCACCGAAGTCAAGTGGGTTTATATTTGCTACATATCCAGTCTCTGAAAAGTCTGTTTTATCCAAAAGTCATACGACCATGTTATTCCTCATGGAATTAATACATTCTGGGTTCTTTCTTGATGAGAAGGTATTTTTCACTCTTTTTGGCATGACCATGCCAAGGATAATTTCTTCTTAACGAATGGATTTTTGCTAGTGTAAGAAAACATGGAAAAATCAAAGAGGAAAAAACTCATGTTTTTTTCCTAAGCTGTGTCAATTTTACAAGTGTATGGTGAGCAGATTATTGGTGGGGGGTTTTGTGGATGAAAGGAAATAATAAGAAAGATTTGCGGAAGGGTAACAGATGGAGGGATTCTTCAACAAAATTAATAAAAACAGTACTAATTTTGCCATTACTACAGGAAGCTGGAAGTGTATTGCCATCTATAGAATAATACCAAGTATAGACACAGCCCTTTCCAGCCTTATTCCTTAAGGAAATGAGGTTTATATGTTATGTGATTGCGTATAATAAATCACATGTTTCTGCATGCACCAAAGTGTCTTTGTCAGCTTTTCCCTTCTCCTTCCATCATTTTTAGAATCATTCAAAGTCAAAATGCACCTCTAAGGGTCCCAAAAACTTGCAACTCTGCAGGAAAAACAAAACAAAACAAAACCCCAAAACTACTAGCATTTCTACTGGGGCAAATGATACTATGAAAACTCAGCTGCTTTTGAGCACCAGAAAATCCACATACAGTAGATAGAGCACTTCAACAGCTGGAAAGGTTTTACTTGAAGCTATTACCTTATTAGATACCAAAAAACCTATTTCAAACAAAAACGCATAGACTCTCAGACTACATTGACTGTACCCCTCACAGAAGCACGCATTGACAGGCAAAGGTGATGTGCATATACCCTGACTCCAAAATTTCCTACAAGTTTTCAGTCTCATATATCTTGTAATCTTCACAGGATGCTGGCAAATAGACAGCATCGACAGAAAGCTAAGCCCAAGCTAACTGAAAGATATATAGGCCCTTACCAAAAGGATTTCCTTGGCATTAATACTGTGCTGTAGCATATAGACCATACTTGCTTTTCATTTCTTTTAAATCGGGGCCATTTGGAAAGCTATAAATTCTCCTTAGGAAGCAGACTTTCCTCTAGTATTATCCCATTCAAAGACTGTATTTCTTGGGGTTTTCCTCTAAGTAAATCTCGCAGAAAGTGAGTCACTGGTTAAAATGATGCAAGCCATTTGCAAATGCTTTCCCCAGCCCTAAAGCCATAGCTAGAATGAGAACATGTCTTAAGCATCCATCCAAAGGAGGCAAGCATCTGTTTGGTTCACACATTTCCAAGCTACCACAGGATCGCATGGAAAACAACAACAGAAAATGATTCCTAAATTTCTTCTTCATGGTGGAACGACTTCCAGTTGTCATACTTTCCTGTTATTAACTAGCAACGTTGTGTCTGTTGATGTATTTTTTTATTGCCATCAGTCATCTCCTCCACGGGACACACAGTGGGCAGCAGATTGAACCTTCTATTTTGTTTTCTACTCTAATGGGAAAGCATGAGATACTGCAGGGTTCCCATCCTGCCCGTGGCAGCAGGAGGGACACAGAAGCCACGCAGCCTCTTGCAGGGCCCAGGCCTTTGTGCATGGCTGTCTAAGGTGTATCAGCCACCTTGACACTCTGCGAGTGCACAGAGAAACAGCAAAAGCAAGTCAGCTTTGTTGAATGAAAGAGGGAAGCTTGTGTAGTCCAAATGAACAGCAATTTAGGCTTTTCATGTACGTAACCCCTGCCTTCTTTGTGTTGTCAAGAATAGCAAACAAAGTGCTAATGACAATGAGCAAATTCATCTTGTGTCAGTTCCAGCCTCCTCAAATGCAGATCTTTGGATTAATCTAGCCCCACGCCAAGTGCTTTGACTGGCATAGATATTAGAATTTATTCTCTCTGTTGATAAATAGCCAAAGCAATGTTCCCGTCCTTGTGTAGCTGATGGAAATCCCTCTGTAAGCACTTGCTTCTCAATATTTCCACTGAAAATGCCACAGGATTCCTGCCCAGCTTGAAAAAATAGAAGGGTAGGAAGATGAAAAATTGTGTCTTAGGTTTATCTCTTTGTTGTTATTTCAGAGACCTTATGGGCACTAATGGCAGGCATGCCGAGAACAGGGAAAACACTCACTGAGGCATTCCTGCTGCTAATGAAACTAAGAAGAAACCTTCATGGTCGTCATGACATCACGTCGAATCCCAAATGTTAAATTACTGTATGTTGTTAAGCTTCCACTCATGAAAACTTAGAAAAAAAGGTTTTACATCTTTTTCTGCATGGCAGCAAGCCTGGACATTTTTGCTTCGGATCCACCATAAATATTTTATTCTCGAGTCACCCACATTCATGATTCATTTTGTTAGCAGGCTAGTAGGCACACTCTGGTAGAGGACTTGCCATGTGCCAGTTATGTGGAAATATGAACACATTGAAAACTTCCTTTTTTGACCATCTACTGTTCTATCTTAGCAAACTGTAAACAGAAAAAAGAACCTGGGGACAGATCGTTCCTGGCCTGCAGAAGCTGAAGTAAGAGCTTTCTGGGTGATCAGTAAATGCAGTCCTTGCAGAAGAGCAAAATCTCTTGAGACAGCTCTTGGAGCTGACACTACAACCACTAAATTCATGATGAGATGGACCACTCTTTTATGAGGAATTTGATTATGCCTGTGCAGTAAAAAGTGGAGGAGAGGGGCAAAACAGCATTTGTCCTCTACAAGTGGCTAATTCCTAGGCTTTGCAGTGATGCACTATGAACTGTTAGGTACAATCAATGTGAGAGAATATGGTGGCAGGTCTCCAAAGTCAACAGAGGACCAAGCACAATATGTACCTGCCAGTGCTGAAGCTGAAGAAAAATAAGACAATTCAGAAGGACATGAGACCTTATCTATATTTAAAGGTCATCACTGGAGCAGCACCAGCACTGAGAAGAATGACCAAGAGCAGTTGGAGAACTTAATTTCTCTTGACTTCACTTGTTTTTGTACTTCAGTGCATTCTAGTGTGATCTGAGCCTTTTCCTGGAGAAGTGTAAGAGCAGGAGTGGAAGACAGAGATGATGAAGAATGAGAGTTGTGTATTACAGGAAGCGAAGTGTTAAAAAAGACAATGGATGAAGGAGGAGCAAAATGACAAGTTCCCTTCCCTCAGTGCCTGGGATTGTCTTCCTGGCCAAAAAGAGGAAGCTGAATTCAGAACAAGCAGGCTTCATTTGCTCCATGGGGAGCTGCTAACAAGCCTTAAGCCTTGTCCTTCCACAAGGTATTTTATATGCCAGCTGTGAAATATCACAAACACTTGTCAAATGTTTAACAATCCAGCTCTGCTATGTTTATCCCTTTCAAACAATACCTTGTTGGGGGCCTGGTTCCGAGAAGCAATTGTGAGGAGAATGCAGATGGGAGGAAAAGCCGCTTGTCAGAAAAGAAAGAAATGGCTTTTATGGAAGCTCCAGAATTTCTGTGGTCTCGGTTCTTCCCCTGATACACAGATGTCATTCCCTGACAGGTGGAATCAGCAGCAGGGAGTGCTCTCTAAGCATTGTTTAAATAAGGAAATGCTTCATTTTCTAAGTTCAGTTGTGGCAGCACACTGCCGGGGAAGTTAATTGGTCAATCTGGATACTTCGAAGGCACGAAGAGCCTGCAATCACCTCCCAGCGTTCAGTTCTCAGCGAAAGGTCATGTTAAACAGGAAAGGAAAAGACAACCTGCCACAGCTCCATGTCACAGACAGTGTCTTTGCAAAGAAATACTTTGATACTTGTTTTTAATGAGTGGCCGGTTGTATCATATACAGCAAATGTACAAAATTATTTGGTATCAGTTGAGCAATGGAAAAGCCATCAGAATTGCTCTCTCCAAGGAATGAATGACTGGTGACTCCCTCATAACCTTTTACTCTGATATCGCCATTCAGACGTGTACAGACCGTGCTATAGCTCTTGCAGAGAAATTGCATTACTTTTGTTTGCCCTGCTTTGATATGCCTGCCTTTCCCACTGTTGCCTTTTCTCTGCCAGAACTTCACTTTTATCCTGTTGGTTCCAGTTTAGTTTAGGCAGTGGAAGGTGCACATGCATTAGACCAATGTTTTGGATGATTTAAACCCATTTGAATGCTTTCCACACACTTCAGGTATGATCCTACCAGCACATCCCCCTCCTTGGAGGAGCTGTGCCAATGTCTCATCTCTGGGCAACAAAGGCATTTGTGGAGAAGAGTCGTATTCAAAATAAAAACTCATTACCCAGCTGTTGTGTGTTAACGCCAGTGGGCAGCTAAACCCCCTGCAGTGGCATGGGGGAGAGAATCGGAAGGGTAAAAGTGAGAAAATGCATGGGTTGAAATAAAGATGTTTTAATAAGTAAAAAGGACAAAATAAAAGTAAGAAAAACAAGTGATGCAAAAGCAATCACTCACCACCAGCTGACTGATGCCCCGCCAGTCCCCACTCACTGGGCAGCCCTTGGCAAATTCCCTCCCAGTTTTATTGCTGAGCATGATGTTACATGGTAGAGAATATCCCTTTGGAGTCAGCTTCTTCCAATCACTTGTCCATCACCAACCTACTTGGTGGTGGGACAGTGTGAGCAACAGAGAAGACGTTGGCACTGTGCAAGCACTACTCAGCAGTAGCTAAAAATGGATGTGTTATCAACACTGTCACAAATCCAAAACAGCACCATACAGGCTACTATGAACAAAATTAACTATCCCAGCTGAGCTCAGTACACCAGCTCATATGGGAACAGCAGGCGGTTACTGCTATGACCCACATACCCAACACAATGTACAATCCCCTTCACTCAGGGACAAAAACTTGTCCTTTCTGATTATATCTGATGCTTGATATAAAATATGTCCTTTTTTTCTACAGATTTTAAATTCTTCCTTATATACTGAGGTCATCAAGACCTTAGCAACTCTCTTCCTTTACTTATCATCTACACATTGATGATCTGGACTAAAGGTCCTGTTGACATGCAAACTCCGCACAGCCTCATCTGGAGATATTTAGACTGAATGAAAACACTGCAGTTCCTGTATTATTATAACATTCTCCCATCTCTTTCCTATCTGTGGGACCTAAGATAATAAAGCAGTTGGTTATCAGGGCTCTTGGGCATTATCCTTAACAGGCTGGAATTTGGAAACAGCTAGAAAGCTCTTCTGGAGCAAGTGCTGGAGGCTTCTGCCCTGCTCCATCTGGGAGAGCAGTGACTAGAGTTGCCCACATCCAGCTCATTAACTGTAAAGGTCTGGTCTGAGGGTGGGAAAGAAAAAGATGTTCACAGCCTGAAAGCAGGAAAAGGAGACAGCATAGCTTAGGGGAGCCTTGCTAAAACTCTTTCCTGGCATGAGCGATTGCATGTTTGCAAGATAGATATCAGCAACATTCCAGCATCCACACAGCGCTGAGAGAGAGGGAGCTTCAGAGAAAAAGAGAAAGGGAGAGATTTGGAGCATCTAAGCTAGGGAAAAGAGTATGTCCACACTAAACCACAAAAGGCCCTTCATCAAGGACAGTGGAGAACAAGTAGGGGTACCAACAGTGCCTCTGCTTGGTGCTGTCACTGGCAGATGATCACCACCTGCAGTGGTGGAGATTTGTTCTGTAACAGGCAGCTCCCCTCCTTCTGCAAGTTCAGATGCCATTTGTGAACCCTGAGCTACACCACTGCTGTGAGGGAAAGCTGTAATCCTTCATCTAATAGCATGCAATCTCAGCCAAGCCTTCCATGAGGAAAAGCTGCCACGGAGGGACATGGAGACCGGGAGTCTCCGTTTACTGGTAGTGTCCCTTTTGGAGTAAAATTATCCATCTTGCTTAAGAACAGAAAATTTGGTATGGCAGAGTGAGAAGGGGTAAACTGAAGACCAGAGTGCTATATACAATTTTGTCTAAGTTAGTAATGCCAGATGACTCATGGAAAACTTAATAATCACCTCACTTCAGTTTCAAAACAATGTAAAAATGTTTTCAGTCCCATGTCTGCACTTACTTCCTCGGTGCCTGCCCCCTCCCCC
Organism: Thinocorus orbignyianus; assembly: GCA_013400375.1. Lineage (NCBI taxonomy): Eukaryota > Metazoa > Chordata > Aves > Ciconiiformes > Thinocoridae > Thinocorus > Thinocorus orbignyianus. Next base: position 249,462 of record VXBW01001568.1, read on the forward strand.
CTGCCAAGACCTTTACAAAGACCCTGTCTGATGGCATGGCACAGCCCAGCTGCAGGGTACAGCTTCTCTGTGCCAAAGCTCAGGGCCAGAAGGTCTCAGGTAATCACCAATTTGAAGTTAACATAACACACCCCACTGAGAATCCCTTCAGACAGATCAGTTTTGTTCTTTTTGCATTAGGCTACAGGTAAGTCTGGAGATGGGATTAACTTTTTTTTTTTTTTTAATCCAATTTTTTTGAGTGCAGACATTCACTGCATGCAGCCAAACTTCACAGAAAATCAGTCATGAGTTTGCATGCCCATCACTACATACTTGTACCACGTCCAGTACAGAGGGAGACTGGTCCTGATCGAGTTGTCCAAGCGTTACCATACTACAGAGAAGAGTCAGGAGTGCCAAATCATTCAACTGACAAATTTCAGTGGAGTCGTTTCTGATTTATACAAGCAATCAAAATGAGCAGGTACTTAATCTGTTTTGTCTGGAAAGAAACTGGCTCTTAGTTGGCCTTCATCAGCTAACCCTTGTCCAGGACCCAGAGTCAGCTTCAAATGAATCAGAGGACAGAGAACACCAGAGGCAAGGAAGGTAAATGTTACTGAGATCCCCCAATCCCTGCAGCTCCCCAAGTCCTTAGCAGCCTCACATGTGCGTGTGCCAGAAGGTGCATTTCATCTCAGTTACATTTTTCAAGTTTTTTTTTTTGCAGGGGGAAGCTCCAAAAAAATTCAGCCAGGTCATTTGATTTCCTGAGTTTTTAGCAAGTCTGCCAAACTCTTTCAAGTGAAATTTAGGGGAAAATCTTTTTTTCTGACACTGTTCCCATGATAAAGTTCTAGATTGCATTTCATCTGAAATTCTGTATTCATTTCATTCAAAAATAAAAACCTAAATACCATTTGAGAATAAATGTGTCTTTCTCATGTAAAAGGAAATATTTTGAGAGATCTGACTTTCCTTAATGATTTGGCTTTGTGCAAAATCCACATATAAGCAAAACTTGGGTTATCCACCAACCCCAAACTGTTTCTTCTGATCTCTTTGTGTTGTAAGGTTATGATTTCTTAAAATGTCCGGAGCTGAACTCATGTTTCTGCACAATAGAAGGGGAGGAGACTCTACTGCCCCTGGCATCCATCAGCTCTGTTAATCCCCATTGTCCCTGCTCCCCCCTCCCCAGCAGCCAGCTCTACCACTTGTCTGTCTGCCGAGGAAGCTCACTAAAATGGTCAAAAAAAAAAAAAAAAAAAAAAAAACAAACCCCCCCACCTCTCCAAAAAANGTGTGATGTGGGGTGAAGGTGGTGTTGTTTTTTTTTGTTTTGTGGTGGGGGGGGGGGGGGGGGGGGTTGGTTTATTTTTTGCCAGGGATTAAGTTGGTTTGTCTTTGGGGTAGAGGCATGCCAGCACTGGCTGCAGGGGGTACTGTCTGAGGGAAGGAAGGAGCAGGGAAGAGGTGCAGAGAGCAAGACTTCCCCCTTTTGGCAGCAGCCAGCCTTTAGCTGAGCTCACAGCTGCAGCTTGAATCCAAACCCGAAGTGAACTGAAAATGCTGGGTTTTTACGCAGTTCTGCTTTTCTCTATCAGGTGAAACTTTTTTATATTTGCCTCTATAGCAAAGGAACTGAAAGGGGTTAGAATTTAGTTAAAGAACAATTTCGTACCCCTATGTTATCTTTTACACTTCTTTATACCTCCAAAAAGGGATCATTCTGAACAACAGCAATGGTGACTGTACATAGTCTGTATCCCTAACAAAATACTGTGGAAGTTCAGCTAAGTCCACCTTAAAAACATTTTGTGAAGAGTTCCTGAAAAACATCAAAGGGATATTCACATTTGGTCCCTTCTGTAAAGACAAATGTTCATCTCTAGCAGACATGTATGTATGCAGACACTCAGGATGATGTGGGCAGCTACACACTGGGAGAGAATCTCTCTGTTTCTGGCCTGACCTTTTCAGTACTGTGTATGTTAAAGCAGGAAGGAGACTAATTGCTGCAAACCAGAAGCTGTAGTTATTACTCTAATTCAGAAGTTACCAACCTTCAGAGGAGGGAAGCGCAGGAATGGAATCATGTTTAAAGGCAGCCCATTTTGCTTTGTTCTTCAACACAGCCCCATTCATAATACTGTGGAATTTATGAGTCTACTGAAAGTGAGGTCTCATAATGTGCACAGCATGTTGCCAGTTAACTTGAATGAGCTTCTCCTCTGCTTTCTCTCTGATTACTATAATACTGTGCTTGAAAAGGAGCCTCTCCTTCAAAACCAGATGTATTATGGTGGAGTATAAAATCAGGCCATAAGCTGCCTAGGTATGTTTGTGCGGCACACCTAAACATCAGCCTTGAAAAACATCATCTGGTGCCCCCCAAAGTAAGTCGGAGCAATGGATTTCTGCAGCAGTCTGGATGGGGGCCTGAGACGGCATGAGACGGCATGCCTCTTTGTGAGCTTTCCAGGGCTTCCTGCTTCGGTTCGAGAGAGAAATGCTAGCTTGCTTGTGGGACTGCAGTACTTTGATGTCCACTTCCAGATGGAACCAGAAGCACTGAGACACGCAGGGAAAACAAAACCAAACTTTTACAATCTGCAGGAAAGATGCCTAAGAACAATAGAAGCATATTCCTATATGCCTGCAACTGGTTTTGTGACAGCATCGTAAATTTAAGTAAAAAACCCTTTAATGCACGGGAGAGAAAATAAGAATCACAGATACCTTTTTTTTTAAATTTTATTTAATCTTTTTGTTGTTTAGTGCTCCCAAAGACATACACAAGGCTACTTCTGATTTCCGTGGTACGGGAGTTGACTCTGAAAGTTCAAACCACAAAGAACAAAGCTATTACTCCTATGATTCATCTGATCCTCCAGAAGAAAGAGCACCCTGTTCCTGTAGCTGCAACACTTACTGTACTCAATTATGAATTGACATGCAGTACTGGAATATCCAACATGTTTTATATTCAGACTAGCTCTGTAATGCTAGCATATTGAAAGCACTCAGCTGTAAAAGTTATTTTAAAAAATCATGTATAAATTCTTGTACCTGTTGATCTCTTTCAGCTACAGTGTCTGAAAGGTGCAGCGCTTTGTATGCTCTTTTTAATTGATTTCTCAATATTCATTTCAATTATGGTATCTTGCATTCATTCCCATTTATAAGTATGCAAAACTGTAGTTTGAGAAAATTATTTGTTCTCAATATCCTTTCTTTGAACTCTACCCATAAGTACTAGAATATTTGTCTTATAATTAGAGCTATTCAAACCCTTCATGACAGTTGCACTAACATTTTGAACTTCTTATGCAAATACTCTGACATTTTATCTGAAACTGCCANACATTTGTAGGGAGAAGATTGCTTTATGCTTGGCAGTTATAAAATGGGTGGTTTCACTCTCCTTTAGATCATCAAGGCTGAATTCCAGTCCCCATTGTGATATAAATCCAACAGTTGCTTAACAACCTGTAAGGCATATACTGGTCTCCATTTCTAGAGAAGAAACACGAAGAGACTTTCATCTGAGAAGTCCTGCCTTGCTTTCACCGTGAGCTTAGCCCTGAAAGGGATAGGACAGAGCTTCAGGGCTCAGCATAGACTGGAGCTGCTGGTTTGGGATCTGTGAGTAGCTTGGCCTTCTGCTGCTGCTGCTTCATGCTATGTCCTGGGTACAGAGCTCTGGCAAGACCAGCCATGTCCTACAGCGAGATACCTTACTTACTTGGACAGTGGGATGCATACTTAGAGGACATCTCCATCTTCCCCTCTCTTCTAGCTTCTGGAGCAGCAAGAGAGGCATCCCTCTTTAGAAGGTCTCCAATCAGTGGTTCAGACTCACAGGAGCCTCCCAGGCTTCCCCCACAGTTGATTTACCACCACTCTTCACAGAGTACATCACTGAGGTGTGAGGAGAGCTATCTTGCCTTTCCTGCTAGAGCCATGTCAGAGAAATAGGATTTCACCAGAGAGTTTGAGTAGGATCACCCCTTGTGGTTAACACCACATCACCAGCAGACAGCCAAGGATGAGCCTGCCCTTCCTCCCGAGGACACCTTGTGCTCTGACCTGGCTTTGAGACAGCCTTGCATCCTGTAACTGCATTAGCAGGGTGGCAAGCTGAGCTGATAAACCACACCTGTCCTCGCCACACAGTTCTCTGCACATCTCTGACTGGGCATATCCTACTGTATGTATGTGAAGAGTGGGGGCATCACTGAGGAGGTGGACATCAACTGTGGTGTGTCTGGCCTCAGGACAGGAAGAGATACTCATTATCCAGCACTGCTGGGCTATGTTGTTTGTTTGAGGTTTTCCTTCAAAATATTTCTTTTCTTTTAATTACAAGCTCTCATTCTGCTTGTAAATTCCAGTTTTCCGTAAGCTACAGACTATTTAAACAATGTTTTCTTAGAGGTACTTCAGATTTAAATAGCTGATGGTGGCAAGAGGGTCTGATGTGATTTGCAGCAAGTCCTTCTGCAACTCAATCTCAAGCAGCCAGTGTTTGAAAGAAATCCACAAATCCACCCAGCTGTTAGGAACCTAAAGTAGCAGAAGCATTAGGATCCGGGAGCAAGGTACTTCAAAATATTACCCAAGTTTCAGGTCCAGATCTTGTTTATTTAGTGTACGATATGCTATAAGTCCCATAGCTCAGACTCGTCAAATCTTGATGGAGAGTCACTCATCTTTGAATACATTTTAAAGCAATTAGGAGTATAAATCTTCCTTATCACTTGCCTACATATGCAAATAGGAATTACAGCAGTATAATAAAGCGTTACAGCTATGTCAACATAACTTCCTATAGGAAACCTATGGTGCAATGAAGTTACTTTATTTGATATATAATTAATTCTTTTCTAAACAAAAATATTCAGTTTCTGTCAATAAAGTTGTATATTAAAAAATCTCCAATCAGTTCTCCTTTGAGATGAAGGTTTACAGTGTGACTTTTAAAATCACATTTATTCAAATAGTCAAAATTTCTCAGGCCCACATAAATAACAATAATAGTAATAATCTCTTCATTTGGAATAACAGACATACTTAGAATTAGTTTGGGCCTTTTTAATTTCTTGGTTATTTTTCCAAGGGAAAAAAAAGAAGTTAGAGTTAGAAACCCTACACATGGCAGCAGCCGGAGTTAATGACACTTTTTCTTGATTATTTATGTTTATATCAGTCTGCATTTAAAGCAGCATTCTCTATGTTCTATGGTATGTTCCAGGGGGATGCATCTGTGATTGAACTGAAAAAGAGGCTCTAAACCCATGAACAGTTGCCAGTTTTGCCAGCACATCGTTATTACACCTCTCAGCATGCTTAATCTTTCCTCTGTTTCATGCAAGCAAAATTAACCTTCAGTGGAAGAAAAGTATATGGCCAAGGCATGACTTAAACCCCAATTAGACTCAGACCCCACGCCACACAATTTTAGAATTTCAGATATGTATATTTCTCTGATATCTTAGTTTCAGCTGATAAATGAAGTATGTTGGGGAAGGTTTTATTTCTGCCCTGCCTTACCCTGACATAGTAAGTTAATTTGAGTGGAGCTACTTATCCTGCCAGCAGTCCGTTTCTTCCCATATTCAAGCTACCTAAATTCAAGCTAGCTGTAGATGAATACACAATATATGAGAATTATGCGTATGAGCACAGCAAAAAGGTATAAATCCACCACTGAAAAGCCAAACAAAACCAACATAAGTGCTAAAACACATGTGTACACATGATATCGGAAAAACATGAAACTTATCATTAATGTCCCTTAACTAATGCCTTAATAGAGCAAAGCATTGATGGTATTATCTATGTAATATACAAGAAGCCTAAAGAAATTTCAAGTGAAAATAAAGTTCAAGACCATCTTTTCATTATTAGTTTTTTCTTTCCTCTGAGTAGATAAACCAGACTTTATTGTTAAAATTGAAATTAAAAAATCTGACCACAATTATCTGAAATGTGTTACTTATTAATATGTGAGGCTCTCTCTAGATATTGTCTCTGGAAATGCTCTTTTCAGATCTGGAAGGAAGCTCTGCATTCCAGCTCCCTGCAGCCCTTCTTGGGAGGCATGAGCTTTTGCCTGTCCTAGCAAGCTGGATGGTATTTATCCATTCCAGTTATTCCAGCTAGTTTGTGCCACCCTTGATGAGCTGCAAAGACTGCGAGAAAGAATACAAAGCAGCCTGGATATGCAAGGCACCAGAGTAAACTGATAGTGGTTTCCTCTGTTTATGCACAGACTGATTTAGGAGCACTTTATTCCTTCACGTGGGTGTCTGCCAGAACTCAGCTCTGATTTGGGGGTTTTCAGCACACAGAATCAAACTAGTCCGGAGGACTGTGTAGGAATAATTGCACTGCCGTATCTTTCATGTTTGTGGAAGCAAAAAGGCCAGATGAAGCCAACTTCTGATTCATCTGACTGCCAGGATCTCTCAAAGCCTCACCCTTTTGCTCACACAATTCTGGCTAGTGATTCATTAAAGTTAACACTATTAATGCTCATAAACACATTTTGGGAATGCTGACAACTTTCTTCTGGAATGGTGGTTTGTGAACAATCTCTTTCCCATTCCCTACACCAGCAATGATGCAATCAGGGTAGGACCAGTCGGTGTCACATGCTGGAAGCCTAATGTGCATTGCAAATGATAACATCCGCAGCTGCGTGAGGAACTTTTCTGCCCCAGCTTGTGGACCCTCAGGAGCTTCCTGCTTTTGCTCTGTGAAAATCAGCTAGCAGTGAGAATCCTTTTTTTCTTCAGGCTAACTTTTAGTGAGCTCAAATTAAAACGAAATGAATAGCAGTCAAAAAATCTAGTTTTTCCCCTTCATATAAAAACCTGTGATTTAGCCATTTCTTGAGACTGAAGATCCAGGTGCTAGGTGTAGTAGTTGAAAAAATCCCACCGTGGTATTTTCAGTGCTATCTGTTGGCAAGAATATATACAGGGATGTCTTCAAGTCTAGCAGGGGTTCACAAAGATATTGATTCAATACCTAAAGCTATTTTAGCTCCTGATTTCCAGTTATTTCAGTGGAGATAGGTACCTAAGACCTTTCAAAGTTGAAACGTCTTTAGAACCAAATGGAGAAGTTCTTTCAGCCGTGTCCATAGGTGCACTCCCAAACAGTGCTCTTGGCCTCTTTATCCTCCTGGTACGGGGAAGGCAAATGCTCCCTAATTCCTTCTCCGGGGAGACAGGATGGCTCCATGCAACACTGCGGCAATCACCCTATTCAGCAGGCACAAAGAGGAAAGACCTTTGAATAACGCACTGTGAATGGGTAGAAATGAGACTGAAAGCCTCCAAAGCCTCTTTACTTTCCCATCCCTACATAGGTCAGGCACAATACACTGAAGCCCACAGATTTCTTAGTATATATTCACCGTTCACATACCTACAGTTGCTATTCTTGCATTAACTTGTAATTGGATAACTTTCACTTTGCCAAGAAAACTGAAACCCACTTCTTTTCTTATTGGAACTACAGGTACACGTCCTTTTTTCCAACACTGAAACATTCAGGAGAGTCCAAATTATGAGAACATCCAAGCAACTTTCCAGTACCTTATGGAAAAGAAAATGTTATGTCTTTGCAGAAACAAAGACAAAACAGCAGAGCAGCTGTTTCATACACAAAGGCATATGAAGTAGGTCAGGGCCACTCAATGAGGATGACAAACGATATTTAGAGAGGCAGCATCTTCAAAGTGAAATTTTGGAACCATAAATGCAAACTTGTATGAGGGTATCTCAGAACAACTTCATTGTCTTATTTTTTAAAAGGTACCTAAGGGTAACTGCTTTTAGAAAGTCACATACTCAACAGTTTAGAAAGTAAGTATGTTTGGGGCCATCCAGATCTTTTGACTTCTAAAACTGCTGGTCACTTTTACACCTAAAATCAAGAATACAGTTTTCAGTGGTAGAAGCACAATGCAGTTAAAGTTAATTAATTCAAAAGTTAAAGAATTACTTCAGAATTAATTAAATCTCATTAATACAAAATTGAATAAATGAAAGTGGACATAGATTTTAACCCAAGTAGTTACATTTGGAAACTATGTTGTAAACTACACAGGTTGTTAAAACATGGATCAAAAGAATGAAAAAATATGTGTTTGATCCTTTACATAAACCTCCTACAAACCGCAGAGATTAATTTGATCACCTAATTGCAAGTGATAGGCTCTTTAGCTCTGTTTTTCAAAACATGGAGGGAGAGAGGGCACCTATTTGTCTCTAAGATGCAAACAGGTAGCAACTGAGTTTTTTCTTAACTTAAATCACAAGAAATTAAGTATCTAATATCCTTTGTTTTCATAACTGCACAGAAAATCTCATTAAACATTAGTCATTTGAGCATTGTTGTTTTCTTCCTTGGAGACAGCATCAGACCCTAAAGTATGACTGAAATCAATGGCTAAACCTTCGTCAACTTCCAGGAAAAACAGTTCAAATCTACAGTGAGGTAATGTTTTTTATAATTAAAAAAATCCCAACAAAACAAAAAAAAAAAGCCTCAAAAAAAAAAATAGCCCACCAGGAACTTTGGGGACTTTTCTTCTATCTCTCTACTCCTCCTGTAACAGATGATTCACTTAATTCAGGAGCATTTTAGTTTTGAAGAAGAGTGGTAGTTAAATAAATGCAAAAAGGGGAACAACAATAAGCAACATGTGAGGATTTGGATTCGACAGAAGGATTCTGTTGCAAGACTTACTGCTGAAATTATCTTGGGTTCATGGTGGGGGGTGGGGGGTGTTAATGTATTTTTGACATAATAGGAAGAAGTGCAGTGATGAAATTTTCTGATGAAATCTGCTGAGGACAGATTTGGGAAACACTGGGGAAGCAAACAGGAAGAACTTGTGGACATGATGTTGCAAGAGAATGAAGTTTGACAGAGAGAGCTGTGGGAGCCACCACCATGGACTTGTCCTGCAATTGAGGAGCTCAGTAACCAGAAACAAACACTGAGATGAAAAGATCTGGGTCTACATGTTGATGGCAGGATGACAGTCAACTTACAGAGTGGTGCATCCATAAAAGAAGAGATGTGATATTAAAGACATACAAGGGCATTCCTTTGTGCACTTCCCTTGGAAACTATTGCATCAGTATGAAATGCAGCATTCGGTTCTGTGTTCAAGAACGATGAGCTTGAACTACAATCAGTATAGTGAAGGGTTGATCAGAGACTGCTGAAAACAAAAAAAGTTGATGAACAGAGTTCTGTTTGTTAGGCCAAACAAATCTAAGTCCTGGGCAGAGTATGGTGTTTCTTAATAGATACCACTGGGAGAAAAACAAGCCATGAATAAATTTAAGATGGAGATTAAAAGATTTCTTATCCTTGCCGGACTAGGTTTGTGAAACAACTTGTTTTAAGACTAGTTGTTACAAATTTGTGGAAGGATTGAATGAGAGAGCCACACGTAACAAGGGATGGGCCTCACAGACAGAATGTTCCTGTCCTGGGAGCCTCCGTGGCTCAGTTTTGAACACATAGTTACAACAATTGCTGAGAAAAGAGCAACAAACACAAAACTAAAAAACCCTCTGCAAATAAGGGTAAAACTCACTGAGCTGCCTACAACTGTCCTCTAGCACCAGCTATTTTTATTGTTCAACATTTCCTTCAGATTGTAAGAATTTGTATGAATAATAATACAATCACAGTTTCAAGGAAGGCGTATAGATTAATATAAATTTTCAAAATTATTTAGGTTTCAACACAGCACCACCTATTGGAATAAAAATAGTAGTAATGAGTCTGAAGCAGTGCAAACATACCTGGAGCCAACAACGATTAATTTATAGACTTACAGTTTGCAGAGCTCTGTAACCAACATCACCTTGCATGCTATCCCTGCTAATATAAATTTGATGTCAAATATGCTATTAATTTTTTATTCTATTAGAAAGGAAGATTTTGCCACACCATAGGGGAGGTAAAGATTTGCTTAGAGCCATTAGACATAACTTGGCACAAAGTGAAGATATTTACACAGCATTAAAAGAGATAAGAATATATTTCATCATAAAGAGAACATTGTGCATAAGAATTTAAATAAGCTGAATATAGATACAGATAAGCGATAAAAAGTAGATGTCTGGCCTGTCATTAGAGAGTATATCAGCCACTTTAAAATACATTCTGCTCAGATTAATCATCACGTTACCGCCATTTCAAACAAGGTATGCAAGTGCAAAACTGGAATAGCAGAGGCCTTTCTTCTCGTTAATGAGGAGATTGGAACATGTTGCAGCTTGGAGTTCCAAGTGAGCAGGGAGTGCAGGCACTGAACAACATCCAGGGAGCAAGACGGGACACGTGCAGTGGTGCAGTTCAAAGCCAGGTTCTCAGGGATTTATTTCCTTTGAGATCCCCTTGTCCTCCATCCAGGAGGACAAAGAGAAGGCCTGCACATTTTTATTTTTTTAATTATTTCTGCTCGCAGATTGAGAAAGCAAGTTACAGTGAAAACAGCTTCTGCTGCCTTGTTGGCCATTACACTGACAAGGTTTGGAAGGCCACTGCCACAGTCCCCAGCCTCCCCTGGCAGCTTTCCCACTCAGCCAGCAGTGCAAAAAGCAACCTGGGGAGCAGGGCTGTAAGGGGTCAGTCCATGTCTCCCTGAAATGATAGGGTTGAGAAGCGTCACGTGAAAATAAGCTAATGTTCCTCTGGAGGCAATGACCCGCTCTCAGCTGGCTGAGGGTATTCAGGAAGGTTGTCTGTCCCCAGCTTTCCCAGTGATGGGGAGATAAACGCCACTGAGCAGGCACGTGGCCCCAGGACAGCGACCTGCCCTGTTAGACACACACTGGTGTTCCTGTGTCAGGCCAGGAAAGCAGGAGCTCTGGGTCAGGTGGTGGGGGCTTGATGGGGCAGGAGGCACCTGGAGGCAAGCAGGCCATGCAGCACTGTCACGGGGTGCAGGGCACACGTTCACGCCAGGCTTAGGCAAGAGTCTCAGCCCATCCTCCCTCGATAAATTAACCACCTTTTCTCTGCCCCCAAGAGGACCAAGACAGATGTCACCTAAAAAAAAAAGTGCCAGGAGGGCGTGGATGTACAACAGAAAGCTGTCACATTTACTGCTGGGCAAAGTACCCCTCAGGGTCCCCTGATCTGTGCTTGCCAGGCACGCACAGCCAGTCCCAGTGTGCACTCAGGCAGGCCAGATGACTTCAGGCAGGATTGGTTCCATCTGGCATCAGCCACCTCACAGATGTCCCATGTTGCTCTGAGCTTAGGATGCTTCTGGAAGCACCCAGGTGGGACTAGTGTCTTCAGGGGGAGACTGATGCTAGAGCTGCTTACAGAAAATGAGAGGAACCACAATTTGGATGCATTTGCCTCTTTCAAGTTAGTTATATCTCAACCTGAAAACATGCCAGTCTTATAATTATTACTCTATAGATACTTATATTATTAATTATTTTTTAAAAATAAAGGGTAGTATATCAGAGAATACACATAAAAAGTTACAGTCATCACACTGCCATTTAGGAAGCACACATGAAAACAACAGTGTTCAAGAACAAAAGCAGCACCCCTACATTTCAATGCTATCACTCTACTATAGATACGGGATAAAAAGTTATGATTCACAGTAATTAGATGATATTGGTGCATGATTTATAATGCCAATTTACACTATTTTTTTGTTTAATGTTTGAATTTTGACATTTGAAAGTCTTGCACTATATTTACAGAGTCAAAAAGCCACAAGGCTTTATGTTCTGTAAATGTTTTTCTTCTTATTTAGTTGTTTGAAGTCTTTGCTTGCCCTGTGTCCTTACCCCTAGACAGAGTTTATACAACTAAAAGGAGACTTCAAGCTTGTGACTTTTTTTTTAAAGAGACAGGAGGAAAGTACACAATTAATGACATTTGGGGGTTTCAAAATATGAGGTTTCAAAGGTGTCTTACTTTAGATATCATAGTCATCAACGTCTCATAGTTTCCAGCAGGATGTGAGCTGAAAAGAGAAACTTTAAGACACTTTTTTGAAAGAAGTGTAATACTGGAGGAGAAGGGGGACTGTCTTCTTTTTAAAATCCTTTAAAAGCTTCATACGTGCAAAGCTATGCTCCCTTCTCCCTTTTCTACCCTGAAACAGCAATATGTTTCCAAACGGCTACCAAAGGCTTTCAAGGAAAATATTTTTCTTACTGTGAGTCTTCTGGTTTACAATTACTGTGGGTAAACATTTGTTCACTTGAGTTTCCCTGTATAAGCAAATAGAAACAAAAACGAGATGGAAAATATATTTCTATGTACAAATAAAAAGCATAATCCCCTTACTGACTGTATTTCTGATTGTAGCTGTGACCTAGTCTTGTTTTTCAAAGTTTCTTTTATTACATCTCCAAGTATTCCCATGTTCTGCATATCTCATATTAATGTCTTGTCTGTGTCACTGCATTTGCACTAACTCAAAATAAAAATGTACCTTCTCCCTTGCTTTTTTATTCTTCTTATAACTTTTCAGAAGTATCTGAAATAAATACTCCCTAGAAATCATTACTTTGCCATTTGCTATAGTATAGAATCTAGACTGAAACTCATTTTGTCTTCATTTTTGTGGTTAGTAATTTTAGCCGAACTGGTAGATTGAGTTTCAGCCCACTCTTCTGGAGAGACACGTAGTTTATGCTACAATACGTACGACAAATGTAACAGGATTACTACATCTCTGTACAGACCATACGTTTGTTGCTGTGTATTGATCTGAGGGAATTATAAAAAAAACCCCAAAACTAGGGACTTCTGAAAATCTTTTGCTGAAACGTCACAGCATTACATGTTAACTGTGAATTGGTTGAATAAGAAAAGGTCTGTGTGCTTGCATCCTAGCATCTGAAGACCGACTCTTCCATCCTTCAGCTCTGAAGAACCACTGCAAGTTTCAATGTCCTTTTACACTAAGCTGGATTCTTTGGGTCATTACGTTCCGAAATACTTTTCCAATTTTTTTTCCCCTTACTGACTGAGAAAAATATCATGCTTTTGACACCTGATTTCTATCTGTAGTGTAGACTAACCCATGAATTCAGGCAAAGTCACCCATCTGAAATAACACCTGACTTTCAAATGGACTGAATATCTACATCGTTGATATTAGTGGGCACTCAGGGATTTTTGCAAATTGGAATATTTACAGTAAAAGTCAGAGATAGTCTGAGTTAAAAAACTGGCACAGGCTCTTCCTTTGAAAGACCTAACAAGCTACTAACCATTTCTAAATTCCAGACATTGCACTTTCGAGGGGAGAAGGAGGAAGCAGGGAAGCAAATGCTTGCTTTTCCAGCTGCAACAACCTCTACTCACATCAGCAGTGAAATCTTGACTATGGGATGTTTTTCTGTGTTACTCAATCACAGCACTGATGGTGTTGCTTGAAGGCTTTTCCAGCCCTGTTAGCAGTTGTTGAAGCATTAGGGCTGTTAACTCTATTTCTGAGCTTCCAATTGTTTCTGAAACGTTGTGCTGAAATTACATTCACTTGTTATCTTACTGTGCTTACAGTACAACTTGTATGCAACATTGGAACAGGTGTCCAGAGACACTGTGGAGTCTCCGTTGTCAGAGTTGTGCACCACTCAGCTGGCCAAGACCCTGAGCAAGCCAAGGCAGCTCTGAAGCTGACCCTGCTCTGAGTGAGGGCTGGGACCAGATGCCCTCCAGATCGCCCCTGCAGGACTGATTATTCAATGATTCTGTTGTTCACTGTCATGGTAGCAAACTTACTGCAGGTACTTCCTTTTTCTTCCACGTATTTAATATTTTTCTCATTATGGTATTACCATAATGAGATTTCAATGTTTTTTAGTATTTTCAGTAGGTACAGGAAATAGAGAGGGTCGTTTGTTAAGAAGCAAGTAATATCATCCCTAATTAACTTTGTATACTATTTGCCTGCTAATTTAAGCATTTTAACATTAAAAAAAAAATAAAATAATAAAGTACTAGACCAAGCTATTAATATGCTTCTTCAGATCTGAGAGCACAGGTATCGGTTCTCATTAAAAAATCCCGTACTGTGGATAAATTAGCCATTGACATTACATATTTTTTGCTACAGAGGATAGTTGCCAAAGTTCACTTTTAGGCCCAATTTCTTTTGGCTGGAATATGGTCTGACAGAGACTGAAGTCTCCTGAGCAACCTAATGAACAAGATACGAAAGTCGAATGCTTTGGTTTATTTGTATCTCTGTCCCTGAGCAGTTCATTCTTAAACCAGACTGAGTCTTAAGGTTTAGGCTGAATTTAGTGGACTTTGTCCTGGTGTCTACAATGTGGGTCAGGAGAGATCAGGAATGACTGCTGTGATCTCATCTCATCTCATCTCAGTTCTGATTCTGACTCTTTCTAGCCTTGTGCAAGCAAAAATGCCCAGTTTTCATCTTTAAGGTAATACTACGGGCTCTATGCAACCTCAGTGAGGATGAGGAGTAAGGTTGTATAAAAGAACAGCCATCCCACTCGTGCCCCATGCATTACGTGCTGCAAAGGATGGTGCTAATTGAATGGTGAGGGAGGGAGAACCTTTTCTGGGCAGCTAAATCTTCTCATGTTGTAATATCCTATTTGCCTCAGAGGGCTGTCATGAACATTAATTGCTTACTGCCATCGTTGTTGTTGTATTAATTATTGTTAATTACAATATTATTGTAATAATGCCTGCAGCAAGGCTTTCTAATTCAGGGAAATGGGAAAGTGATTCTCGGCTCCTACCTGTAGGTGAAATATTGTTTCATATTTGTTAGCTGCATTTAAACTTCTTCATTATGCTAAACTCTCAGAGACTTATAATTCCACCTGTCTTGCAGACAGGGAGGCATTTGTGTTTTGCTTTGGGGTGGGTTGTTTTTAGTTGTTTCTTTCGTAAGAACTCAGTGTTAATAAAATTCACCCTGCAGGTCAGGAAGTCCTCCTGCAGGCAGATGAAATTTAAAGATTATCCAGAAACACCATCCAAAACTGTCTGTATCTGGCAGTGATGTTGATCATGGTGGGAGAAGAAGATCTTGTTTATATTTTCCTTGCTGCAAGGGCGTAAATTATGGGATGCATATTATCCAAACCTTGATTTCTGCAAATCTCTTGCAGTAGGTCTATGTTTATAAATGTATAAACCATCTGTTTAGTGTTTGCAAACTAAACACCTGCTTTTTTATAGTACAAAATAGTATCTAGTTCCAGAAAAACCTGTGAGGTCCAACGAAGCTGCACAGGCTGCTGCTCGATTCTTTGCAAGAGGTTAAACACATCACATAATTAAAGAAAATGCCTGCAAATGCAGACTGTGCTTTCCTTTTTTTAGCTGAATTCTTATGTTCATGTAATAAATGCACTTTTGAAATAAGAACTTTGCAACCATTTCAATTCTTTTCAAGTCTTGTATCAATTTGTATGATGTATGTGTCTTCACTGAGAAATAATTGGAATAACTGTACATAAAAGAAGATCAGTTTTACAAATAAGTAAATACATAATGCACTGTAGATATATCATGTGGATGTCAAGCTGACATATCTGCTTTTTCATTTACAGGAAATATTTCCAAGTCACTGTTTATGTTAGCAAATCCTTTCCAGCACTAAGGTGGCTACTAGCTTTCCATATAAGACACTGTTTGGCTTGGAAAAGTGGCTTGGCCTCACAGTTCACAGAGATGCTCAGAAAGCCGAGACTGTTTCTCCAAACTTAGAAGGAAAGTGGTTAAAGTAGTTTTTGAGTATCCTTGGTTAGGATAGCTGGACATTTCACAAAATCTCACAAAGCGTCTATTTGCATCATTAAATGCCTAAATACATTCTCCAGGCTGGCTTTAAATCAGCAAATAGATTGTGTTGCAAAAGGATTTTAAGCCTTTTCTTCAGAGTGAAACCAGCCATGAAAATTCTGGCACATTCTTAAGTTTGTTCCATTGGATTCTTTGTGTAACTGCAAGTCCAGTTTTAACAGGTGCTGTTAAAGCTTGTGCTGTTTTATGAGGAACGTTTCGGTCAGCTCCACTGAAAATTCATGACTCACCAAGAGTCTGTCAATCTCTTAGTATATTTTGCTGTGTGATGGAACGGAAACTAACCTCTTTATCAGTGAGTACATCCTGCAAACATATAACAAAACAAAATGAAAAAGCCCATTTGATTTGAGAATCCAAAGTAAAATTTTCTTAGCTTATTATTACTTTATTCCAGGCAACGTAACAAAAATGTGTCATCATCCCAGCTGCACCAGGACTTTATTATTAAATGGCTGTAACTATCTGGTGGTGCAGGCAAGGAGTTTGGTTCTGTTCCCACTGAAGTCAATGGGAGTTTTGCTAGTGACTACAACTAGGTATCTTGTCCTTGAGTGAACTTAATGAATGTGCCAGTTCTATGAATAGCATAAATTGTGCTTTATTATGAATATTTGAATTACTAATAATTGATTATTGGTCACTTAAAATTTATGTGTTTGACACTGGGATACATTTCCTCCCCTGACCTTTGTATTTTGTGCAGTTCCAGCAGTGGATATAGGATAGATATTGGCACATTAGGGACAACTAAGAACTCATCTGCCAAAGAGGATTCCTCAGCTTGTGTCAGGGAAAAACAGCTCATTCGTACATCTCGCAAATCTAACACCCAGGACAAGATGGTGCAGAGCCAAAATCCAGGAGCTTCCACTGATTTTTAGCTTTTAAAGGGCCTTGAGAAGCATTGCCAAGCAGTAGAGAGCAGGTCTTCAGGATCTGTACATCTCAGAGTCAGCTCTGCAGCAACAGAATGCAGAAAGCTATGAACTTATCTGTCTTTGGCTGAATTGTTGGCTCCTGAGTTTGACCACCAATATATCAACACATCAATTCTTCACTGTATTAACAACAAATGTCTTTTGAATTGATCAAATACTTCAATGCTTTATATGAGCCATGTGTGTCTCAAGGAACATCCCAGGATTTTCTATGCAACAGTGAACGAGGACATTCTCTGATTCCTTCCTGATGAGCTACAGGAAGGCTTGTCTGTCTCTGGCACAAAAAGAAAAGGCGCTTAAGGACTGGAACTACTCAAATGTTTTAACCTGATTTTTGAAGTAAGAAAGACTGGAGGGGAAGGAATGCCAAGAATTCATATTGTTTCATTGAAGACCTTAGACACAGAGCTATAAGTTGCAGTCCCTGTGTGACGTGCTCCCACATTAGTTCCTACTTCCACTCAACACCTTTTACCTCATGAGTGCTTTTCCCTGGCTTCTCACAGCTGCCTCTGGCCATTTACAGCAGCAGTGCTCTTTTTCCCCATGACTTACAACTCCTTCCAATCACTCAGTGCTAGTAAATGGCATGATGGTGATGATGGCTCTGAGCAGCAGGAGTAGGTTGTTCAGAGAGGGAAGGTGATGAAGAGAAGCAGGTGATAGCAGCAGCAGTATGGCAACAAGCAGAGGCTCCTCTGCCCCTCCTCATGTTCCCCCAGTGCATGACACTGCTCACAGGGCTCCTGAGAGCTCCCCTGCATCCTGGTGTTTTGAGATAAGCTCAGTACTGGAGGGTGGGGGGGATTGCCCACTGACTGAGAGGGAACTTTCTTCTTTCTGTTCTTACTCATTTGTTACTATGAAGAAACGTTCTTATTCCCAGGAAAATGTATTTCCCACTTAAGAAAGTACATGGATATGGGTCAACCCCACTGATATGGCCACTGTGGTTTAGTAAAGCAAAGAGAAAAGCAGAGGCTCCTGGAGCATCAGTCCACCTTGCTGACGCACACCATGGGAGTTCCCATGCAGCCCCTGCAACAGTACCCTTGTATGAAGCCTTTTCGTGATGAGATGAAGTGCTCTGGCCAGTTAAAAATCTGTCAGCTATCAGTATAACATACAGCATTTAGAAGAGAACTGCAACAGATCGAATTAAAAATGAATAAATATGAGGTGCAGAGTAACAACACTGCAAATCTGATCTGCTTCAACTGCGTCGCCTGTGCAGCACAACCAGTTCCTTGGCCTCCGTTTTACGCCCCCATTACAGAAGCCTCCTCGCACTCATGAACATGTGTTTCTAATCAGAAAATGCTCAAGGAAAGACCACCTGCCTACAAAGGATACTATTTTTCCCAGTCTCAGTGGGGGTCTTACAGACAGGTTTTAGTATACAGCAAAAAGTGAGCAGAACAAAAAGCTGAAAGGACAGTTTTCTTTTAACGAAAGCCCACAGTGTTACCTGAGATGTTTGTAACAAAGCTAGGAGAGAAGACATTTTTTAATTATTATTTCTGCTGAAGATATAATGAATAAATAAGTTCATGGGAGAACACAGTAATAAGAAACTTGTATTTTGCTTTGGCACTTTAGTTTACCTTGGCTTGTCTAACCACTTTTTAAAGAAAAAATGTCTGAATGTACTCAAACAGGGAAACAAAAGTTCCTTATGCCTCCTGATTTTCAAATGAGAGTCTTCTGAGCTGTTGCTAAACAGTAAGCAGTTAAAAAAATTGGTGGTGTTGCTTCTAGAGCTCTTTAAACACAAACCACAAGAGACTGTTCAATGAGGAAGGTAATCATCTTTGTGGCTTATTACATTAACATCAGGTCAGCCAGATGTTAAAAGCCTCTAAATGGAGGAACTCAAAAAGTAGGCGTCACAATTCTTCCATTTGAGGCTTGGTCCAAAATGGTTTAATGTTTTCTGGTGACTAGAGTGGGCAGTGGGTCAATCTGATCTGCTTTAGTACTTTCAATTTCACACAATCATGCTTTTCAGAATAATGCGAATGAAGCCTGAGAGTGATGGAGACTTTACTTAGCTGGACCATCATTGGGAAAAAAAAAAAAAAAAAAAGGTTGGAGGCCACTCAGATCTAGCAAGGATTTGGCACCACAAGTTTACTAGCAATAAATAAAAGAACCCATAGAAAAGAAACCTAAACCTCAGAAATTTAGTGATGGTCAGAATCAGTGACACAGTGCCAAGTGCCTATACCAGTGTTAATCAGCACCTAAACAGGTGAACACATGAGAAAACAGACCCTTCTCTCAGTGCAGCTCCCATTGGCTGCAGGTTCTTTTATTCCAAAAACAACAGAAATCGGGTATGAAGATTTTTTGTAGTCCAAAGGGAATCTAAGGAGCTCATCATCCAGAAATGAGAGAGGCCTCTGCAGCCTGAGCCTGTACTAGGCAGCTGCATTTCTTGGGAAATGGGCAATGTGCCATATGAGAGGCCAGCAAGAGACCTAGCAGCACGCCCATGAGCTGCTCCTGCCAGAGATCAGCCTGGAAGTTGACGGCTCAGTATCCTCCAGCTGCCACGCACATCCTGCATGTGTCCAGAGGTGGCCGGGGGTCATGTACCGCAGCCAAGAGAGTGTAGGAAGAGGGCAAATAGTGACATTACGGTCAGACCTCCAGCAATAGGAGGGGGTGGTTGCAAAGTAGCGGCTCATTCTCACACATATACAACATGCACACACATACACACAGAAGAGCCAAATTGCTCTCTAAACGCTCTATTATTTAGCAGATGCAAACTGCATGGGTTAGGAAAACATCCCTCTCAATGTTTATGCGCAGCACTTCACTGTTTTTTCAGTAATGCTGCACATCTCTTGCCCATGGGAAGTGTTTTAAAAGCTTAAGGCCTGGGGACGCAAAAAAGAAAGCTGAGCAGAACCATGGAAACAAGAAGTCCTAGTAATCAGTCATCTTTTTAATGAAAAAAAAGAAGATTGAAAAAAAAAAAGAAGTGTATTTTTAAAAATCTTTAAAGACCTAGACCATTATTCATTTCCAAAACTGATATCTACTCTCCACCACTTTCTTCTCAAAAGCACCTTTTTTTCTTCTAGGAAGCTCATCCATCACCAGCTTCTTAATTCCTTTCTGCTATGCTTGCAGGCCTGAGATCAATAGGATAACAACAAAAAAAACTCCAAACCCAACAATAATCCTACTCTAGTGGCTGCCTGTGTGCTTCCATCCAACAGCTCTGAGGAGATGGAATTTAAGCAGGCTCTTGGGCATTCCTGTGAGGCATGAAGTGACCACCAGGATTCTCAAGCATTTCCAATCTAGCTCTTACACATGCAAGGAAAGGCAAGCAAGTAATGTTCATGAACAGGCATACAAACATGTGTGCTTCTTAATCCCACACACAGTATGGATGAGCAGATCAAGCAATACTTTATAAATGGAAAATGATGTGTACTTAATGATGTACAAAATCTTAAGTGGCTTAAAGGTTTGTTTAGGACCACCAGGGACTTGCTGTTTGTCCAGGCCTTATCTGAGCAAACCAGATCTCTCTACTCCAAAAGAACAGGGCTAGAAATGTAAGGGTGAATGTTTATTCACAGTACTCCACTTTGGGCCTGGTCACTTAATTTCAAACATAGATGAGGATAAGAATTTCTACAGAATAAACAAGACAAAAGGAAGAGGTGGAAAATATCTGTACTTAAAATACTCTGAGTTGCACAGATAACACCGTTTTGAGGACTTAAATTAGGGTCACTTTTTATTTACATCACTGATGTATACTTCTAAATAACTAAGTTTGCATTTGATTTAGGATAATAGCTGAAATTTGCTACTAGGGACTGGAAATATTGGTATAAACAAGGCCTTTGAGTCCAGTTCTCCATCTTTGGCACGATACTTGTGGCTTTGGGTTTTGCTGTGCTTAATGGAATCACAGTGCCCTAATGCTCCTCCGTGTTCCAATCTTCCATCTGGATTAAGTACAAATAGGGTTATTTCCCATCTTCTGCGTTTCAGAAAAATTTCAGCTAGATCTCTTGACTCCTTGTTAACTTCATCCTTTATGTCTTCATTATATACTATAATAGATGGTCAACTTCAGTTGGGCAATATGGGTGAAAGCAGATAAATTTAAACTCAAGATTTGTTATTCTTGTGCAAATTTGTGCATAGTTGATACCCGTCTCTGCTTTTCACCAATAGCCACGGTGATGCCTCAGTGTCCATTTCTGACCATGCAGTACCACCTCTGTTCAACCACTAAATACAGACCCAAGGACTGACAAAAGGATTAACAGGCCATGCTTCTGATAACATTACTGGGACTTTATTTCTTCCTCACTGGATATGGCGATGGTTGTTTTACATGATGTATATCCACTCCCAGCATTTCTTCTGGTCCTTTGCTTCTAAATCTCCCAAAATGCACACCACTTGAAATGTTTTTTAATTAGTTACCCTAACCCAGGAGAGGACAAGATCCTCCCTCAGAAAAAGAACTCATCTTGCTTGGAAAGCCTTCATTAGCATCTACTTCAGGTATTTCACAAATAACATAGGCACTCTAGATTCCCATACTGTTGTGGTAATGGCAGTTGTTCATGGCACTAACAAATGTTTTGAAGGCTTCGGTCAAAGCCCTATGCTAGAGCCAGGCAGCTGCGATGGCTGGCACTCAATTTCACTAGCAAAACCCACAAGTGGTTTGTGATCTGTCCAAACGGTAAAGAGACTTCCCATGTAATTATTGAGTCACTTTTAAGTCCAAAGATAACAGTTAGACTTTCTGTCTCCAACCAGCAGTAACTCTATCCTGCCAGTTGATTACTCCTCAGTGGCTGTCACATCATGGGTCAGAACCACCCCTTTCTTAAACTGCAGATAAATTGTTGCTCAAAATAAATAAGTAGTATGGAAGCCCTGGGAAGCTCCAAAACACTTTGTTCTCTTTCTCAGTACCGGGCATGTCTTTTGTTCTTAGCAAGCAATGTAAGTAATTTGAAATTGCTAAAGCACAAGGAGAAAAGATGATGATAAACATTAAATGAACACACACGTGCTTTTAGATATTATATTCAGGAAATCTGAATCCTTTCACTGTTCGTCCTGTGTCTTTGCCTGTTCCACTGCCATCCAGATCCGTATTTGTATTTTAAGCCTCAGCTTTGTTTTACAGGAGTCCTCAATGCTTATATGTTTGAAGTGCTCTCCTTAGCTTATCAGTATTATCCCTGCGTGAGGTGAGGATGTAAACAGCAATAGCTAAATCACTTTTCTAGAAAAATCTGGAGGATGATTACAGTTCACTTGGCAATTTACTACATCAATATAAATAATCCTTTGTGAATGTCTAAAACATCTTTCTTACCATCATCTTTCAACTAACTTCATTGGCAAATCCTGTGTCTGTACACATAAAGTGATTATTTAACATGGAGACATCAGTCACTGGCTTTTACATAGCACCTTCAGATGTGGACAGTTTTGTAGTTTTGTCTGGCTTAATGGTAGAAAAGGTTCATTTAGAATATTACAATTGTGAAATTATGTTGGCCTGTCATCTAGAATCTCTAATTTAACCTCATGTTTTAATTTGAGGATGTGAAGAGCCCATTTTATATTCGTATGTTTTGGCCTAGGTATAGATCTTGATCTCTACAACTCATTCAACAGTAGCGTTCCTTGCATCTTCAATGTGTGATAGAACTTCATTTGAAGGTTTACCCAAGTTTCAGCAACTTTCTACCTGAGAAATTAACATTGGTCCCTTGGAAGCAAGGACTAGATAATACTCTGGGCTTTTGATTCTTTAGGTTTTTATTTTATTGTATATTTTAGGGTTCATATTTTAGCATTTATTTGATACAGATCTTTTGTCTGTACTACAGTTGTGACCAAGACTAGCCATCCTATGCATGGCTGATTTATATATCCATGTATACTGATGTATAAATATGTATCTGAAGTCTTTATCTTCACATCTTAGGTATCTGGTTATTTATCTGTGTCACTAATTGGAAAGATTCTACTTTCTTTCCTTTCAGGCATACATGTCTTTATCCAGAATAAGAAAGTTCCTTACTCTTTCCTTTTTCTACTGTCTTTTGGACTCTACCTCATTGATTTGAGATTTTCAATGGAGCGCTTTGCATTTTCTACCTGAATGCCTAATCTTGAGGCATCTCTGATGTGAGGCCACTTAAAGTACACACACTCACCTAAAGTGATGTAGCTTTTCAAGAGAAGAAAAGATCCCTTGTGAGCTTGAGACTTTTCCAGCATATTTTGCATTTTGTTTACTGAGTTGGTATGTTTCTCTCTCTGTCCTAAGCACAAGTCTTGCAATATTCCTCACTGCTTCTTCTGTTGTTACTGCTAACACCATTACTTTAGGCCACATTACATTCACTTCTTCCTTAAATTTCAAAGCTGTCATTATTCATACAAAGCAATCTGTTCCATAGCGTATCCTTTAAGACATTGCCAGAAAAGCAATGTATGAGCTTTGTTGTGTACACATCTATGATTCCCTTTGCATTCTGATACAAATCGGAAAAGTGAATTCTTTTCCAACAACTGGTGGTACATACGTAAGTAGTATGTTGCCTTCTGTTAAAGAGCTTTGCAGATCTTCAAAAGGCCTTCACATTTGGCTAAGATTTTGCTGCTAAAAAACCCTGGGGGAGTAGTTTGCTATCCCTGTCTATCAAGTCCATCACAAGAAATCAATGGCTGCATCTTAAAATAAAATTGTAGTCTTCACTGGTTGCACTGACTCCCTTAATTTGTCATAAATGTTAATGATTTTCAAGTGTTCTTTGTCAGCAATGTTAACTCTCTACCAGAATATTGTAAGTTGGAAAAGGCTGCCTAATTTAACTATGGCATGAGTGGAATGGGAGTAGGGGGAAAAGCACTCCCACTTAATGACAGGGAGTAAGAGATGGATGGAGTGTTATATTCAGGGGTAACCACATGCTGACTGTAAGCTTGTTTTTGTTTTCTTAAATGAAGAGTATCTCTCTGAGTTTGCCTGTCTTTTAATTTTGGCACCATACTCTGCACTTCTTGGAGGTTTTAAGCATAGCTTTTTATTTTTCAAATGAAATTCAGATATGTTTGGGTGACTTTTGTTTATATACAGAAATACTGCAGATGTCATAAAGGAACATCAGGCTCTAGATTTCATATCTCCTTCCTGACGAAATCTAAGGTAAGACTCCTTGTGAGGCGAATGACTGGTTTATAAGAAAAACAAACAAACTTGCACAGGAGTCTCCCATCTTAATCCAGATTAAACCATCTGCCTGTAGATTACAAATACTATAAACAGCATGACTTCAAAAATGTAATGAATAAGGGTTCACACAGAAGTTCTGTTTCACATTCTCTTCTGTACCAGAGATATTTTTTTAGGTGTTTCAAGTTGAAAACAGGTATCTGTAGGTGATTGTAAAAAATAGAATAGCAAATTATATCCATCTTTGTGTGCCTTTGAAGACGGCTGTGCACTGCTGTGGGGAAATTGGACCAATAACCAGCTGACAATACGTTATTGCTTCTTCACTACTCTAACTTTCAAGGTCAAAGACCCTGAGAACTACCATCACATCTTTCATTCAGAATTGCATGCAGCTAGAAGGACAGTGATGCTATATGAATATATGTGGGCTAACGTCACTTACAGGTCTGATGTTTATTAACAGCAATGTGTCAAGAACATGCTCATTCAAAATGGAATAGACAATCCTAGTTAATCACCTACCTTGACTAATCAACACATTTCCATCCTCAGTCCCAAAGCAGAACTTTGACAGCATATCCACATATAAATTAAAGTCTGTGACTCAAAAAATTGCCTAGGATTTAACCTCTTCTCTTTGCCCAGCTAAAAGTATCTCAGTCCTGTAAGTCCAGATTTGTCACATATTCATCTTCCTTTTCTTGTGCAATGCCAAGCCAAGAGTCACAAGCTGGGGCACGGTAACTGCATGAATATCATGGGAAGGGCAGTGCTTCTTTTTAGGAAGGAGGACTTCAACTAGATTGATAGTAAAGCAGTTAGTGAGTAGTATAAATATCCTTAGACAGGTCTGAGGTGAGGCAGACATATTTCTGCAGATTGGGGAAAACTGTAGCCTAAACTAGAAAGCATGAGGAACACTTTTGCTCAGGCTTAGTTTCCAAAGATCTGGAAGAATGGGAATACAGAACTGGGCCTAAGACAACATGAATTAACTGCGTTGCCAGCTAGAGAACAGGGCACACATGGCAAGGGGGAATAAGAAACGAAAGTACTCTAGATCAATTAAGATTGATTGTAGCCACTTAAGATTGTTGTAGCCACTTACAAGTGAGGTACTGCCATACCTAACTCTTTATTTGAATCTAGTCTTTTCTGAAGACTGTCTAGCTAGGAGGGATAGTTATTCAACCAGGAAACAGAAACAACATCTAACAAACTTACATTATTATTTACTGAAGTGATCAACTTATTAAATGAAAGCAAAACTTATAAAAGCATCAGCAAATAAATTTAGATGTGATTTGAAAATATTTACAGTTTCAAGGTAGGCAGCAAGAAAGACTAATTCTTTCAGTTAAATATTATTCCAGTAATCAGAATAGATTCATAGAATCATAGAAGGGTTAGAGTTGAAGGGACCTTAAAGATCATCAAGTTCCACCCCCCCTGCCCTGGGCAGGGACACCTCTCCCTAGAGCAGGTTGCTCCAAGCCCCATCCAGCCTGGCCTTAAACACTTCCAGGGATGGGGCATCCACAACTTCTCTGGGCAACCTATTCCAGTGCCTCACCACCCCCACAGCAAAGAATTTCTTCTAGTACTTGATCTAAATCTCCCCTCTTTCAATTTAAAACCATTACCCTTCATCCTATCACTACACTCCCTGACAAAAAGTCCCTCTCTAGCTCTCCTTCAGATACTGGAAGGCTGCTCTAAGGTCTCCCCATAACCTTCTTTTCTCCAGACTGAACAATCTCAACTCTCTCAGCCTGTCTTCATAGAAGGGTGCTCCTGCCCTCTGATCATCTTTGTGGCCCTCTGCTGGACCCATTCCAACAGGCTCATGTCCTTCCTGTACTGAGGACTCCAAAGCTGGACACAGCACTCTAAGTGGAACCTTATGAGATCAGAGTAGAGGGGAAGAATCACCTCCTGAGACCAAATTTGTCAGTCATGACTTGCCCTTGGTGAAGTCATTTTGGCTGTCACCAATCACCTCTTTATTTTCCACATGCCTTAGCAGAGATTCCAGGAGGATCTGCTCCATGATTTTGACAGGCACAGACATGACACTGACTGGCCTGTGGTTACCTGTGTCTTTTTTCTTTTTTTTTTTTACCCTTTTTGAATATTGAGGTTATGTTTCCCCTTTTCCTGTCAGTGGGAACTTCACCAAATTGCCATGACTTCTCAATTATGATGAAAGGCAGCTTAGCACATTTGAACACTAGCTCCCTCAGGACCTGTGAATGGATTTCAACAGGTTCTGTGCATAAGAACTTCCAGGTTCCTTAGATGGTCTTGAACCCGGTCTTCTTCTACAGTGGCCAGGATATTCATCAATAAAAAACCTGCTATGACCAGTTTGTCTATACATTCCAGTAGGCATGGTATATTTCATGTTTCCTTTCTTCTGTTGCATAATATTTAGAGGAAATTAAGCCCTCTCCATTTGACATTCAGAAAAAGAACTAACCACACAACTTCTATTTATCATCATACCATATGCCACAAGTAAACATCAACCAAATCTCCAAAGTTGTGCAAGTCTTTCTGTGCAAAAGATTCTAAAATTGTGTAAGTTTTTCACATCTTTCTGACTTGAAGTCAGAAAGATTTTTATTTAACTATATTAAAGAACTTAGAAGAAATTTAGCTTGAATGTCATTTCATTAGATACACTGCTGGGACCAGATTATGACTTCAAAACAGGTTTACATAAATTTGGTCTTCTTAGGTATATTTATGAAATTACTGTACAAAACATGACCATTATTTTTCCCTCAGAAATTGTCACAACATTTCTCCTTTGTCTTTTGTTTAGAAGCCAAAAATCTCAGTTTACCATTTGGTATTTGAAAAATTATTTAAACAATGTGGATGGAATCTGTTACCTAGGTTTATCAGACAAATCACCAGGTACTGTAGGAAGACAGATGTTCCTTTTTTGCTTAGCTTTTATGTTCAGTAACCCTTTTGTATCAGTTCTAAAATAATATGGCAGCGTCACAGATGACTACCTTGCAGACTGAAACACAGTAAATGTCCCATAACAAATAATTTGGTGGCCAAATCCCACCTCTCTTCCTGTTGGTGAATTTTGTATTAATAGGAAATTTTTATCTTTTTAATTAAACAAGAAAACTGTTTTGCAATATTCTGTAGTTTATTCAAGAGCATCTGGTTTCATTATCCACGACTGGAAAACTGAACTGCTTTGATTGGATGCATTAGTCACAAGACATGGGTAAGAATGCTTCCACTTGGCAAGAGTTCCTCCCTATTAGTTTAAAATGTGCTCTTTCAGTAAACATTCCTAAGAAAAGCTGTCCAGCTAGCAATGGCCACATGAGGCCAATGTTTAAAGTCACAGACTAGCATATTTCAGAGATGATTCCACCAGGGTC
Source organism: Thinocorus orbignyianus (assembly GCA_013400375.1). Lineage (NCBI taxonomy): Eukaryota > Metazoa > Chordata > Aves > Ciconiiformes > Thinocoridae > Thinocorus > Thinocorus orbignyianus. Next base: position 276,911 of record VXBW01001568.1, read on the forward strand.
CTCGTTCAACTAATTCCTTCTCCTTTTCACTGATACATTGCAGAGGTGGAAAAGAAATGGCACAAACTATGGATCACTGCAAGTTTTGCCTCTGCAGCAGAATAAGTCTTGTCTGAACATTAAAGACGTTACAAGGTCCATGTTTTTTTGTCACAGAGAACCAGTAACAAGGTTGAGCTCAGAGTGCCCAACCGTATGTCTTCCTTTCCCCCTTAAATTCCCAAGTTTTGCCAAGGCCAATCCTATTCTGATTTTCACTCTTAGAGCAATAAGGTATCTCCAGGATTCCCTTACTCAGACCTCCTAGGAAATCAATTGTAGCCTTCCAGTCAGTCTATCTAGGCTTTTCTATGCTACAGAAATGCAAACAACAGCAGAGGTGAAATGGATTTGCTATTGATGGACTCGCAGTACTCCACATCTGTACATTAATATATGTGTCTTCCAAAGGGACAGAATGCAAGTTATTCCTGCCTGGTTGCCACAGAACCTTCGGGTATAGCATGGATTGCTGAGGAAGGAAAATGTGTGGTTTGCCCTACAGAATTTTTAGTGACACCAGACTTTAGGGTGACCTTAAGGTCATGTGTAATTACTGGTGTAGACACAGAGAATGTGGTATAAAGACAACTCAATGTGTTGAAGGATCTGGCTTACATTGGACTGTTTTTTCCTACAATCACTGCAGTATTAAATTTTAATGAAAAAAAAAACAACAAGAAAACATTAAAAACCGTGGACATCAAAGAGACCTGTGTTTTTTAAATTCAGCTAAGAACCAGCCTGTATCTAGCAAAGACAAAAAAATATTGCTGGTGTTTTACACCGATTTTACCCTTTGAGATTTTCTGTTTATTTTGTTTCTTTTGCTGAACACTTGAAGTAAAAATGAAGATGAAAATCTTGGAAGGAACTTTTAAAAACAAGAAATGTACTCCACCCTTATTACAACATTATTCTTGTTTAGCCAAACATTTTTCCTTTAACAAATGATGTGATATAGATACACACACAGAAAAGGCATAAAAGACCTACATCAGCCACATATTCATAGATAAAAAAAAAAGAATTAGGAGGGGTGAAAAGTGTGAATGAATGAGAGAAGACAAGGAATGTAAAATAAGTATAGGAAAATAATATCTCTTTAGTGAATAAAACTAATATCTTGCATAATAGTCCCTCGAGTCCATGAAGAAAAATTTAAATTTAATTAAAAATCACATGGGCTTCATGGTAGCTTTCCTTTGTGAGGGTACAGTAGGATTCATGTAAAAGCTTATGAAGAAGGGAAAAGCATATGAAGAGGGGAAGGGGGTAGGGAGTAAATAGCCTTAGCAAAATAAGAGTCACATGGGTAAATATTTTAAAAGTAAAAGTCACAGTAACCTTCACCTTAACCTTCTGACATGGTTAAGTGAGAGGAAGGCGTAAAAAGAAACTTGTAGTCATTTCAGGAAGTTATCAAAGATGTAGCCTTCCCCTGTGTTTATAGCTGGATTTTACTGTTGGAATGCTATACTGTTCACTCAAGGTTAGCAATTTATGCTTCAAGTTTCCTTCTTAGAGATAGACCACTTGCTGGAGTAGCCTCTTGGGGCAGCAGGGTTTTCAACAGAAAGTGATCACACATATCACCTGTCCCTGAAGTCTATATAATTGCCTTTGCTGACCTACAGACAGAGGCATTTAGAATGCACTCTCTCCAAAAGTTTCCAGAAGAAATTAAAACAGGGACCATCACATTTCCTGACATCGTTCATATCTCCCAATACAGTTTTCTTTAAAACCTGGTTTCATATAATCTAAATCCTAAACAAAAAATAGTATGCATGCTTTACATTCTTTTTTTTTTTTTTTTCCTTGTTACACTACAAATTGCTTCTTGATCATTAAACCCTGTCAAAGGAGAGCCCACTGAACTAAAGTTGTTTTCAGAGACTGCTTTGGCCACTATGTGCAATCACCAATTGCGCAGTAGAGTTCTGTCATGCAACACAGTGTGCCAGTATCTCCCAAAACTCACTTTGAAGTAAGCCTTGAATTGTGCGAGGGCACTTGCACCAAACGACCTACAGAAGTCCTGTCCAATCTGAATGTTTCTATGATTCTATAATCCTATGAGTCACTATATTGACACAGCACCAGAAGGGGGGAATGGAACAGGGAAAGCCTATTTATCACCAAAATTCATTTAATCTCTCCAAACATTACAAAATCATTTCTGTAGAAAATTTAGAAATTGCCATTTAAAGATGTTTATAGCAGAGTCATATTTCCTCTTTCTAAAAAAAAAAAAAAAAAAAAAAAAAAAAAAAAAAATTCCTTAAAATTTTTTACATTTTTTTAAAGTTAGAAATAGTTCCCATTTCTCTCCCTTGACTTTAGTTTAAGACTTACTATAACAAAGTTCATCACTGTACAGAGAGCTAACCGCAATCAAGCTTATAATGGAAACTGGTTCACTGTATTTTTTTGTTTTGCATCTGTATGAGAATAAGTGAAAGTATTATGGCCAAAGGAGGTCTTACACCAGTTGTAAGTGAAGCTATGATATTGACAGAATCCAAGTTCCCCACCACAGTTATAGCATTTGTATTTACATTTCATGATCTGTGAACAAGGTTGGAAATCACTCTTTTAGCTGGTCAATGCTACACAGCATTTCTTGTCAGAAGCTAAAGCTCTCTCTCACTTAGCAAAGGAAGTTAGTGCTTCATAAAGTTGAATAAACATATCTGAAATCTCAGTAATCTTTTGTGTGCTGTACAGTCAGTAGTGGTGCCTAGGAATAGAAGACATATGGACACAGGGTGAGAAGTAAAGCATTATTCACTTTATACTTCACTAGGGTGAGCATCATCCCCCAACAGCAAATATGTGCTGAATGGCCTCACACTCAGCAAGCAACATCCAGATCTCTTAAATCTAAAACAACTATTGCAGCTTTGTGTTTTAACAGGTTGCACCTGGCAGGAGCCTTGGGCTGCAAGATAAATCTTCAGCTGTTTCCTAGGACTATACCTTTCCTGCCTCAACTGGCTTTTTTCAAGCCTCTTCCCCAAATCAGATGATCTTTATAAGATGCCAGGAAGAGTTTCTCCCTGTCCTATCAAGCTAACCTCTACAACTTCCCAAGTATATATTGTGTCTAAATACATGCTTACTTGTCATTTTAAGGTCAGAACATGACACTTGTACAGCAGTCTAGAAAAACACCATTGCATTCCTTTAGATACAATCTATGAAATCATATCTCTAGTAATTGATAACACAGCACTCTCAGCAGTTTACTGCTAAATCTTCACAACTCATTACAAGCCTCAGCTTTGTCTTCCTCTAAAACAAGGAAATGAACAGATTTTAGCCAACAGGACAAGCAGAGGAGGGCCAGATAAAGATCTGGGACACATAAATCCCCTTTTTAAGTGTTTAGTGATGTAGAGAACTGTTTCCAGAATTCAGGTACAGTTCGCCTATTGTTTGCCTCCCTTCCTCTGTTCTCAAGGAATAGCTAAATCAAACACATACCTGACTTCTGAGGTTTCCTAAAACAACAGAGAACATCTGAAGCAGCGCTGCCCTAGAGACACAACAGGTCAAAACATTCCCAAATCATCTTGTGTCAACCAGAAACCCAGTTTTTCCAAGCAGTAGATAGGGCTACACAAATCTTGAATGAAAGAATATCAGTCTGCTGTCAAAGTGTTACTACATGGATCTGTTAGGTTTAAGACTAATTTACTAACATTTTCTATAGCTCTTATCAAAAGGTCATAGATCTTATCAAAAATATCTGTTGATCTGGTCATTCTCTTAATTATGTGTGTCTCCCTCCGAGTGTCAGCTTAATCAGCATCACTGCATCAGTGTCTGGTAAAATGTATCCTTTCATTTCCCAGATGTTGCTTCAGTAACTTCACAGTACTTTAAAAAGTGCAGCTGGGTTTGAGAGACGAAGGTCTTCATCACTGAATATTTAGGAGGAGGAGAAGAATTTATTCATCTCAGCACCTTAATTGCCATTGCCACTGCCCAACATCACAGTGAATCATCACCACCGTACAGCCATACCATCCTTACTGGCTTCTGGTGTATTGTTATGCACATGCACATGATGCACAAAATGAAATTACTGGTTTGGCAAAGCTGAAACATCTCCCAAAGGCAGATGTGACTGCTATTCTGTGGCACTTAGACAACCTTGCTTAGGAGTGGTAAAGAAGGTCCCATCAAAAATTTCACGATCATCTGTCTGCTTCTCTCACCAAATTTTTGGCTGCCCAGTTTCTGGGACTGCAAGACAAATGATCCCATGAAAACATTTCCAGGGTTTCCAGTATACAATGACTCCAGGACAATGTACTGACATACAGTTCTCCATTCCCCAAAACTGAGAATTTCTAAATTGTTGCTTTCCACTCCATATTGAGATCAAAACAAATCTCAAAATAGCAAAAAATCAACAACAACATGGAATGACTCTTTCACTGATTTGCAGCAAAATACCTACTTTCCAGAGCTATATTGGCTAAATTCCTTTGTCCAGCATGATGTTTAGCCAATTTGAATCCTAAAAATGTTCATCTCTGATGATCTGCAAGACAGTCTTTTTTTCTACTGAAAATTGGAAGTAAAAACATGAGTGTGTTTACCTAAATTACATTTCACTGCCAGTTGGAAGCCATCCAAAAAGTGAAACAGTCAATGTGAATTCATTTTCAGGGTAGCAGTTTTGGCTTCTAAGCCTATCTGTATCTGCATAAACTCAACATGAATATAAATGTAGGCAAGAGGGGATTAATATTCTCATGCACCAAAGGTTCTCCAAGGTTGAATAGTTGATAAATAAGCCCATCATGATCTTTACCATTTTGATACAGCAGTACCCAAAACACATAACTGTATCTCCAGAAACTGTTATGTTTAAAAGATTCCATTAATCTTGTAGGTCTTTCTTCTACTGATTTTTTCTTTCCTTTTACAGAGTCTCACTATTAGAAAAACTAGATTTTTTTCCTTGCAATTTGAAGAAACCTTGCCAAAAATTTCACCAAAACAGATGTGTGAGCATTGTGGCAGAGTTTGTAACATCTTCAGATTGCTTATAGATTTTCTTGAAGCCCCATTACTTCAGTTCAACATAGCCATGTGTCCTCCCTTGGGCATGTGAAGTCTCTTAGATGGAATTCTTATTGCTACTCACTTCTGCCATCAACCTAATTTATTTTTTTTTCTTAGAGATAGGATATAGCTCTGGCTTTGAGCATTTCTGTGCCAGCTTGTGGTGAGCTTTCCTTTCTTCCTGCCTTCATGATTCAGTCCCTTCCTCATTTCTCCCTCCGTTCTGAAAGGCTCCAACTAATACTGGACACAGAAAATTTTGCTGGCACTTATCATCCTGTGTATAGATCCTTGCCGATTCACAGACGAATGTCCCAAGGGTACCTGCATTGCACTCTGTAGAATGTTTAGTGCATTACCTACATTCACTCTGTAGTGAATAGTGCATTGCATTCTGTACTTTTGAGACCTTTGCCACTCCCCTAAACGAGGTACCTATTTTCAGCCGGATTCCTTGAAATCAGCCTCAAGATCAAACACAACATCATGGTAAAAACTGGTTAATTTTGTAAAGATAGAGATAGAAAACATAAGACAAAATACTTGCTGTATTTTTTTCCTTCTCAGACATTTTTTTATATGCAGTCTTGGTGAGGAGGAAAAGCTGGAAAAGACAGGGAGAAACCACTAAAAAGGGGCCAAAGATGACAAGATTAGCTCCCGGATGCCTTTCTTTGAGGACACGAAAATTGTTTGTATTTTACCAGTCTGAGCAAACATCCCTTACTTCACTGGGATGTGGCAGAGCATTGTCTGCCTTTCTGATTCACAAAGTTACATTCATAACTAGGAAATCACAACTTCAGCCTCCTAGTAGATCATGCGTTCTTATGAAAGAAATTTTTATTTATATAAAAAGAACACGTGTAATTTATTTTTTTAATAAGTCAAGTCTCCCAAGAAAATTCGGCAGGGAACTATTATTCTAATACTTTGGCTGTCTTTGCAAGATGATCGTCTTGATAATTTGAAATGTCATAGGATGTTTGCAGGAACAATAGACCAGATTCCTGAGCTGGTGTAAACTGGCACATCTCCACAAATATCAAAGAAGCAGTGCCAGTTTACACCAGCCCATCAATGTTCACAAATTAAACGGATGTTTTGTGGTTTACTACATGTCAGAAAACTTGTACTGCAACTCAAGCCCTCATAAGCTATGCTGTGAAACTATTTGATTTTTAATACATCTGCAAAACCAAATTTTCTCATCAGAATACTGACCTCAAATAGTTCTTTAACATCAGAGCTAAACCCCACATCTTCAATGCTTCAGAGAATGAGTGTGCAAAAGAGACTAACGACTGGATGCCCTGAAGCACAGGCTGGATTTGTTCCAAACACGTGTGCACACCAAAGGAAAATGCAATGTTTTTCAACACCTTGATCATGAGAATGTATCTTTAAAATTACTCTGGGTAAAGTTTAACTGAAGTTTTATTCTGAACCAGCTCCCTTTCCACTGACATTAAAGCATTCCCTTAAGATGCACACTTTGGGTTTTAGAGTAAAGATTCCATCATTCTTTTCCAAGAACATATGAACACGAAGTGGCAATAGAAACATTTTAACTTGTCACAAAGTTTTGTGTCTTCTTTGGCTCAAAGAAAATCATCAGGTTCTAAAAATACTATAAGTGTACAAACATACACTCGATACAATATCTGTATATCTATATATCTTTTAATGAAAATGACATAATGAGGAACTACCAAGAGTGTGCTATTCTTGTATTAATTATACATTAAATGCATGATACTTTTACACACAAGTAGTAATGATATTTAGAAAAAAACCCTGTCTTCGAAAGATCCAAAATTGCTTAATAAACATCCTGTGAGCCTCAAACCACTCCTCTGAGACAAGTGCATATGACTGGACCCATTAATGGATCATTCTGCCATATTCAATTACTTTCTTACATTCAGCCACATTAGAAGTAGAACCAGCAACGAATAGTTCATAGCATTTCCAACAGCAAAGAGGAGCAATGAGTAGGACAGGAAAAACACCACGGGAGGTGACAAGAAAGCAAGGGCATGAGTTAGAAGAGAGGGTACAGTAACCCAATTCAAGGCACCAGAATAGGAAAGGGTCTGTCCACACAGCAAGCCAGTTCCTCATAACCTAGAGTTGCTTGTGCCTAGAAGCATCCCTTCTTTTGAGAAGTTCCCATCTTTCTAATTCTGAAAAAAAAGTGTTGACGTTCACTTAGTTTATACTTTCCCCTCTCTGGCTTTGCATGCCCAGAATTTATGAGCATTACTTCTGCCGTGGTTTGGCCTCAGTGGCAACAACGAGCCACGTGGCAGCCCGCTGGCGCTGATCCTCCCACGGCAGTAGGAGAGGATTGGAAGGAAGAAAAAAGGCAGAGTCGTGGGTTGGGACAAAGAAAACTGTTTAACAGAACAACAAGTATTACAGGGAAACAATAACACAGATGGGGGGATACAAACACGAATACGGTACCGACCGCAGCCCACACCGAACCCACCACCACCGATGTCGCGCGCGCCCCCGGCCCGGCCGCTCCGATATTTATATCCCGACACCGCCACCACCCCCCTCCCATTTCCTGGTGTTGTCCCTCCCCTCCCCGGCCAGCTCCCTGCTGCTCCCTGCTGCCCCTGGGCCTGGTGCACATGGGATGGAATAGCTGTGCCCTCACAGAGCCAGGGGAGAATTAACCCCATCCCTACTGGAAACCAGGACAACTTCTTTTTCACTTTTCTTTCCACACTTTGACTGGTGACTAATAACTGTTGCAGATCCTGTGTACACCACTTGCAGCTAGCTGAGCCTGAAGCTTCACCTGGTTTTTGTGTTAGGTGTTTTTGTTGGTTTTTTTTTTTTAACATAAAAAAACCCTAAAAAATATTATTTGCACATGCCAAAAATCTATCTGTCTCAAATATTAAGGGCAGAAAAGTAGACATGTCTAGTGAAACACGGGACATAGCAGCCCAAACTAAGAATCCTGGATTGCCTTAATCAACATCTTTAGCAGTCCCTTTCCATCATTGCTGGATGAAGTGAGATAAGGATGCTATTAAGTCTTCGTTTCCTTCAACATATTTATTATTATAGAATGCTCTGCAGAAGTTGCTTTTGTATTAATCCATCATATGTTGGCTTTCACAAGCAGTTCGAAGCCTGCCAACTAAAAAGAGACTGCTACTATGTCAGGCTATAGTAGACTCTGTAATATACTAGTCAAAAGACTTTCCAAGTGTACACTTTCATTAAACCTGATATAAGCAAAGAGAGGAAAATCTGTTCCTCATCCCTTTTCCTGTCTGCAAGAAGTAGAAAATCACACCCATAAATTTACAGCAGATTGGAAGTCACACTCCATAGCTCTAGTTACAGTGCTCTCTAAAATCAATAGAAATTGAGTTGATAGAGTACTTGCAAAAACAGCAGCCTGCTTGGCACTAAAGACAAAGCTAAAGACTGAAGCAGTCCTCTGGAATAGCCCACCCCGAGACATAACAGGTAGTAATGTAGATAAGAGCCCACAGAACAAGCACTGCTAGGCAAAGCCCCAGGGTCTGTCACAACTCAGTGAACAGTGTAGATGACGCTTTTTGATGTGAGTTGGATGGAAGCAGGTAGTTATTTTTCTTTCTTAAAGTTATTGCCCCCAAAATGTGCCAAAGAACTGTCAAAGCCAGTAGGTCTAGTAATGTGTTTTAGTAGAAAGCTATACTATTTACAGGCAGTAATACAAAAAGTCTGTATAGGAAAGACTTCTTTGTAATTACCACCAAAAATTGTCTGCCATAGCAATTTATGCCACTGCAAATAGTAATTTTCCTTATAAATGTTCCTTTCTTATGTTTTGCCTTAAAACACATTTGCAGTGAAAGAAAAGGACAAGAAAAACTCTTAGTTTTCCGTTCAATAACAAGTAGTTCCTAACAGGCTAATGAACAAGGACAACAAAAATCTGGGCGATTATTCACAGCCGCTGTAGCTAAAATGCATCTGCCAACTCCGTCGAGAATATTTGGTTTAAGAAACCTGCAGACCGTTCAGGGTCTCACAGTTAAGAGATGTATATCTCCTGCTGGAATATACAAAACCATTTGAATTAATTATATCCACCAAGACCTTGCAATAAATCGGTAACATATTTTAAACACTATTTACACTGTTCCCTCTTCTCTTGGAGGAAACTCATCATGTTTAACTGGGGGAAACATCTGACATGCCAAGAATGATGGTGATTTATTGTTTCACTGTAAAAGTCAAACACTCCTCTGAAACTTGAATGAAGAAATAATGCGTGAGCACTGAGAATATATTCCAGAGATATCATTCAGCTTGGTCCTGAACTTGGAAGCCATTTCCTGCCAGTAGATCCTTATTCAACACAGAGTACTCTGCAGACCTGTGGACTTGAATACCAGAATAGCTGTTTCTTTTAGGCTGCTTTTTATTTCGTCATAGCTAGCAAATGCATCAGGTACACATCCTATGCATTTCTACCCAATTTAATGCAGCGGAAGGAGCATCAGGCCTTCAGGTCAAGTCAAGGTTGACTTGACCTCTAGCGCTACTTCAATACAAAATAAAAAGATTGTAATTGAAAACACCATTTGGCAGGTTGCCGTTAAATATGTATTGGACTATTGCCTTAGACCCATGTTTCATTTAATGCTCTTGTTCGTAGGTTCTGGATTCTATTATGTTTTCGTTTATTGACTGCGGACCAAGTATGAATTGCAACACTTTCCGTGGGATGCTGTTCAACATTTTCATTCAGCAAGGCTGCTCGCTGCAAGCAGCTCTCAGGGCCTACCAGCCACACTGTGCCACAGCACCATGCTGCCATGCCATGCCACCGTGCCATGCAATGCTCCTGCATGCAGACCAAACCCAGGGGTCAGGTTTTGCCCTGAGCTTTCTGAGAGGAGAGTGATGCACACCTCCTCTGCCCACACCAACCCTCTCCACTGACCTTCCCGCCACAGCGCCTGAGGCCCCTGAGGGCAGTGGAAGGAGCCGAGAGGGTGAAGGGCAGTGAGGGGACATGGCACAAGGTGGCAGGCCTGACCCCGTCATGGTCCCAGTCTGGGGACAAGGGCCTGGCATGAGGCTGACAACAGCTGCTGTGGGCATGCAGGGGACATAGCACAGCAAATCGCTAAAACAATGAACGCTTAGGGGTCCATACTGGGACCAGTACTGTACAATGTCTTTCATCAATGGCTTTAACACTGGGATTGATTTCACTCTCAGCAACTTTGCAGATGACACAAAGATGAGTGATGTGGTTGACATGCCTGAGGGACAGGATGCCATCCAGAGGGACCTGAACAAGCTCAAGAAGTGGGTCTGTGTGAACCTGATGAGGTTCAACAAGGTCAAGTGTAGGGTCCTGCACCTGGCTCAAGGCAACTCCCAGTATCAATACAAGCTGGAATGGGTTGAGAGCAGCCCTGCCGAGAAGGACTTAAGTGTGTTGGTTGATGAAAAGCTGGACACGAGCTGGCAATGTGCACTCGCAGCCCAGAAGGCCAATTGTATCCTGGGCTACATCAAAAGAAGCATGGCCAGCAGGTCAAGGGAAATGATTCTGCCTCTCTGCTGTGCTTTCTTGAGACCACACCTGGAGTACTGTGTCCAGCTTTGGAGCCCTCAGCAGGTCCAGCGGAGATGGATCAGAGGAATGGAACACCTCTCCTATGAAGACAGGCTGAAAAAGTTAGAATTGTTCAGCCTAGAGAAGAGAAGAGAAGGCTCCCGGGAGACCTCATTGCCAAATTACAGTGCTTAAAGGGGACCCCCCGGTAAGACGGGGACAAACTTTTTAGCAGGGTCTTTTGCACAAGGCAAGGACAAATGGCTTTAAACTAAATGAAGGTAGATTCAGACTTGTTTGGTTTTTTTGGACTTCTTTTGGCGTTCATTTGACTCTGACCTTGGTGGCCAGAATTACTTAATGGCACAACAACCCAGTCACCAATTGCAAAGCATGGAGTATGTCTCTATGATATGGATACAGATGTACTCATCATGGCAACTTTTGCATGAAGATCACTACAAAACGCTCTGCAAAGCCACTCCAGCTTCTGCTTTAGAACAGATGGAGATTGAAGCCTCCTGACACTTTGCAATATAGCATGGCGCATCTGCTCCTCAATCTGAGTTAGCATTGCTTTAACCCTACTTTGCTGCATATGCGTTTACTTACTCAGATGTCTGTTCCACTTCCCATTTGACATCATGAGGTATTCCCACCCTACCTTGAGTCACCAGCCATGGGTCTGTTATCCTTAACCTAGGTCTGTGCATCCAGCAGCACAAATACGATCTGGATCCATCTTGGGCACATTAATTCATTGCTGTTCGATTAGCCAGAGTATCGGATTTGGAGGTCATGCTACAGTTAAACTTCTGTTTAGTTTCTTGCTTGATTTGATAGACTAAACGCCTGAAATGGCATAGCAGTTTGAAGAGATCCAGCACAGAAGATACTTAAATTAGGATGGTCCCTCACAAAATTTCAGTCACACTGGAACTGGCAAATTGAGTTTATATTGTTTTATCCATTTTGTCTTATAGTTACACCTGTTTAAATCTAGGTCTAGGAGCCATTAAATATGATTTACTCTGTTGTGGAACCATAGTCTCAGCTTCACCAACTTGCTTCTTCTAGCAATTTCCTTCTCTTTAAAGTCTCTGAGCACTAGTAAAAGGCAATTTATGTTTTGCAGAAATCTTAGAAAGTGTGTGATGCTTCCATATTGTGTGCCAGCTCATCAGCTGTTGTAAATCCATTAAAGCCAAGGGAGCTGGTTCATGGCTTACTCGCGATGAGGATCTGACTCCATGTATCATACCCTTTCACAAACCAACAGTTTTAGTTCTCTTTCTGTTAAAAGTTTCTGTCAAGGGAGCAATAACATCAAAACCTATTATCCACATTCAAGCAAAAAATTCTATTACAGACCTGAAAACAACTCAATAGTTTAAGTAAATAAAGGATCTGTAATGTGTTCCAGAAAGTAAAAGATGTCATTAATTCAGCGCAATGAAACTCCTCACAATGACTAGGATTACATTGAGCTGATGTTTTTTTGAAGGAGCTGCTAGTTTATTCTCTTATTTTCATCCATCATGGTATCAGTTCAGGACAAAGACAAATTTGTGCAGATGCCCTACCTCTTCATTTTCATACTTTTAAATGTTATGCTGTTGGGTTTTTTTAACATATACTTATCTCTGAATTTCATGGAATTTTAATGCTTGAGAACAGTTATAGGATCCTGTTGATGTAACTATCTCCCTCCAAGGAACTAGTGCACACTTTCCCATATAAGGCCTTTCTTTTTATTTTTTGCCAGGAAAAATATCTAGTAATATTTGTTAAAAATCTTTAAACCTCTGAAACAGATTGTACCAGAACTGCAAAATGTATCTTAACATGTTTCATGTGACAATGAGATTTATAATAATGGGTTAATAAGTGGCATGATCACTTTGTCTTCATGGGTTGTTTATGCTAGAGAGGACGAAAATTTACTTGTAAATTATCCATTTTTTTTTTGTCTTCTATAAGGCCATCTTTTTGTAATGCTGTGTAGATCTCATGTAATGTGAGTGTCTTGTGACTCCATTGCTGTTAGCATCTGAACATTCATTATCCCACCAGCTTTCCCATTATCTGTGCACACACCTACAAAACATTACAATTCTAACTGTGATGGGCCATTAAAGGTTTGAATGGTTGGTTATATTCCCAGGATTGTTGAAATCAATAGAACCAGCTATTCAGCTTAATGGAGATAACTAGCACCATTAAAATCAGTGGCAGATGAGCCAGTACTATTGTTCCCAAGCACATGTTTTCAGATAGGAGTGTCTAATAATTTAAAAACAAGGCTGCCAGAATGCCTTTAATCAGAATATTCTGTAAATCTATGGAGTATTATTTCATTTATTAGAAAGTTGTGACTTTTATTATCATCTTTTCCACAAACATTTCAATTTTCTGTTGTGAAACAAATCCGTTTTCTTAAAATCACAGCACCATGTACTACTCCAGGCATTGTTTTATTTAAATGTCATTCAGGCCTTGACAATACCAGCCTCCCCCTTCAAAATCCTGTTCTGTTTCAAAGGCAATGTAGCAGAAAGACTTGCTCTGCAGAGTTCTGGTGCTATACCACAGCAGTCAGCTTTTTTATTTGTGACTGTTTTCTTAACTATTATTTTTAACATTGTGGTCTTTTTATCTCTGTATTTTAATTTTCTAACAGTTCTTTGTATTGCAGGGAGAATTTAACTAGTTTAGACTTAGTCATGGCCTGTAAAAGTCTGTGATTCCACCATTCTTGGCCAATCTTGGATATGAAAAAAATAATTCTGACTGCTACTTCAAAAAAGCCATACGTCATACAGTCAGGTTCTGTAGCTCCTAATCTGCGTCACTGACGTCTTTTGGTTTTCTCCTGAATGTCCACTGTCTTCAGACTTTTGCTATCTCAAAAGTCAGCACTTTTCATAATTATAGTTGTGTTAATCTTTGTGTCAACCTTATGTCAGTTTACAATTTAATACATACATCATTCAGTTTGGTTATCTGTCTGTCAACGGAGAATCATCCTACCAGAACCCTCAGTCTTTTAAAATCTACTTTCCGGCACCTTGCAGAATTACAGTTTTTCAATTTAAGCTTTTGCCTACTTGTGTACTGAAAGGCATTTTCTTAGTTGATATTACCAACGACTAGAAGACTCAAATATTGTAGTTTCACAGCCTTAGAGCTCTAGTCCAATTGGCACTGGTCTGAGTCTCGTGATGCTTCCTAAAGAAATATTTAAAGATACTATGAAAAAAAACATACAGAATCCCTAGCGTAAGACATTTGCACTTATGACCCTACACAAGCTTTCACCAGTTAATATCCATTTCTCTTGGAATCATGAATCATTCCTTACACACTTAGCAATTCAGTCACTTTTCTCTTAGGTGTGTCTTCTTAGAAGGTTGTTGCGAGCCAAGGAAAAAGCGGTCAGGGATTTGTTTAGTTGCGTCCACAGGTCTACTGTTATCCAGGCTCCAAGAGTATCAAGGAAAAAGTGCTGTGAAAACTTTAAAGTTAAAAACCAAACCAAACCCAAAAACGACTCCCATGAAAACTCCTTTTTTTTTTCCCTCCCAATTTCAGAAACAGTGTTGTTAAATAAGATAAACTCTGTAACCACCTGTGGGTCAGGTAGCTTTCAAAGTTTCCTATTCTGGTTGGTGGTTTCACTCCTCAGATCTCAGCATGAACCTGGATAGGGCACAAACCTTTGTTGAGGTCTAGACTCTTCCTACGTGTCATATCTTCGCTTGATAAGACTTAGGTGATCTCCATGATGTTAAAAGAAAAGCTGTTCACGGTATCTAGAGAATGGCAAGGACTAGCTTATACTTTAGGGATACATTTAAGTTGCATTTGTATAGGTCTTTCAGGGCTGGAATGATGCAGGCCTGACATCCAGACAACCCATAATATCCATCTGAGCAAATCACATTAATTGGTTAGTGTAAACTTAAAAAAAAAAAAAAAAAAAAGACTTCCTTTTACTGAATAGTTCCTAACCTTTGCAAACTAAAAATTGGAAACATAGCACATTTACCTTCCTCCTGCTGAGTAATTTTTCTGGTTATTGGTATTACCTTTCAAATGACAGTACTAAAGAGCTGTAATGATCTGTACTGAAGACACTTAGCAAAGGGCTCATTAGCAGCTGAGATGAGCTGTAAAAGAAACACATAAAATGTCAAGCCAATTTAAAAAAATCACGCTACATTGGGGAATGAGCAATTAAACAATAACATTTACATGGCACAGCAAGGTCTGAAAATGAACACAGCAGAGCGACAGGCGCTGCTGTCATTAGGAATCCAGCACAGCACCCATAGTGTGTCACAGGAATCACAATCCTGGAAATGTAAGAAGAGATATATAGATCCAGCATGTAAACTCAGTAACGAAGGCCTGCGCTTCAGGCTTACCATATTGAATATGGAAGAGGGCACTCAATCTTATAACAGACAATGTGGCATTTCACCCTGTATTCCCCAAAGACCAGGCCGCTTAAATGGACGAGTAACAGTAGAGCAGGGATAGCTCTAAGCCATCGTGATATTGCTGCCAGCTCTGGGGGGAAAGCTGTGACAGGGTGGAAGAGGCCAGCAAGCACACAGTCTTGAGCTGAGCTCATGAAATGAATCCTGGCTTAGGTACCTTATATGTGCTCAGATTTTAAACACCTACCATAGCACTAACAATAGAGACCTCCAGATGGGTGACCCTGTCCCTGATGAAGCTTCAATAAACAGGTCAGGTAAAATGCTTTTTCGCTTGCCCTCCCTGGACTATCCGCCATAAAGGTGTAATTATTCTAATTATTTTCCAAAGAGAACCAGAAGCATCACAGAAATTGTGAACTAAAGAATCACTGAAAAGGGAGACTTGAAAGTGTTGATACTTAGTCCTTGCAATTTGGCCAGTAACTCACATTCTACACCCAAGTAACCTTTTTGTTTCTGTGTTCATAATGCTTTGTCATGGGAATTTCTTAATCATCATTAAATATCTGTAGTTCAGAGCGCTCTTATGTTTTATTTCACTGGTTTATAGCTAATATGAGTGAACTGCTTCACAGATATTCTGAAGAAGTATTTGAGTAGTCACAAAATCTTTTGAAATTTCAGTTAAAGACTTTCAAAAAAGCAACTCGTGTTTCTGAAGTTCCACCAAAAGCTTGCGTACTGGCCTGATTTTTTCACAGATTCCTGTTGTTTTTTCAGCCTCAATTCACTTAAAAAGAATGATTGTGGACTTTTGCAGAGCTATTTTAAAATTAGAATGTACAGAATCAGGCTTTTTATCAACAAACTATCACCATTCATCAGCTGCTAGAATATTAAATAGTGTGCAGTTAGGCTTCTCTGTGATTTCATGATTAATCAAATTTAGAAAAATTCAGTAGGAATTTTAAAGTTTTAATTATTTCTTCCCTTGTTGGCTATTTGTTTAGAGGTCGTTTGGAATTTTATTTCTAATGTTTCTTTGCTCAGGACAAGCAACTTCTCAGAAGGATAATTTGGGGTTTGGTTTTTTTCAATTTCCATTTGAGAAAGCAGGAATTTAAGCATAAAAGCAGCATTTAAACTCCTCAGTCCATAGGCCATGCGCTTTGAGCAAAACTTTGCCACTCTTTAACTCCCACTGATATCAAGGGGCTGAAATGCAATGTTTAAATTTAAAACATCTAAAGTCACATGAGAAAAACTAACAGATGATGGGATATGGTACTGTAGACATCAATAAAAATTTCTACTGAATATGACAGAGAAGGCAGAAGAGTTCAGATAATGAAGACAGGCTGATAAAAGAAAAAACCACCAAAATAAATCAGTTTTGAAAGCAGAGTAGAAGTAAGAACATGGAATTGGACCGCCGAGGATAATAAGGGAGTTCACCTCCCAAGTTACTTCTAGTCATATTGATCCCACTCAGTCGGAGAACAATCAGGTAGTTATGTTCTTTATGTACATTTCTGTTCATGTCCCAAAAACATGCAGTCAGTTGATACAATAGTGGTGGTAGAAAGGGGAAAAGAACATTATCGTTACTAAAAATGAAGCCAGGCCTGTGAAGACGTTCCTTTTTTAGTTCAAGGATGGATTGGACATTTTTGGAAAGCCAATATTCTAAAACAAGGAAAACAATAATGATATGTCAGCTGTTCTAAGAAAAATGATTCTGACAAAAATTGTTTCAGTCATGGAAAATAGACTTGAAACCAGATTCTGTTATTAGATTTATTAAGGGGTTTGGTTTTTTCACTTCTTTCTTTGACGACAATGTGGAAACTCAAATCCAGCATTCAAACTGCAAAAATTACATACAAAAATAAATACTGATGCTGCTGAAGAAAGATATTTTTGAAATAGTTGTATGGCTCAGGCAGACAAAAGCTCATCTTGAGCCCATTCTTAAGCAGTTGCAACACATGGGATACATTTAAGATTTCTTCATAAAGTACAACCAGCCTGTTAAAGTGCACTCTAAGTTTGAGCCAACCCCAAAAGCTTTTCTTTTTATGAGCTTCCTGCCAGTGAAAATAAAAAGTTCTACCACACACATATACATCTATACACTGTAATATATATGAATCTGGTTTTACATGTTGAAGTATGGTTTTGCCTGAATTATCTTAGCATTTTAATGCACACTTTTAAAGTTCTTAATATCGGAATGAAGGTACTCTAGTGGCATATAAAGTTTGTTTTATTCATTAATTTGCTGTCTCCCTTCATAAAAAAAAAAAAAATTAAAAATTATAGCATTCTCCTTGAGGCACCATATGGCGATTCACAAGTTGTGCCTTTATTTTCTGGCTCTGCCATTGGCTTCATGTATAACACTTGGCAGAATATTGAATCCTTTTTCTTTGTAGAATGGAAATAAGTCTTTTCTGTAACAGGAGGAGTATCCAAAGGAATGAGACAATATCACATACTTAAAAATAAAACAAACTTTGAAGGCAGCTTGTGGCTTTATACAGTAGCATCTCTCTGCCTCAGTGCTGCTGACATGTCTTCCCACCCACCAGAGAAACACTGTGTTGCAGCCCCCTCCTCACTCTCAAACCCAGCTCCCGTTGGTGGGAGTGAGGCAAAAGACCGTTAGGGCTTTATGTTACTTGGATTTTACTGACTTTCCTACTTAGATTAGAAGAACCAGGCCACCACAACAACCTTCTTAGGTGTTCTGTAAGAAGTAGGCACATAAAGTTCTTTATGGCTCTAAGTCCTTAGGGTATGGGCATAGCCTCACCACATGTCTGCATGGGGTATAAGGCACTAGGACTATAAAGAAATATTGGAACAAGAGAGAAATAAAGTAACAAACTTTATAATCAGACTAATTTAAATGTCATCCTCAGTGGCAACAAGTTAACTGCAATTATCATAAAATGAGGGTTGACTTTATTTTTTCTTTGCCTTTATGTCCTTAGCAAATACAATGACACTACTGTGTAATTTTAATTTGGTTTAATTTAATAATTTTTCAAGTAACTTCTAGCACACTGTATCACTAAATATGCCTCCTCTCTTTCTTTGGTTTCTTTATAAAACAACATAAAAAAATAGATATTGCACTGAATGTCTTACACTTGAGTCTATTGAAGTGTGCTTTACTAATATCTGTTTTTGACAACACTGTTGCACTAGAACTTCTGAAGTGATCTGAGAAGCAGCATGTCTTTTAGATTGTGATAGAAGAGACATTTAAGGAAAGGAAAACATGTATTAATTGGAATATTTCCTAATTCTGGATTTAATATTCCAGCTCTCTTAGAGTCAAATGTCAAACTGTGGCACACACTAAAGATCAGGCTGCCAAAAAATAGACTCTCCATTTGTGTTTCTTTAGGAAGAAGACCCAAGCAGACCCAGAGGGAAGGAGAGATTACTCTTTATCATAGGGTCGCATGGCCTGCTTTGGGAAGAGGAGTAAGAAGAGGGGAGGAGAAGAAAAGCGTGCAACGGCGTCTGTGTGCGGGGGAAAGGAACGAGTCGCAGCAGGGAGCAGGAGCCTGCTGCTCAAGGAGGGAGGCAGTGGAACAGCAGTGGGAGCAGGCAACAGGCAGTTTTAGTTCACTTGGTGATTTTCTTAGTCACAGAGAACTGTGTCCAGGCCACTCTGGTGCCCAGAGGATTTTTTTTCATCTACTGTTGGGTCTGGCTGATTGCTCCCTGGTCTGTTCCCTGGCCAGACCAGACCAGAGGGGACTGGTAATAGCTGGCTGAGACTCCAAAAGTCACTGAGTGAATTAAAACCAAGCCTGGAAGCAGGATTTTCTTACACAGTATGTAGTGAGAGAGTTAGCTAAAAGCGCTTCCCACTTCTGCTCCATTTGTCCTAATTGCTTTGAGTTTTGTCTGTTTACAGAGCTAATTATTCTATTAGATATTATAATAAAAAATAGTTTTTTAATCATCTTCAGTTAGACTGACATAAAGATAAGATATACATAGACATCACACCAAGTTCTCACAGATTTGTCCTGCTGCACACTCATTTTGGTTTTTTATCTTAGGTTTTTCTCCTCTTTCTGCTACTGAGGCTCTCATAACAATTTGCAATAGTGCATTAAGCAGCATTAGCACTGAAATCTAGCCATAAGTAACAATTGCTGTACAGGTCACACTCAGTAGGAAAAGACATCAGTAAAACTTGGAACCAGATTCTGCTCTTCGTTGCACCAGTGAATTTAAACAAATAATTTAATGGCTCAGAGGAAAGTTCTATTGATTTTTCATATCCCAGAAGGTGTTCATTGCAATTTAAAGGCCTTGAATATGCTTGTCTGCTTTCTGATGTAGATAGCTTAAGGAATATTGAGTTCCTTGCAGTTGTGGACTGTCACTCATCCCCTGCTAGAGGAGTACTGACTAGCATCCATCAGGGAAGATACTCTTCCAATGCTTTCTCTGTTTACTGCACCCACTTTTCCCCTGCAGCTGTGGTTCTAAAGGTGCACTCTCCTGACAGGTTCATCAATAACTTTGCTGCGCTCTAGCTTCTTCATTCTTGTGGCAACCTAAGCACTTCCAAATTACAGTATTCATCTTTAAAACTATAATAACCTAAGAGTGAAGCAGGAAGTTTGCTCTGGTAAAGAAAGATTTTTATTCTTATTCTTGCTTGTGACTTGTTTTCCAATTAATTAATAGCATAAGTATTTATGCTTAAAGACTCTTCTATACTGGATTACTTGTAAAAATAACAGTTCTTCCTTGGCTGTGCCTTGAGGAAGGTGAGCAGCACATTCTCATTTCCCCTTAAAAAATTTCAGATCTTCTCTGCCCTTCTGTTCTAGGAGGAACTTTCTTCTCTCTCATATGGTTTTATTTTCACACTGAATTGTCTACAAATATAGTTAATTAAGGTCCTAATTGCTGCCTGGAGTCCTATGACCTTCTACGTGGTCTGAGTACTTTTAAGACTATTAAAGAATTTTATTAAATTGTGCATCATGAACAGTGTTCACTATGGATTCAACTCTGGACCTTGAGTTCATATTTAGTTAAGCTATGTCTGTACCGCACACTGTGACCTACCATACTGCTTTTTGGCTCCTAACCAAGGGTCATGTAAAGTGAACCTTCCAACCCACACACTTGGATTACCATTGCATAAAAACCAGAATGTGATTGTTCCAGCCAAACCCCAATGTGGCCCACATCTGCATTTGAGAATTTGGGACAAGCCATTAATAATATGAATGATGATCACATCATACCTCCTCAGTTGATTTAAGTAAAGTAGAATTACCCACTGGAGAATCTGAAAATGCCAGTGAACAGTGAAGTTCTTGAGATGCAGTGGCATTAGCCTTTATTGTAGCATGCTCATACCATGCTAGCTACCTTAGCTTTTGATTTTAACATTAATGACCTGCTCAGAAATGTAATGAGATCCTTTTGATCCTTTTTGATCTTTGAGGACCAAGACATGGCCACCACAGTGTCATATTATAGACATTTACATTGTCATTGTCCCTGTTCTACCTTAAATACAATATTGCCAAGTTCAAACAGCTTGTCAAAATCTGGTCTGGCCAAGATGGGCTTTCCTCCAAGGATATTTATTCCTTCTGATAAATTCAATTTTGCTTTTTGATTTCTTGATTCCATTTGGGGGGCTAATGTGTCAGTTCAGTTTACTGGTTGTTTTGCCACCTCATGGTTTATATCCTTTCTAGGGTCCTATTCTTGGTGTTTCCAGTCTGAGTTTCTGAATTTCCTAGCAATTCATCTGTCACATAGTCTTTATTGTCACCTGCCTCAGCTGCAACACCTTAGTTCCTTTGTTTTGGAGAGGTATTTCTTCTCACTGTCAAATACTCTCTTTCCTTCTCCTCCTTCTGTCATCTAATTTAATTTGTTCTACAGCAACACTTTTCTCCCCTTAACTATTTTATTTCTGTAGTCTTTCCCTCACCCTGAACATAACAAGACAAAGTGTAGTTCAGGACAGGTTGTAGTCTTGATTTTTTTTTCCCCCCCCCTGTAAATAAACAGAAAACTATCAACAAAAAAAAAAACTTTCTTCCCTTCTCCCCCAGAAAACAAACATATCATTTGTATCTAAGATGGTGCTGTTCTGTTGGCACAGAATTCCTTGCTAAATAGTCCTTGGCTAAAGAAAAATTATACTCCAGGCCTGCTTCAGCTACCTAAAAATAGGCATCAAGTGCTGGTTTAGACACCATAGGAACCTGGCCTCCAGCTACTGACTGCCCAGAAGGCCAAGGTTTCTCATAAACTGTGTCATGCCTTCGAGCCCTATGATAATGTTTTGGATACTGTAGGGCACCTCAAATGGTACTGAACTCCTATATTTAGGCAACTGGATCATTTCCCCAGCAGCACAATTATTCTGGGATGAACTTAGTCACTCTCTGGAAGAAGCATCCTCTGCATTGACTAAAGAGGGAATCTAAACTACTTGTTTACGTGCCTAGCTTTCAGACGGAGAAGAACTACACCCCGAAACTATGTCTGCCCAGCAAAATGACGAATGACTGTGGCAGATGATGACCAGCGTAATCTTGGTCCAGGTAAGAACAACAGGAAAAGATGACATACCGTAAGGCTAGCATGTGAAAGCACCTACGCCACTGACCTAGATCTCCTAGAGAGCTCATACTCTGGTTACTAGCACGTGCTAAAGCTGATACTGCCATGTCTTAACAACTACCATTACCATTACCTGCGCTAGCTTAGATTATGTTAATCAAAGCATTGACAGCACATGGTACAACTGTACCTTCATTCTCCTTATTGACTTCTTCTTCTGGTTTAACTTTCTTCAGCATAGCGCATTTTGTTTGAATGTCACACAGTCATCTTTTTCTCCAGAGAAAATGTGGACATATTTAACGATCTATGATTATCTTCCAACATTTGGTTGCATTTGTTTTTTATTATACCGATTTGCTTTCCCAGTCTATCCACACCACTTTACTTTGGTTCATTCCCTATTAAAACAGTCTAAAACTTCCTGCAATAACATTCTCAAAGCATAGTTACTCAAAAAGGTTTTTACTACAAGGGTTGCTGCAATTACCCTATCAATATGACAATTGTACTCTTCAGTGTTTGGGATTGAGGAATTCTGTAGCAATTTTGAATAAGTGTGGTTGGTTTGTTTGTCAGTTTATTATGTCCTGCTTTTATTGCCACAATCACATCTGCAAACAATAATCCTTCTATTTTGTCCTCTGAGCGTTCAGCTATGGTTCATGAAAAGCTGCCATTTTATTTCTCTTTTCCCACTGCTCCCATCTTATAAACTGCTCTGTTATTTAGATTGACTTTTCTCTGCCTTGTTTTCACACGTGCACGCCTGTGGTATGCACAACAGTGATTTCACTAAAAACAGGTATTCCTCTTGCATAAACGTTAAGTGTTATAACAGGATTTTAGTCAGAACCCTTCAATGTCATGCTCATATGATCTATTTTCATTTATAAAAGGACTTGTGATGTTAGCAGAGTCATAACCTCTGTATTAAGGCATACATGGGTAAAGAGGACATGCTGAAGACTGGGTTACAACAGCAAGGCTGACAACAGTAAGGGCACGTGAGCTGGTTCCCACTCCATCTCAGGCAGATTTGCTCATTTCCACCAAACTGCAAGTTATTCCTTAATGCGTATGGACAAGTGGAAATTACATAATCAGGGTATGTTTACATTGCACACAGAGGTTTTAGAGCTGGGGTAAAAACATAAAGGTATTATTGCAAAGACATAGAAAGCCTACAGCCCAATTCTGCTCTTTGTCAAGGTTATGCTCAAATTATGTCTCAGATAATAAGCTAAAACTGAAAACAGGTCAGCAACGTAGAGGCATAGACAGTCAAACTGAAATGAAGTTAGTCTGTGGCATTTTCTTTTGACTTGCTGTAATTATTTGTTTAATAAATTCTGAACAAACTCCAGACTAGCATCAATAGGAAAATATTTGTGATTGACTGACAAAAATATGGTTGTATTGATGGAAACTCTGACTTAACCTTATAAAATAACTCATTTCCAGAAGCCAGCATTTTCAGCTGATGCATACCTTCACTATGTTGAAGCCCAGTTTCCTCACTATAGTCACTGAACCCATTCTTCCAATTTAGGTCTGGCTGGGGGAAAAAAGAAGAAACAATATAGATAAAAATGAATCTATGACTGCTTAGTTGTGCTTCCTGTAGATTTTACTGGGCATATTTGTTACTTTAGTTCATAACGTCAAGTACTTGTAAATTATTCTAAACCAGAATCCACAATGTGGAGATATCATTAACAGTTGAGCCTTTGTCAGCATTGCAATGGATAGGGACTGTTCAGGTTCTGTTCAGGTACTGAGAGCAAAACAGCTGTCAGAGTGTTGTCCTGGTCTGTAGAAAAGATACATGATCCCCCCTGCTCAGCAATACTTACACACTTACTGTCCCTGTGCTAGCCGTGACTTTGTTTAATCAGGAAGCTTAGAGAAAAACTTCACTGTAGTTAAGTAAAAGGAGTCCCTGAAAACCATGAAGTTTAAAAGTGCTATGTATGCGAAGCGAAATTTGGTTTCAAGCTTTATTCATAGTAATTCTTGCAGTACTCAAAGAAGGCTTCAGTCACAAAATATGAAATGTAATTGTTCTTCATGGGCTTATTTTAAATATGTAGGTAGCATGCCAAAAAAGGTTGATTTTTCTTGGGAAGTCTTGAACCTTCAGGACATCAGTTCCTTATTGTCAGATAACTCCAGAGTTTAACTGGACTTGATAGGGAAGTTTTATAACTTCCACAGTGTACCGAAGCAAACTCCAAAAGTATTTAAGTTTAAAGATCACCTGTAGAGTTAACAGAGTCCAATCTGAAATACAGACCTAAGGTAGGCAAACACATTTTCTGAAAGGAATGAGTTGCCAAGTGTTTGCTATATCTTTATGGCAGTCTGACAGCTCAGTTCAACTGCAGAAGCACATCACTAGCCCAGATTTAGTCTGATTTTGCAGACTAGAAAATTTGGTACAGGTTGTATTAAATTCCTCCAAGTTCTTGGCTTTGAAAAGGGTAGGAGGAAAGATACAGAAGATTTCTTACCCCTCCTTTATGACTTCCTTCATATCCCTTGCAAAAAAAAGTAAAAAATAGTTTGTCCAATAATCCTCCAAGAGGATTATACCTGCGCAACCTACTGAAATTAATAGTCTTTTTTGGTTTTGTTTTGTATTGGGTTTTTTTGTGGGAAGAGAGGGAATGTTTTCCAGAGATGTAACCATATTGTTTATCTGACATCTGCCTGTGCCTGCAATCCCTGTTTTCAAATGTATTTTGAACCTCTTGAGTAACTTATTTAAAGGAGGCATGCAGGACTCAAAATTCCAACAAACTAAATGTGTGGTTAGGGAGAAAGACCCAAATTAGCATCTCCACTGAGGAAAGGCAGGCGGTTCCATTTGGCCACAGTTGCATGGTCAGAGACTACTCATCTGCCAGCAACCAAACCACATATAAATAGCTCTGTATGCTGTCTTTGACCAGTGAAGTGTCCATGGGACAAAACACAGTTCATAGGAAACTGAATTTTATTAACTTTGCTGCTAACAGAAAACTTGCTGTTATAAACTGGGAGGCAACATTTAGAGAATAGGGGAAAAAACAATACGAAAGACCATTATATAGTCTGGCTGAAGAACAATGGTCAAGTTATTAATTTAAAACAGATGTTCTGTACTTAATACTTCATAAACAGATAAAGAAAGAAATTCTCAGCAGATCTGAACACTTGATCATATACATTAATGGACTATGGGAGGAGTTCAATTAATCACATTTAAACTCTTTTCAAAGTTTATTTTCATTCACACGCTTTGAATTTTCAAATGTCCTTGTTACAGAATCAAGTTTTCCTTGAAAGGAGGAAACTCAGCTACACACTAATGCAACTCAGGTGCCTTGGGCTTGCTTTGGAAGCAGTGTTACACTGTGTTCAATGGAACTGGGGATGGACTGACTGCTTTTCCACAACTATTTCAAATTAAGAATCAGGGTGCTCTCCCACTCTCAGGCAGCAGAATCTTGAGCAGATAAATTATTAATTTGGGGAGGACAAATCAAATCCAATGACACCGTTGAAGTCAGCAAACGATTTTCTTCTGAGTCCAGTGGGTTGGTAATCAAGCACACATTCCCTCCCTCTCAGGCAGAGGGACTGCAAGAAGCTGCCTCAGCAACTTTGAAATTTTGTTCTAAGTGGGAAATAAGGAATGCAAAAAGGCTCCAAAGCAGTCAGGGAACCAAAATTCTCAGCCTGCACCATCTCTGCTCTCAGAGGACCTCACCCCAGACTCCTGCCAAGAGAGATCAATTTGGAAATGTGTTTTGCCAGATCATTTTGTTACTTTCTTACTGAATAAAAAAATAAACATAATCCTATGACACCAGACTTATAGGCGGGGGGAATTACACCTTACATAATTCTCTGTTTCGTGTGAATTCCTGTAATTGTTTCATCCATGCATATATTTTTATCTATTACTATATATTTCCTAGGCATCTTCGGGCAGATTTTCAGTTTCTCTATGAAAATCTTGTACAGTATATGTTTACATTGCACATTTCATGTAGTTCATCTATGAAGAAAAGTAGATGATTACTTTGGACTTTGGTTATTCAGCTTGGGAATACAACTGACTCTCAAAGCTATGTTCCACATTTAGTCCCTGAACTATCTATGCAATCTATGGGATTATTCACAATTTTGAAATTAAGCATATGCTTCCACACATTGTTGGATCAGAAACTAGAGTTATGGCTGATCTGCGCCAAGATTCATATCCATTACACTAAAAAAATAGAAAGGACCAAACACAAACCTATCTGCAGGCTAATTTGAGCTTCTTTCACATTCAGAGAAGCCATTGCCCCTTACCCTATTGCAACAGGACCTGTTAAAAAGTTCGTCCCCATCTTTCCTGTAGACCTCATTTAAGTACTGAAAGACCCCAATAAGTTCCCCTTGAAGCCTTCTCTTCTTCAGGCTGAACGACTACAACGCTCTCAGCCTGTCTTCATAGGAGAGATCATCTTGTTGGCTCTCCTCTGAAGCTACTCCAACAGGTCCATGTCTTTCTTGTGCTAAGGGCTCCAGAGCTGGACACAGTACTCCAGGTGGGCTTTCACCATAGAATGGTTTGAGTTGGAAGGGATCTAAAAGATTATTGAGCTCCAACATCCCTGCTGGCCATGCCTCTTTTGATGTAGCCCAGGATACAATTGGCCTTCTGGGCTGCGAGTGCACATTGCCAGCTCATGTCCAGCTTTTCATCAACCAACACACTTAAGTCCTTCTCGGCAGGGCTGCTCTCAACCCATTCCAGCTTGTATTGATACTGGGAGTTGCCTTGAGCCAGGTGCAGGACCCTACACTTGACCTTGTTGAACCTCATCAGGTTCACACAGACCCACTTCTTGAGCTTGTTCAGGTCCCTCTGGATGGCATCCTGTCCCTCAGGCATGTCAACCACATCACTCATCTTTGTGTCATCTGCAAAGTTGCTGAGAGTGAAATCAATCCCAGTGTTAAAGCCATTGATGAAAGACATTGTACAGTACTGGTCCCAGTACGGACCCCTGAAGGACACCACTTGTCACCAGTCTCCATCTGGATATTGAGCTGTAGACCACTACCCTCTGAGTGAGACCATCCAACCAATTCCTCACCCACCAAACAGTCCACCTATCAAATATGTATCTCTTTAATTTATAGAGGAGGATGTTGTTGAGGACAACATCAAAGGTCTTACAGAAGTCCAGACAGACAACACGCATAGTTCATTCCTTTTTCCACTGATATAGTCACTCCATCACAGGTGGCCACAAGATTGGCCCTCTGTCCTCCATGGACTTAGCTTCAAGCGGGATCTGTCCCATAATCTTCCTAGGCAGAGAGGTGAGGCTGACAGGTTGGCAGTTAACAGCACTGAGTGCTCTGGACCCACTTAAGAAAGTGTACAAGCACGTATTAGCTACTGGACAAGTATTGTTGTGCTTAACACATGTAAAATTGCTTCCCAAATATCTTACGGAAGAGCAGATGTAAGTCATACATAGTAGCAATCTGGTTGTTACCCTTGATGCAAATTTTTCATAATTAAAAGGGAAATGCAGAGAAAAGAGGAAGTCTCAAGCAGTCCACAATAGGGACCCCTGTTTCTAGCTCTGTAAATGGAGCATTCCATTAGTTTAGGATGATAATCATACTATGGCTGCCATTAGATCTGGAAATTGTTTTATGTTTATTTTAAGATGTTTTGGTAGCTGCTCCCCACCTCTGGAAACCAAGAACATCCTAGATCCTGTAAGTCCATTTATCTTGGCATTTTGTTTGGGGCTGCTAACAGATGTTAGAGTTAAATGTAAACTAACCAGTGTAAATCACATGAATATTGAGTCACTTGTTTGGGATAGGGGAAAAAGGAATGAAGTTCAGTACGATGAACAACTGATTCCAGGGAGCTGCATATAAATGACGAAGCAAAATTATCACAGAACAAATAATGTACTGCAGAAACAGCAGCAGTGACGGTGGAATAGAGAGTTTAGTGCCTTATGATTGCTCAACGTTAAATGCCAAATGCAATGCACACAGAAAACCTTCCGCATTCACCAGCACAAATCTACAAGCAGGAAAAGAAAAAAACCAAACAAGTTATAAAGAATTTGCGTCAAGGGTGACAACCACATTACTACTAAGTATGACTCACATCTGCTCTTCTGTAAGATATTTAGGAAGCAATTTTACATGTGTTAAGCACAACAATACTTGTCCAGTAGCTAATATGTGCTTGTGCCCTTTTTTCACTGGGTCCAGAGCACTCAATGTTCTTAAGAAGTGTGCCTTTACAACAAAGACTGCTAGGATTGTTTTATAATATAGACCAGAGACAGTCCTGAGTTCAGCAGGAAATGTTATAAATAAAAATGTGATCAAGCAGTTGGTTGATTATTAGTGAACATGTTTGAATATAGCATGTGCTACAGTGAGTGTCCCCTTCATCAACTCATGTTGTTTTATTTCTCATTCTCTAGGTCCCGTCTGGACTTGATCATGGACAATAGAAGTATTGGTCATGCACTTACAAATGAGAACTTAGGGGACCTGACTGCCAGAATGACCAGTCTCTGGAGAGAGATGGGAACATCATTGTGTTCTCTCACATGGTTGTACTCAGAATGTCCATATTTTAAGTTCTGGAGTAAACAACTGCTTATTGAGGAGAAAATTTGACCTTATCTGCCCTCAAGAATGTTCGGTTTTCACAAGGCTCAGCTGCAAAATGATTGGGATCAATGACCCGCAAAGCTCTGTCCAATACTTTCCGCCATATTTTCCTTCTACTTGCTGCAGGCCCTGTTTCAGGGCTCAAGGTTTAGTTCTCCAACTATTGCAAGTTAAAACATATCAACAGAAAACGCCCGGGTGCACAGTCTTAGCCTCCAAAAATAAAATCTTAAGCTAAGATTTCACAAGCAACTGAATCAGTTGAGATTGGTCACTACAGCCAAAGGGACTTCGACTTACTCTCTTCCCATCTATTAGTCCTTCACCTTGCCTTTTCCCCTGTCTCACAACTGCCATAAAACACATCCCAGAGAAAACCCGGAGTCACTGGCTTGATGGAAAACAATCCTCTTCTTCATGTAAGAGTATTTTTTTGCAATGTTAGTGAGCTGAATCTGCTCGTAGTGGAATGTCTTGAGGGCTTGTCAGGGTCCAATACTGTTACATATCCTGCATAAGGAGTTTACTGTTTAATACCAAATTTACTTATTTCAGATACTCGACACTACATGGAATTTTGATTTAATACAGTGATAAAACAGTGTACTGAAATCACAATGCAAGTACAGTATAGCAATTGCAACATAGAGTTAAATCGAAAACCAGAAGTGATTCCCATTACCAGTGCTCGCATTCTCACTGTCACAACCTCGGTTGCCGGGAAAGAATTTGTGGAATAACTATCTTCTCTGAGCTTTCCATTACAGGGGTTTGGTGGTCAGTCATGGTGCTGAAGTTGATGCAAAACAAGCACGGGGAGAGACCAGAGCAAGGAGAGAGGCAAGGAGCAGATGGGATTGGGAATTTTAAACTGCTGAGTCAATTTATCTGGCCTCCTGATATTACTGCCCCAGTTTAACTCACCATCCTTGCTGACTAAATAACTCCTACCCAGTACTGAGAGGTACACAGAATTGTAATCACAGACAAATTCTACAAATTCTACATTCTCCTGCATCTCTGCTGTGGCCTAGCATCTGTATTTTGCCTACTCCACCACCTACACCATCCATCACCAATTTCTGGAAACATGATCCTGAAAATTGGGTTCTTTTGGACAAGGAGAATGGAAATGAATTCTTATTGTCTATTACTGATCTCTGCTGTTCAAATCAATCAGAAGTAGTCCTAAGTCTGACTTTCTGGATATATCCTCATGGAAGATTTCAGAACTACATACAGATCCCCATGTTAGTGGTAAGTAGACTAGCCTACTTCTAAAACTAACATACTTTAAGCAGGAAGGATCTTTGAAAGACCTGATTTACTCTGCTTTTCAGGTTGATTCTCTGTGGAGACCTGAATCCATAATTTGAGCAGTATTGCCAATTGCGACTAGTCCAAGAAATGACATCTTGAGCTGAACAGCAGTATAAAACACAAACACATCATCAGGCTGGCTCTGACAGAAATTTTCCATGTTTTCTAACTTCAAAGCAAGACCACTAATATCAGTCTGCAGCGGCAGTTCTAGAGAAACTATGTGGGTTTTTTCAGTTATGGAAAAGTTATTTTAAAACAAGAAGCTGTTGGCTCAGTTCACCCTCATAAGGACAATCTGAATGGCAGCCTAGAGTCCAAATTCACTGCTTTATAAACCAGAAAAAAAAAATCTTTACAGTTGATTGTAGCCAGAGCTGCATTTACTGCTGGCTTCTGAAAAGCATTTTCTACTCACCCCATTTCCATCCCTTGCATTTCTTTCCTCAAAAGGAGAAAAGTAAAACTTGGCAAACCCCCAGTTAGCATACTGGTACCCCCTCTCTTCTCCACCTACTACAGTTACCTGGAAGGACTAACCATCAGTGCTTGTAAAGAAGTAACTTGCTAACTTTTTCATTTGCAATATTTTCCCGTATTGCCAAAAATATATAATTTTCTGTAAGAAAAGTCCTATATGTCTTAATAGGTTGAGCTCAGAGCATTTTTGAAAGGAGCTGCTTATTATTCTCATTAATTGGAAGGAGAAATGAAACAGTTTGGATTCTGTCACTCAATGAATAGTAGAGAAATGCTTTGGACTCCCTCTTGCTCAGAGGCTGGTATCTTCATCAGTTTGAACACACCTTGACGCTGCTTGGTGACTCTTGCAGTTCTACAAAAGAAGCAAGAAGTAACAAAAAGAATAACGGTGATCTGACACAAAAACTTCAGTGAATGTTTCACTGAAATGAAAACAAGTCACTGCATAAGTCCAGTCCTATAGAGTGTGACAAAGTTCCCTAAACAGATGTGCCTGGTGCCACAGGTTATCCAGCACATCTACAGGGGGGTGACAGACAAGACACAGGATGTATGGGAGACCTGTGCCTTTCTGGACTATGGTCTAAATGTCATGTAAGGTGTCTTGGGGCAACTAAAAAGGCAAAGAACACTCATGTTCAACCAATTGCATTGAGATCATGACATCTGCCTTCATATTTCAAGCATGTAGTAAAAGGAAGGGGACATAAAACTGAATCTCATGTCAGTGCTTAAATACAGTCCACAACTTATGTCTACAATATGTGCTTTGTATAACCAACATTTGCCAAGAATTACCTCTGAGAAAAGACAATAATTGTCATGACTAAGACAGCCCTAGGCAAACTCTGACTTTACAATGAGACCCACTGCAACTGTACTGCCTCAGGGTTTTATTTTTTGGAGGTTTTTGTTTTAATTATTAAGTATCTTTTGTACAATACTGGGAGAAAAATCAAGCTAGGAAACGCCAATGTGTGGATTGCCCATGCAATTTTAGATCTTCTTCCTCATTTTACAATGAAGACTTTAATTACATGGCCATGGAACATTTATGTCACAAATCCCTCGCCTCATTGAAGAAAGATTACATTTAACAAACAAGCAAAGCAAAGTTCCTATCATGTTTTCAAGACACTAGTTTATGTGCTTTCTTAAAAATGTTGGATTAGAGTTCTGTCACACCTAAGGTAAGTGTGACAGTCACACTGGTCATTTTTCTTTCAAAAAGGAGTACCAGAACAGAACTAATTTAGGATGGTTTAAGAATCTGAGTTCTTCTATCTCCTGCCTTTGGCTTTTTAGTAGGAATCAGATCATTTTTTTCCTCTTTAGATCTTTTATTATTAAAAAAAAAAAAAGCAAGATTGCCAAAATTATGCAAAAATGGAGTGTCACTGAACAATTGCGTTAATCTAATAGTTTAAAAAACAAATTTTTTTTTAAGTGTCTGCTAAGTTAGGTTTGGAAATTGATCTGCTATAATGAGAAATTAAAGCCTAAAACCCCTTTTACATGAAGATGACATTGTTATGAAACCACTTCACACACAGCAACGTAATCTTAATTACAACAGTTTTTCCCACAAGTAATATGACTGTGTTTCTGTCAAATATGATTCTTTTAGGTCATTGAGTTATACCCCAGCATTAGGCATGCACATGAATTTTCTCATTATCACCTTATGCATCTTTGCCATCCCATCTTTACCCAGTAATTATTTTTGGTTTGTATACAGACTGTAAAGCTTGGTAAGGCAGACATCGGCCTTCTGTCTTATGTTTGTGCAGAAACCAGCCTAAATGATCAAGGCTGGTTTGTGAGATACCATCACAAATAACAGGAAAACCTCTGACATCATATTCAATACAGAAATTAATTTGTAACAAAGCCTTCTCCAAAACTACTTGAGCAGGGAGGCATCATTATTTGGTTTTGCTCTAAGTTTAAGTCTGTTCCACCCAGTGAAGCCTTCAAGAGGAATTGCTTGGCAAATGTCTACTGCTTTCCAATGGAACACGTCACCTGTTGCTTCTGCCCATGCTCTAAAAGACAAATTATGTTGTGAATTTAAAAGAATTCCATAACTATAAAAGACAATGGTTACTAAAGGACTAAATACTGCATAGATACCAACCGCAGCTACACAAACTGGAAAAGGCATTCATATAAAGGGCTTGTATTCACCCATTCTAGATAAAAGCATGTGTAGTGATTATATTGGGAATGATGGCATTTGGCTTGCACAAAACATAAGAAGCCCTTTATTGTGATACTGCTAGTTCTGGTACGGGAAAAGCTGTTTATTTACTGAGACCAAAGTCTTCTGAAATTGTGAGAGATTCTCTTCTCCAATTAGATGTGCTTAAATTACTCTCAATGTACTCTTTGTCTGTAAGAAATGACCCATCCATCCAGAAAAACTGTTTCTTCTGTGTAGAGTAAAACTCAACTGGGTTTATAATAGGAGATGTTCTGCATCAGTTGTCCACTTAAAGATGAACCAAAGACTTGCATTGTTTACCAAGACCTGAGTTCAAGCAGCCTGTGTCCCCCATACAATTGTTGTTGGTGTTTCTAACAACCAAGTGGAGTGGGAAGCTGTATCCTTTGTTCTTCTTCAGGACATAGGCTACACAGCCGAGTGTCTAGTGGTGCTATTCGCACATGTATGGACCAAATTGAGGGACAAGTCCATCATCATCCTTCCTGTCCTCATAAGCACTAAAATGTAGCTTCTGGACTGTTTTATAGATAAAAAATGAAATAGCTACATGTATTATCAGCATAGTCTGTGCTGCACAGGGCATGAAGTCATTGTTATCTCTAAGAGCTAATAGGACAGCAGTTTCTAGAGACTGGTTGTAAGGTACTAGAGCTCTCATCTATACTCAGATCATAGAATGATGAAATAGTTTGGGTTGGAAGGGACCTTTAAAGGTCATCTAGTCCTACTTCTCCTGCAATGAGCAGGGACATCTTTGATTAAATGAGATTGCTCAGAGCCCTGTCCAACCTGACCTTGATCTAGGACTCTCTTTTTCAGATATGTAAAAAGAAATGTTCCAGATTTCTCTTTCTTTATTCCTCTTCCTTCAGCGTGATGCCACCACATAGACTGAGAGTTCTCTGAACGCTATGCAGGCGAAATATGTCAGGAAATCAAGGCATAAATAACCCATCATGTAATATCATCAGAGTTGTAATTCTTGGGGAAAAGCAAATCTCCTTAGAGGTTCTATAAAATTATCTTTTTCCATCTTGTAAACTCAAGTTTTTGACTCTTAAGAATGAGAGGAATCATATCTACCTGCTCCATGAGATGTCTTGGTCTGGGTTTGCAGTAACATTAGGCTGACACAGCATTCTCAGCAGGAATCTGTCTCTCCTTCTGGTATGTTCTCAAACTCTACTCAGTAGTGATGATCTGGACCATTTTCTCTGGCTCTTAGCTGGGTAGCTTATCTTTCAACCCCCTTCCTGTCCAGGTAGCCTTACAGTGACCTATCTTCTTTAAGCATTTTCAGGGGTGATTCCAGAGCTTTGAGTGGGGAAAGCTGGTACCTGCATGCATCTCCTAATGGGACTGAGTGGGAGACAGCAACTCTTTTGTGTTTTACTCCTGTTGGCACACTCTGATGCTGAAGTGTGGAGCAGTCACGATGTTTTCACTTTACTGCCTGTCCCCGTGAAAGCATGATCATAAGCAGAGGCTGGTTTTAAACAGAGATCATGTGCAGAGATATATTTTAGTGCTCGTCCTTTGCCCAGTGCATGTGATCCATATGACTCAACACCTACACCATATTGATTTGGTACACTAATTGTTTTTACTTCAGATGCTCTCGTTAATGCTGGTGAAAGCCACCAGAAGACCCTTGAGGCATAAATCCATAGGAGGATGAGTGCTATGAGCTAAACCATAGGTGAGATGAATAATTAATGAGTAGTTGCAAGATGGAAATGCCCATTCACAGAAGCTGGCCTGCTCTTCACCATTAATTTCACAAAGAAACGGGTCTCTTTTCTTCTTGAGTCCCCTTTGCATGTTGTTGTACTTAGTCATACAACTTAAAGCATCTTCTCAGAATGCCACACTTGATTATTAAACTTCACAGATGTTTAAATCAAAAAAACTTTGGTCTGGCCAAAAAAATTATTATACTGTTTATTGTGCAGTCATTAAAGGAGATCTACACATGAAAAAGTGCCAGACTTCAAGATAATTAGATATTTTTAAGTGCTTCTTCTGTTACTTGCATCAGTCAATGAATAATTAACATAAGCCTCAATTCCCTCCTCTGTGTCAAAAAGTTATAATGAGGTTACATTTCCACGGACTCATTTTTGACAGTGTCTCTGTTTATAAAAAAAAAAATAATTGCATCTTTAATCTGTACTTGATATCAAACCATTTTCTTTCTCCCCTATGAGCATTATTTCTTGCTAACTTGTCCTCTCATTAAAAAAAAAAAAAAAAAAAAAAAAAAAAAAAGAGAGCATATTTTAAATACCAAATATATTTTTTCAGCATTCATCTTCATGATCTGAAATACATCCAAGAAGTTCACAATAGTTCAGGAGTCTTGTCCTGGTTTGAGACAGAACAAAACTAACTTTCTTTTCAGTCGTTTTACTTTTTAGTTAAGCTTCTTCTAACTGACTGCACTCTCTGAAATTAACACCATATTTTTCAAAAAGTGTCTGCTTCTAACAGTAATAATGTCTGATGTTCATATTGAATACTGAGGAATGGTATGCAGAAAGGCTCTTGCTTATACTTATTGCTGTAACAACCAGGGTCAGCTCACTTTGTTATTTGCTACATTGGAGGGTCAGAAGTGGAAAAGTCTAGAGGAATTCTACCTGCAGGAGGTACAAACCGGACCAACAGGGATATTCCATCCCATCTGCCCTATGCTCAGCATAAAAGCTGAGGGATCAAAGAGGTCATCCTCTTTCTTCAATGGCCAGTGTCCAAAGAGGACTCAGCTCATGGGCCTTTGATCTCAGCCTGTGTGTTCCTGAATCCAGATCTGGAACTCAGTTCCTGTCTGCTGCTGAGTCCAGTCCCAGTACCTGCTGGTGACATGACTGTCATCCTGGGAGCTTGATATTGGTTTTGTACATGTCTGTACATATTGCATTATTTTCTTATTAATACTATTTTCTTTTTATTGATAATATTTTGTTAAAGCAGATTTATGTGCTTTTTTTCAACTCATAAGTCTCTCTCTCTTATTCTCTCCCCCTTCTGGGAATGGAGAGGGGTTAATAGAGAACATCTGTTCATTTAGTGGCCAGTGCAGTGCAGCCTAAACCTTGACAAGTCTACTCACTGAACTAGCTGAGTTAAGCACACTAGGGAAAACATATGTATTTCTGCTTATCATGTAAGCTTTGTTAGACAAATTACATTATATGTTTAATGCTAAAAATTAAAATGGAGTCAGATCAGTTCACACAAAGAACCCTTCATTATGTCTATGGTACTGATCATGTTCTCACAGACACAAAAGTAATTTTTTCCTATCTATCCTTACCTGGAGCTGATTATCAGATCAGAATTGGAACCTAATTACGGAGTATGTGATGCAATGTATCACAATAGCTATGAATTAGCATCAAAGTTGAATGCACCTAGAAGAACAATGTATCTGGGCCTGCCATCATAGCTGATGTCCAGGCCACTCATAACTCAAAGCCACATTCAAATGAGAGCAGTGTCATAGTGCAGTGTCAGCAGTTCTTGGTGTGCTTGTTCTTGTTTCTTGTTTTCTTCTTGTTTCTTGTTCTGTTCCTGTTTCTTGTTCTTTTGCAACATGCAGTCCACCAATCTGTGGGAATACTAGAGGTGAAATCTTGCTAATCTGACATAGACTTTGAAGTTTACGTGGGAATCCAGGATTACACCAGCCCTCCCCCAGTTATATTTCTGAACACACAAGGAAATGATACAGATTTCATTTGTGGCTCCAGCTTGATTAAAATGGAAAAGCCTACAAACTGTTCTTTTGCAGCAAATCTGGTTTGGCTGTCAAAATGTAAGAGCAAAAACTTTCTTGCCCTGAGGAGAACATATGACAATATGGGGACTTCCATCCAAAATTTCCCCATTTATACGCTGTGGAACTGTAATCCTTATGTGTAAGTGCTGATAGTCAGAAATACTGCTCTTTTATGTACTCAGAAGTAAAACTGCACTCCCACAGCTTTCTTCTCTATTTCTTTCTCTTCCCGCCCTTCTCACAGCATGAAAGCAGCTCTGGAGAGGGCCTCACTGTCAAGTTCTGAAAGCAACCTCAAAGAAGTAAAACAACAGGCCAAAACCTATTGTCACATCTGCCATAGCTAGCTTATTTTTTTCTCTTTTTTTTTTCTTTAACAATAACTTATGATATATTTCTATCTCTCGTCAGAGGTTCTTTTGCTTTGTATAACACATTGCTCAGTCAAGTCATAACTGTGTTGAAGGATAACAGAACATCCATCTTCTCCACTTAAATGATGAGAATCAACATCTTGCTTTTCTAACTATCTTCTCTTTAGGTGCTTGAATTCACCTTCAGTTAATCAATATTAAGCCCAGCAAAATAGAGAGGAGGGAAGGCTCTTGGCTGATCGCTTAACTTGGAAAAAAGGGAAAAATTATTGTCTTGTGAACAATAATTCTCCACTTTTCTGTGTTAAAGAGAAGCTACTTTGTGAAGAATCAACCTTGTCTAAATAAAATTACCTTCATTGATTTAATTTCAAACTCTTTATTGCCTCAGCTAAAGTAAATCGAATGGAACTGCCACAGCTCAGAGGAGTTTATCACATCATCAGAGCATTAATTTCCTAGATGACTGCATCTTGGAATTACATAAAAAAAAAATTAGTTTCAGAAGTTTTAAAAATAGGAATGAACTTCAGTAGGACCACTGCGGAAAGGATTTATTCCAGCAAAGAATCTCCAAATGTGTGCACCTTTATCTCCCAAACTGAAAAAATCTCTAAAAGATACAACTGTAGTACATATCTAATCACTAACATTTGGGTTTGCTACTAAATGGGAATACATTTTCTTTAATAGCAGTCCTTGAGTTTTTACAAGTCAGATGCAAATAAAACACCCAAGAAACTGCCCCCTAACATCTGTACTTTCCTGGGGACTATGCTTCATATAATATTCTGGAAGGCATGCACAGAGAGACACAGAATTCCTTTATGTTTTCATGGCCTGACTGCTGTTTTGTTTCATTTTCTCAGAAGTTACTGTAATTTAAATATTTTTTATATATTTTTTAAATATTTATTTTAAGTCTTAGTAATGCAGCTAAGAGGTGTTCACCATTGTTCTCTAATCTTAAAATTGGTTGTTCATAAGGATAAATAAGTTTTAAATGATGTGTCAATATATGTGTTTCATCTCTTGTATCAGTTAAGACCAGCTCATTTACATGAATAAACTGCAGCCAGTCTCAAATATTTCTTTTAGACAGACATTTTACTTTGGTTAAATATAGTACATTTGGCTTCATACTCTGATTTCAGGGTAGAATTTTAATGGACGCTGAAATAAAGGAAATATGCCTGGACTACGTAATTGTCGGTTCTTACCTTAAGTTTTAGGAAGTAACTACTTTCAGGAAAAACGCTCACAAAAAAAATATTCTTGTGTCTCATCAAATTTCTCTTTTGTTTGAACCATACCTTTTTACTATTTTTTCATGGAAGGAAAAAATGATGTTTCCCCTCATGAATTGTGGACACTGGCATAAAGGAAGACATGCCATCACAAATTTGATGCTTTCTCTTCAGCAGTTGTCTCATTTACCTCTTCAGGAACGCATTTAATGTATCTTAATGTATCTAAACAAAAAATCGAATAAGTTGCTTCAAAGAAACTGCTTTATTTCTGACAGGCCTGCCATCTAAAATGAGGTCTGGACTGTGCTTATTTTTAGACGGATTTAATCAATAGTTCTCTTTTACGCATCTGTCATGGTTCCACCTGGGACAGAGTTAACTTTTTTTGCTAGCAGCTGGTGTAGTGCTTGGGGTGGGAATATAGTGATGGAGCACTGGTGTTTCTGGTTGTTGCTGAGTGGTTATGGCCTTTTCTGCTTCTCACACTGCTACACCAGCAAGTAGGCTGCGAGGACACAAGAAGCTGTGAGGAGACACAACTGGGACAGTGGACCCCAGCTGACCACAGGGATATTCCATGAAATGTGACCTCATGACCTCAAAAGAAGAAGGAAAGGGGAGGACGTTTGGAGTTATGGCGTTTATTTTCCCAAGTAACCATTAAGCATGATGGTGTCCCGCTTTCCAGGGGATGGAGGATGACTGAGCACCTGACCACCAATGAGAAGCAGTGAATGAATTCTTTGTTCTGCTTTGCCTGCATGTGCAGCTTTTGCTCTATCTATTAAACCATCTTTATCTCAACCCAGAAGTTATTTTCTCACTTTTACTCCTCCGATTCTCTCCCTCATCAAAAATGGGGGAGAAAGTAAGCAGCTGCATGGTTCTACTCCCAGCTGGTGTTAAACAAATTCAGCATCCAGACAAACAGAATATCAAGGGCTATCAGCAGCAGTATAATGCAGCAAATCCTAATGCTATTAGAATTATGTTCTCTGCTCTGCTTGTAGTTTGGAGTTAATTTAGATTTTTCTACCTTTGTTTTTCAACGCACTGCAGTTGCTGCCTCTATGAGTAAGCTTAGCTGCTCCTCAGCGTATCTTCCAGAAACAGATTGCATAACAAGATTCATACTTGACCCACTTTGCATAGACATACCTGACTCTCTTTGCATACACAAATAGGAGGTCTGAGGCTTCCCAGTTGCCCCATATTCCCTCCACAGAGATGTATATTTTTGTTAGAGTAATCTCAACCTTGTTACTTGGTTCTAATCATGGAATTTTAGGGGTTGGAAGAGACTTATGGAGATCATCTAGTCCAACCCTCTGCCAAAACAGGTTCATCTGCCCAGGCTGGACAGGAATACATCCAGACAGGTTTTTAATATCTTCAGAGAGGGAGACTCCACAGCCTATCTGGGCAGTGTTC
The DNA here is from genome assembly GCA_013400375.1 of Thinocorus orbignyianus. NCBI lineage: Eukaryota > Metazoa > Chordata > Aves > Ciconiiformes > Thinocoridae > Thinocorus > Thinocorus orbignyianus. Next base: position 316,253 of record VXBW01001568.1, read on the forward strand.
TGCCACGCTCAAATTTTTTACTCATGTTGAGATGGAGCTTCCTGTGTTCCAGCCTGTGTCTGTTACCCCTTGTCCTATCTCTGTGTACCACTGAGAAGAGCCTGTCCCCATCCTCTTGACACCCACCCTTTAAATAGTTATAAACATTGATAAGATCCTTTCTCAGTCTTCACTTCTCCAAGCTAAACAAACCCAGGTCTCAGCCTTTCTTCATCAGAGCGGTGCTCTATTCCCTTGATCATCTTCGTAGCCCTCTGCTGGACTCTTTCCAGTAGTTCCCTATCCTTCTTGACCTGGGGAGCCCAGAACTGGACACAGTCACCTACCATTAGTAACCTAATGTCTGTACCCACCGAAGCCTCTAACTAGTCACTGAAAATATGTGAGATTTCCCCAAAAGAGAGCTTCTTTATAAATGATATCATTCTTTCAGATTAGAAAGTCTCTCATACACTCCACTCAGTAGCCACTTGGACCTTGATCCAAAGTCTATGAAGTCAATAGGAGGTTTTACTTTCTGTTCAGTGGCTTTGAATCGGGGCCATGATAAAAACCCAGTGGAAAACTTTGACCTAGTGATTTGTGGGCCTACGAACATAACAAGAACCTTGCTAGATTAAAGACACAGAGAAGTCTCTTCTTCTCCTGAAAGTTTGTGTATTATGGTCATCTGTTGAAAAGAAATATCCACACATTTTCAAAATGGTTTTAATGAGCTTTGAACAAATAGGGCTAAGCTTCAAGTTGCTAAATTACTCTTTCTCTGAAGTATTTTCTTGTGAAAGCACAGAGGTATGGCACCATCAAATGTTTTCTTTTATGAGCCTATCTTACAGCTCACATTTTGCTGGTCATTTCATGATGGTAGTTTTGTTTCAGCTATTAAGAGGACTGGAAAGTTTTAAGGATGGTCTATTAATGCTTCATAGCTTTACTTTGCCTTTTTGTGGCCCAGTAAATGTTACCAACTTTTTGTGTGTTAAATTCATTTATTGACCAATTTAAAAATTCACCCTCATAAACTTTTCACCTTTATTTCTTTTTCTATTAGCGCCACATGGGATGAATAATAATGCTAGTATGTCCAAGCCTGACTTCAAGGACCATCAACTGTGCAGTAGTGATCTGGAAAAAGGTGGGTCTTCACAGGGAGAATTGGTATCACAGCAGTAAAGGGACTTGAGCTTTGCTAGAAATTTGGAACTTGTTACTGTTCAGTAACAATTTTTTTCTAGTGTACCATTCTTCAATAAAAACCCCAAAACTCAGGGAGTATTTGGGGTTCTCTCTCATTTGTCTCATAGGTAATTTTCTTCTAAGGTCTTTACTTGATGAAACAGTTCTCTATAAGCCTAACTTCATACAAAGGGTATGCAATACAAATCCTTTAGAAACAATGAACATTGCATCATGTAGAAAGCTCTGATAGTAGAAACTGTTCTGGGATATGATAAAAGGGTGTCCTAAACAGATATTCTAAAGATTTATTTGCAGTGCCCCATCTTGTGACATATACCTGCTCATTTAGAAAGCTTAGGCCTCCATACATTCAGTTCCTGATTCCTTCTGCTTACCACATTAACTTTTGCCCAAGTTGCCATTATCTTTACAAATTCTGTACTTTGGGTGTTAGTGTGATCCAGGAAGGAAATTACTATCCTCTAAAGTAGAAGCGAGCTTTAAAAGGAAGAGCTTTTCCAAAAGGAGGTAGCAATAACAATAAAAAACCAATTCAACTGCCCACCTTTCAAAGACAACAGAGATAAGATGAATCAAAACTCAAATGATGAAGTAGAAAATTTTTTAAATAAATTTTCCATTTCATATAACCTAGATTTCCACTCCAGAAATATGAACCACCTGTAGAAGACCCCTTAGGCAACATCAGTAGTGCAGGTTACCTATTAATGTCCTGGACACCCTCCTGTTTGCAATATCTCAGGCAATCCTTTCCCTATGTACATTCCATGATCTCTTACACTAATTACTTGGAATTCATTTATAATAAATGCCTTATGTCTCCTTGCAGTGTGGCATGCACATTCATTGCTTTTGTGTGCAGCAGAATGACTAATACAATAGAATTCCAGACAAAGAAAGATAAGCTTTTTTGCTGAGGAGGGTTTAAAAAGGCAAGGAAATAAGAAAAGCATTATTTGGACTGGACTGTGTGACCAAACGTATTTCCATCAGAGATGTTTTCATTTCCTATTTTGCTTACAATAAGAAACAAATAAAAAAAATCTCATTGGGACAATTTAAATTAGCTTTGGACGAACAGTGATTTATTTAGAATTACCAGGCCTTTTTTTCTGCTTATTTATTTACCATTTATTACTTACTGTAATAATTTGTCTTGGTATTTGAGGAAGACTAATAAGCCATTACCTTCTGACTGAATTTTGTAATGTCAACACCTAGGGAAACTTAGAGAAAAAGGATTCTTACAAGAAAGCATTAGAATAGCTTCCCATAAGACCTACAACAATGACAAGGCTTATCTTACCACAGTCCAAGCAGAATACAAATTACCAGCATATTTATAGTCTATTTTATGGCAAAACTGTGACATGATGCTGGTTTTGATGATTTTGATTTTTCTGAAACTCTTCTGGCCATTACCTAAACTGAATTTGGACTATTATCAGTACCAGTCAAACTCTGAAATTTCTGTCTTTGGAAAGAAGTAACTACAGTCTTACATATTATTGTTCCATGCATTCTTTCTATTCAATGTTTCTCTCTGTCTAAAATACCTGTTTAAGGTTTGTCCTTCTTTTCATGAGGACAGCTGCAGCAGAAAGGATAGACATGTGGTTTACTTTTCTGATCCTAGGACAATGCTGTTCTTTTTCCATTTTCACAGGCATCTCAATGCTTTGAAAATGTTGTTATGTTATAGCAATACAAAATTTCCAATACCTAATCCACACAGCTTTTGCTGAAAAAGATAACACAATATGAATTTCATTGACATTTCTGGTCCTTGTTAAAAAGAAGAATGGTACAACCGTAAGGACTGTCTAGGCAAGACACAGAACACTCCTGGAGACTGGGTTGGAGCACCTCTCTCAGGGTCTGAACACCTTAAAAGCCACATGCCCTTTTATTTCAGCTCTATGCCATATATAACTATATGGTTCTTTCATCTTCACTGAAATAATCAGATATACACCCTAACTTGAAAAATTAAACTGCACTTAAGAATGCAAGTCTAACTGCAGCACCGTGCATTCTCATTGTGTACACATGGAGACAAAAAGCAACATACACCACAGACATTTCACTCACAAAGATAGTCATCTAGTTGGATGCTAATCCAAGAGCATACCTGAAATAAAGTAGGGAATAGAAGAGACCAGGTAGAAATATGGGATCTATTACAGCATCTCATCCAACACCTCTACCTTAAAATAATGTATACTTTTATCAAAGGGTACATGTTCACATATTTAAGGCATTAGGGACCCAAGGCATGATGTGGAGTTTTGCCAGGTGTCAGAGCTTCTCATTCATCCCAGAGATATACAGACAACAGTCTGAGCCTTCTCCTCTTCTTAGTTTGAAGCCCAGGGTGTACCCAGACCTTGTTCTACTACTAAGTCATCATAGTTCTGGTCAAGGCTTCCCCATGAAACTGTCATCAGACTGTGGTTTGTTTTGGAAGACAAATTAGGGAGGTGAAGTCTGACCCTGTCTGTTACCCAACCTGTCTTCTCCAAGATTCTTTATGTCCCAAGAGACTGCATCACCATCATACAAACAAGAACTATCTTGTCAAGGACTTTCTGTTCCTGTGGGGGAGGCCAGAAGGGTCACTAGAGCTGGGCTCGTTGTTAATTTCCTCATGTAAACCAGCTTTAGAGGGGAACAGAGTTTGCAGAGCCTTCCAATTTGCAGAGTTTGTCCTTCAGCCCCCCAAAGTGGAAACCTTCAAGTTAGTGCTCCGCTTCTATGAAGGATCAAGGTTGGCTGCAATTAGGTACTAGTTGCATCTAAAGCAGGTACTCAAACTATTCCTCCCAGGCATAGGCACTTGAAGCTTATTCCTTTTCTAAAACGAAAACCAGAATTTCTGATGCAATTCCAGTACTGGCCGGAAGTACTAGGAATGCTGGCACAGGCGTTAGGTGACTTTTTGTCCATCCAGCATGAACTGCATGAGAACACATCCAGCCAGATTGCATGAGAAACTGTGAAGACTTCTTCCCAAATAATTTGCATGCAAAATTCTGTTACTATCACTTCAATTCAGATTTACATCTGAATGAATGTGGAAGTCAAGGACAGAGCATGCCAGCTGCTGCTTTTAGCTCTTAATGCAATAGGACATAATTCATTTCAGTGTTTGACAAACTGGGATCTTTAAAGGAAATTGTTTAGTTCTATATTATTGGAAGTGGCATTTATATATTCTAGATGTTTTCTTGCGGTTCTCTTTTCCTGTGTATTTTAGTTTTCTGACACTAATAAGTTTTCCAGAAGAGAAATGTGATAAAGTCAAACAGTGATTTACGTGTTAAGACAGATTATTCTAATTCTGAAATCGGATGTGTATATTTTCTTACCTCCTTTCTATAAACAATAAGGAACTTACTAGATCAATTTCTTTATCTTTGAAGGCTTTATCCAATGTGCACTTATATCAGCCAAATAGCAAATGGATTTCAGATCAGATATTTAACAATCAAATAATGGAGTGGTATGAAATATGCAGAAATACACATATTTTCTTATTGTATGATGAAGTTCCTGCTGTTGTAAAAGTGCTCTTACTACCATCCAGTGGTATTATTGGCACATCTCCACCTTATTGTTCTTATTCTCTCAAGATCTATTTACCAGTATTCGCTCTTTTTTTAGCTATTCTTTCCTTTGCTCGGTGTATCTGACATTATGCTGTGGCATTGCATTAACCTGTTCCTATGTGTTCCTTCTGCCTGACCAAGGTTTGACTCCCTCCCAGTCTGCAGCTACGCCCATGCCCAGTCCACAGTATTAAACTGCTCAGTCCTGCTTTCCCCAGTGCCCATGCTCCCCTCTCCTCCCATCTTCCCATTACCTCCCAACCCAATACCAAACNCAATTCACAATTGTATGTTCCCTGATTTGTCTTTCTCTTCAACAGTATTCTCCAAAAGCCAGAGAGAATAGCTAAAACGAGGGACATTGTTTTGCTGGAATGTGTTAATAGTTTTCTGAGAGTGGGTCTTTTCTCTAAAGACAATTAAAGAGCTGCTCTGTCTACTAACCAGATGCCAGCGACTCTGTGTGTCCCCCCTTTCCATCTTCTAGATTTCTGATTTCCACCCAAACCCCTAGGGTTCTGCCCATTGATGCCTAGAACATCTCCTGGAAGAAACTGGATGTGGCATTCAACAGTTCCCATGTCAGATCCCAACATCCAAACAGAGATGCCAGCCCACAAAGTCTTATAAGCTCAGCCAACAAAAGGCACTGCACGTGTCCCACATTTACTGTCTCTCAATGATTTCCAGAGCAAATGCACTTTGTACACAAGCAAAAATACGGTTTTGTTTTTCTAACTAGCAGCTTTGTCATCACAGGCTGGACTCTTGACACTCACATCTGAGTTCGTTCCTTCTCACGCATCCACAGCAGTACCAGTGGTCGTGCAGATCAAAGCAAGCCCTGTTCAGCCTTGCAAAACCCAGTTTTCTTCCTGCTGTGTCCTCGGTGTCTCCATGGCTCCCCATGTTCTTAACAGTAAGGCTTATTTCAAGCATTCAGGGATCACTAAGTGATCTTAAATGTTGACATCATGAGCTTAGCTTAAAATGAATCTATGCGTTCCTTTACTTTTAAAACGCATGTGAGCTGCCTTCTCGAACTTTTGTTTATCCCTTTGAAAACTAGAATGGAATTTAAACATTACTACTGTAAACACTTGATTTGAAGAAAAGTCTTTCACAGCAACACCAAATAGTGTAAGGGACTGGTGCAGCGATGCACAGGAGTTATTGTAACTGGTTGCATGAATCTGTCATTCTGCCACTGACAGACTGGGTGAAATAAATTCCTTGGCTCGCGCTGGTTATAGGTCTGCGATCACTCTGCACTGACATAAAGCGGTGGCTACTGCCAAAAGGGGGTGGTCTCATTCTTGCTACTTTTCTTACTCTGATCCTGCTTTTCAGTGGCTGCCTGATGAGCTGAATCAGAGAACTAACTGTTATTCTGACAGGTTAATTATAAGCTGGATCAGTTCCTGACCCAAGGAATTATGTGGATACATGAATTTTACTGGTACCAACATTCCAGAAAAAGCTGGAATGTGAAACTGAGGTAACAACGTTAAACAAGGAAGCATTTATTCAGCCATTCTGCAGGATATAAACATACGTTCTCCAATCAATCTTCCTGCAATTTCCACACTAACTTGAAAACTGAACTTGCCCATAGTAATCAGTCAATCAGCTGCATTTCCTACGCAGTTCCACTAAAGGCATCCCTCCCCTAAATATCAGGTTCCTGTTACTTCACTGCAGTCTAGATCGCGACTAATGAATGCTGGGTGGGTGTCTTTCCGTATCATCTGCCTCTTCTACGGGTCATGAAAGTACTCATGCTATACCTACAAAGCAGATGAAGATCAGCAAATACTCCACAAGACCTTACCACCAGCTTTTGCTTATAGCAAATATAGATTGTATATAGATTCTACCATCAAGACATACACTGATGAATACATGTTAATAATGTGGTGATTCTCCTTCAGGCTAAACTGATTTAAGATGCAATACTCTATAAATCTGCCTTGATTAAAGCATGAAAACACACATTTTAAGTGAAAAAGATCTCTGGGAAATTTGTAAAGAATTTTGAAATTATCTGCGTATGTCTGCGTATTTGTTTAGAGTTTAGAGTTGTAATAGTACATTCAATACTTTTACAAGAGTACCATATACTGTAATTTTCTGAAAGAGTTTCTAGATTGTTATTATTTTATTATAGAATCATAGAATGGTCAGAGTTGGAATGGACCTTAAAGATCATCAAGTTCTAACCCCACTGCCATGGGCAGGGACACCTCCCACTAGAACAGGTTGCTCCAAGACCCATCCAGCCTGGCCTTAAACACTTCCAGGGATGGGGCAGCCACAGCTTCTCTGGGCAACCTGTTCCAGTGCCTCACCACCCTCACAGGAAAGAACTTCTTCCTAATATCTAATCTAAATCTCTCCTCTTCCAATTTAAAACCATTACCCCTCGTCCTGTCACTAGACTTCCTGACAAAGAGTCCCTCTCCAGCTCTCCTNGTTTGGTTGAACCTCATGCCATTTGCATTAGCCCACCTCTCAAGCCTGTCCAGGTCCCTCTGGATGGCATCCCTTCCCTCCAGCGTGTCAACCACACCACCGAGCTTGGTGTCATGGGCAAATTTGCTGAGGGTGCACTCTATCCCACTGTCCGTGTCTCCAACAAAGATGTTAAATAGTACTGGTCCCAGTACTGAGCCTTGAGGGACACCACTCATCACTGGCCGCCATGTGGACATTGATCCATTAACCACTTTGACTGTGGCCATCAAGCCAGTTCCTTATCCACCGGGTGATCCATTCATTGAACCCATAGCTCTCCAATTTGGAGACTAGGATGTCATGCGGGGCAGTGTCAAATGCTTTGCTTAACTCCAGGTAGATGACGTCCGTTGCTCTGCCTTTGTCCATCAAGTTTGTGGCAGTATCGTAGAAGTCCATCAAGTTTGTCAGTCAGGATTTGGCCTTGGTGAAGCCGTGTTGGCTGTCTCCAATCACCTCCTTATTTTCCATGTGCCTTAGCAGAGATTCCAGGAGGATCTGCTCCATGATCCTGCCAGGCAAAGAGGTGAGACTGACTGGCCTATTTTCGAAGGCTGGAAGAGATCATTGTTGCTATAAGGCTCCATTTATTACTTTTTTTTATAGACTGATATTACCAAAGATTATTGTAATACCTAAGACTTATTTTTTTTTCTGGCACGGTCACATTTCATGCATATACATATAAAAGACAGTTAGAATTTTCCTGATTTCAGTTCCATACTGAGTTAACTCTTCTTGAACTGAGAAGTTATCATTTTCTACCATTGAACACACTGTCTGCCCATGTTGCCAAAGGACTTGGCTCATCCTATTTCTGAGTCTTCCAGAAGTGCTTTTAGGCACTTGCTTATATCCTCTATAAAATACCTGACTCATACTTCCTGATATCCTTAATTAAATGGCCAAATATTTGCCTCAGTTATGTACCCTTTCATGTACACAGATTTATTAACAATGAATGGGTGAATTCTGAGTTTAGGACAGAAAAATCATAGAAACTTCAATATCTGCTGCAGAATCCAACAGCAGTAAAAGCTTCTCCTAGGGAAAAGTCATAAATTATTTTTAATGTTATTAAAACTATCTCTGGACATCTTCTAGTCCAACCACCTGCCAGAGCATGGTCCACCTAGAGTAGGTTGTGCAGGAACATGTCCAGGCGGGTTTCAAATGTCTTCAGAGACAGAGACTCCACTACCTCTCTGGGCACTCTGTTCCAGTGTTCTGCCACTCTCAAAGTAAAGTTCCTCTTCACATTTAGATGAACTTCTTATGTTCAAGCTTGTACCCATTACCTCCTGTCCTGTCACTGGGCACCACTGAAAAAAGACTGGTGTCATCCTCTTGACACCCACCCTGTAAGTATTTATTGTCTTATAGTATATATAACCATACCAGCATCAATCCATTCCAATCCCTGATGCATTAAAAACCACTTCAAGTGTCATTCTCCAGTACCACACAAAGTAATATTTAGCAGTCCCTTTAAGTGTAAGAATTCTACTGGGACACACAGCTGAAGAAACACAACCATTAAACCAAACCAGTGGCTTTCTTAACAGTTAAATCCATTTATACTTACTCTGGTCAAGCGAAATCAAGACATCAATTAATCAAAGTGTTAAGGGGCAATTTTATGATGTTTAAATGTTTTGTGCATTATTATATTGTGACTGAGAGTTTAGAATTGTTCCAGATGTTGAAAACATCATTTTATTAAAACGAAAATAAGTTCAGAACTCTATTGTATCCCATCAGCCTCTATTCAGGCCAGCTCTTCTAGCACTTGCTCTAAATCACTGATGTTTGGAGACATGCCAGGAAAACAAACCAGTTCCCTGCTAACATTTCTTTGTCTATACATATTTGGATATTTACAATTAAAGAGTCTCCAAGAATGATGTCAAGACATCACTTATAAGTTGAAAAAAACAAAACAACTTTGAGCAACAAATGAGCATTCAGGATCCAGATGAAGAGAATATAGAAATATAAATGTTATTATAAATGCAAATATATAAAAAAAAAATCAGGTGCACATAAATAAATACATAAGAGTATATATTTATATAAAAAACAGAAGCAGCTGAATCTAGTGGTCTACAGGTCCCAGCTGGATCCTTCCTGTCCCAGTCCCAGGAACACAACACTGCTACAGTCCTATGTCCCTGGGGGCAGAGAGAAGGGTGGCTGAGCCTGTGCTCCTGCTGGGTACACAACCTGTGTGCACAGACGCGCATACACACACGGCCATACTGCCCAGCACAGAGTGCCATGCCTTTGCTGGGACCCACAGAAACCCCACCAGCACTTTCACGCAGATGGCTGTAGCCCACTCCACCTCTCCAGCTGCTCAGGCTGGAGGTCCACTGGTGGGTTCAACACATAGAGGAGGTGGGTCACACCAGCAGCTGGCCCAAGGCTCTCAGGATTCAGGAGCTGCTCCTAGTCTCCCCCTGCTGCTCTCTGTAGGTGATCCTACTACATGGCCAGTGAACAAGTTTCCCACTCTGCTCATCAGCCATCCTGGCTTGCACTTCATTAACAGTTAATCATGCACAAATGCAATACGGGACTGTAGTAGCTGGCCTGAGACCCACAGCCTCTCCTTCTGCTGACCCCCAAGTTTATAGCTCCTCAGACCAATTGTTCCCTTCTGTCTCCAGTTGCTGGCACTCAGACCTCTCATCCAACCCACCACCCAGTCAAACTTGACATTTGTTAGTGGTTGCACAGCACATACAGAATATTTATCAGACTAGAAAGCACACCCACACAGAATACAGTTAGAAATAGGATTTAAAGATAGGATAGATAGGATAGACATTTGTTTTTCCTGGATCCACTCTGATCCCTCCCTTTTCCTTTAGTCCTTCCTCTAAACATCCCGTAGTAAGTTTTGCACCTTCCCATTAAAAGGTCTAATAGCAAATTTTACCCAATTCTCTGTTCCTTACGTCCCAGAATAAGCCATGTGTCCCTCATCAGTTTGCAGTGTTTTCCTCGGCTCCCCTTGGTGGGATTTCTCCTGGATACCACGGTCTGATCCTTTTTCAACAATCCTGGGAGTAGCCAGGTCAGGGCACTCTGTTTGAATTTGATAAATTACAGGGGTCGAGCTGCCCGTCATTGTTTCTCTTATCTTCCACAACCCTTTTAAAATGTGATTAGCCTTCAATAACATACCCTATCATATAGGTCTTCCATTTTTAATTTATTTGGTGATTTCAATGTGCCTTTCTCTCTCCTTTCAACCTATACTGTACTTAAATCAGTACTCTGTGGAAAAAAAAAAAAAAAAAAAAAAAAAAAAAAAAAAAAAAGGTGCATCAAAGACACAAAGATCCTACATCTTGTATTAATAAAGATCCAGTTATGGCAGCATGGTATCCAGTACCAAGTCTACCATCTTCTTTTGGTAGGTTTCACACATTCCAGAAGGCACTTTCATCCTTTATCCAGATCAACTCACCATATGATTTTAAGTATCTGTCCTGTATGGGGTTCTCTCTTCAGATGAACTTCCGCGTATTTCTCAGTCTTCCGACCAACCTAACTCTGTCTGAAATAAGGTGCTGCAAAAAAACAAACTCCTTCCCAAATGCTCTCCCTCTGTTTCTTGGCAATGGATGCCAACCTTCTCCCCTAGTCCTGATCAGTTTACAGTTTTGGTGACACTTTTATGTTCTCTCCCTGTTTCCTCTCCCCAGCGTGTCTTTCTGCTTTGTACTTGTCCATGTCAATGGATTCCTCCTCTCTGCTTGAGTTCATTCTGGCTTTTATTATCTCTTCCTTTTTTTGCTGCAGCAACCTCTTCTCCAGCAGACTCCTGTGGATTTTATTTCATTACTTTTACAACCTCCCCATTGCCTGAAAAACCATTCATGTCTTCCAAAATCACGCCGTATCTGTGGCTTCCTTTGTCTTGTGCACAAAGCTACATTTCTTTTAGCAACTGCATAAGAAGCCAGTCACTGTCAACAAGTCTGTTGTGATTCATAGGACACTTACTAAACCTCACTCTTTTGTGTGCTACTCCAGTCTTACCAAGCTCCTGTTTCAATCTCTTCATTGGCTTCTTGGCCTGAAGTCAAGGTTTTTTCTCAACTCTGAGGTGGAAGGTAAACTTACATTCCTATTGAATGCAAAAGCAAAAGTCTCATCAATAGCTCCTGCGTCATTACCTCACTCTGGTCTCCGCTACTGAATAATTCTGGCTTCATTTTCCTTTCATCTTTATTTTTTCCCAGCCTTTCTGGTGCATCAAGATAATTTCAGCATCCATTTTCTCTTTCTTCTGCTTCTGTCTCTTTGCCTGCTGTTGGGGTTGTTCCTTATCTTCGGGATATCCTAAACTTACTGATAGTTTAATCATCCCTGTATCCTCATCCCCTTTAAATAATACTTCTGCCCTGATGTTCATAAAACTAGCCATTCCTACAAAGACTTTAAAACCTGCCCAAACATATCGTTCAAACTAGAAGCAAAAGTTAGTTTCCAAATATGGTAATCTCTCTTCTACTACTTCACATTTTTTCATCATCTCCTCTCTCTGGGCTCAGCATGGCCCTGTAGGCCTTATCTACATCTCCTACTACACTGTCTCTTCACTTACAGTGATGCAGAATTCAGGCACAAAAACTTGGTATCTTATGGTAGAACAAGAGATTAGAAAAAGTGTGACAGTGAATTTTTAAGTTTGTTTTTTTTAAATTAATTTCTTTTTCTCATGACTAGATGTGTAAATGGAGAAGTCAGCAGATAATGAGAATAATATTAATTCAGCACTTTGCAAAAGATACTGGGAGTTGAAGTATGTGTGGGATAGAATATGGCCCATGTTAGCTGATCATATTCTGACACATCTTAACAAACATTCCCGGCCCACTGTGTGGTTTGTCTTCTGCTGATCTGTGGCAAAAAAAAACATGTGTAGAGACTAAGATTCATAACTGGACTTGGCAGCTCTCTGTAGTTGAGTGGATTAAGCCAGTGCGGTGAAGGAGGAGGTGGGCAAACTGAAATTATTTCCATATGGAAGAAAAATATCAATTTCCTAAGGGAATATTAAGCCTAGAGGCTGAGCCTTCAAAGCTTTCCAAAATTACAAATGCACCTTTGCAGAAAGGCAAAGTTACAGCTGGAGTCCCATTAGAAGCCTGAAAATCCAGTGCTGGCATCATTTATCTCTAGCTGTGCAATAGATGAGGTGATAAATCTAAAAAAGAACAATTAAATATTAAGAAAAATGGTCTGATAAAGGAAGGGATTATCTAGTATTTTGAACTTAGTCAATAATCTCTCAAACAATTAAATATGTCACGTAGACTTTAGGGTCAAATTGTGGTGGTCACACACCAGTGTGGCTTTATTCCTACCAAAACCTGGAAAGATATTGGTTTTCTGAGCCCAAACCTAGTGTTACAAATTTCCTTGTGAAACAAGGCATTTCTTCAACTCTGTGTGTGTGTAATTAATCAGGAGGATCTTCACATGGAAGAAAATGCAGAATCATTATGTCAAATTCAGCACCAGTCCAGTCCTGAAAAGCTGAAAATCTACCAGCCAAGCATTTTAGAAATGGGGAATAATAGCATAAAATACTATTTTAATTACTAATAACCACTCACCTAGATGTGGTTGTAGCATCTGGGATCACTGTAACTCACACTGCAATTTTTTATGCTTCCTTTACACACCTGTTCACGTATACTGAACATTTCAGCTTGTACACAAGGAACGCATCTTCATCTTGTTGCTGTCATTTAAGCATGCTGACAGCTTTATCTCTGCTGCATTAGACTGAATATTTGTATATTTAACCTTTGAGTTTGATGGCTTTGTCACCTGCTATGGCTGACTTTATCTTTTAATATAAAACAGGAAAGAAAAATCCTTATTTTTTTGAAAGGTAAAAAGGTGCCTGAAAAATTCTGAAGGGAAAAATCAGTTTTTCTATGAAAAGTATTTCATTTAAAAGTTTCTTTTGTTTCACCTTTTCTTGTTTTATTTTATCTTGATTTGCTTTGTTCTCTGTTTTCTGGGAAAAAGAGAAAAAGAAAATGAGGCTGGCTCTTTTTATTGATAAAATATTAATGCAAAATGGGAAAACAACTTGCAATTATTGCCTCCTGAGCAAAATTCATTTCAGGCTATTGAAGGAAGGCAGAAGTTGCAGAGGAAAATTTCAAGATGAGAACTGTCAATTGTATAATTTAAGTTAGCAGTTGTTTGTATAGAATATTTTCTTGTCAGTTTAGACTGATAGAGGTCACTTTCTCTCACTTTCTCTTCAGTGAGCTCTGCTGCTTAGCTTTGCATATCTGGTGCTAAAATAGAGATATCTTTTTAAATTCCTTTGTCTGTTAATTCTCTTTTATCTTTAGGAAATTACAATTTTTTCTGCCTCCATCAATTCATCAAGAATCTTCATTCTCTCTCTGCTAAACCTATAGACCATAGGGAAATAGTACAAACATAATGGGAAAGCTGAAGCACATTCCCAGAATTACTCCAGTCCCCCACACTGTGATTTTGTTTTCTGCCAATAAAGCTCAAAGAGTCAGGTATATCACTGGCTGCTTATTCTGATGATGTGGGAAGTGATCTAAACTAATTTGAACAAGTGAAAATGCATGAAGCAAAGCAGCTCTTGCTGTGGGCAAATGTACTATTTGGACTCATTGTCTTCCTATATTTGAAACAAAGGTGAGTTCACTGTAGACTGTATTTGGAGTAGATTAAAATTTTCACATTACCCAAGAGAGAGAAGTCATACATTCTAACCAAACCAAAGACATCCCTTCGTGTTTTTTGCCACATGGGTATATCAAAATGACTCAGGGACAGAACTGTATTCTGTGAGCTGGAATATGAATTCTGACCTATAGGCTCGCCTTGGCTTACAGTAAATATCCCACAGAGGTAACTGAGATGTTTGAATGGTGTGAAGGTGAACTTTGTATGACTTAAAAGGCAGTTATTTCTGATTTGTGCAATGGCAGTTCCATAGTCATCACCCAAGAGTGAGGCATAGGGTGCTCTCGAGTACTAGCATTTTGCCTGGAGAGTGTCTCCCTCTCCTCTCAACCTTATTCTGTTCTTTTCACTGTTGGGGTTTTTTTGTTTGTTTGGTGGGTTGGTTGATTTTTTTGTCCCTTTTTCCTCTGGGCTTTTTTCTTCCCAAGACTGTGAACTATACTCACAGATTTTCCTTCTATGCTCTTCTCTGTATGCAGTGCTGAATGAAACTGGTTTAACAGAAAAAAGCTGTGACACTTAAAGCATCATTATATGGATAGGTAGCTGATAGGGTACTGAGTTTATCAAATCACTATTTCAGGCTGATGAAGACTACTTCATTTTTAAACAATTTATGTATATACTGCAGCATTTATGTATATGTTGTAGCTGTGATATCTAAGAAATTTCTAAAAGTACATGAAAATGCAGAGTCTGCAAAGTCTTTGTAGGTGAAATAGACCAAAATACTTTGTTAAGTCAGGCATTACTCAGGATGCAGCTTGACTACTTGATATCTGTGGGTTAGAATAGAAGGCAGTCTGGGTAGGTAGTCTTCAAACCACAGAAATTGCATCTCTCTGGATACTACATCCTGAGATCTAAATAAATTCCCTTAGTCACCAAAATTTTCAAGTCTCATAAAGAGTCCAGTACTAGTAAAGAACAAATTCCTAATATCTGACAAGTTTTAGTATATATTTCTCCAGGAACCAATGTTATTACCTTCAGTCAGTAACCTCAGGAGGATTCTTCATTGCTTATCAGTAACAAGGTTTGTAGATAATACAAAGTGTATACGGACTAAAAGCCAAAAATGATTAAAAAAATGAGAAGAGTTGCAAGTAACATGAATCTACTCAAAAATGGAAAAAAAGGACTGTTTCTCAGATGTACCTATGCTACCTCAAGTGAAGTTAAGCCCTACCAGGACAAACTTTGTAAGATGTTTTGTACTTCCCGTGGGCAAGATGGCATGAAGTGTACAGAACCTGTGTGTTTCAGGTAGCAAATCTTCAGTATCTGAAGCATTCTTCTCAGACCAGATAAACACTAGCAGTGCAAGTCTCCATTCAAAGCTGTTGGGGTTACCCGAGGAGATTTTGATAAGGTTAACTTTCCCAGGTGCAAGTCCACAGTTGACATATAAAATGGGGAAATATTAGGAACAGGAGAGGACATAGCATTTGCTTGAAAAAAAAAATAGCACGAATACCTTCATTAATTTATCTCTCCATCTGCATTTTTGGTTAAATTTATTCCCTTGTCCTATCAAGTTCACCAAAAGACATATAAATAAAAACTACAAGTTCATTAAAATTTCTTATGGGTGACTAAGTACGTAACTTTAAATAGATTTTTATTTGCTCTCTGACACATTTTTATGGCACAAGATGACATTTTATGATACTTTATCAGTTTTATGGTCACTGCTGGATTTTTTAATCTGTTGTACATTTAAAGGTCAATAAACTCTCTCTGTTCAGGTCTTCACAAGATTATAGAACAGGACAAATTGCAATGGCTTTATCCACTCTGAAGCTCATATGTCAGAAAACAACACCTACAAATCCCTCAGGTAAGTGCCAGAAGAGCTGTGAGTGTTGTGTACAAGAACTGGTGTTTCAGCAGCTCAAAGTATCTGCATGACAGAACATCAGTATTTGTTTACAAATACAAGTTTAACAACTTTAAAAATATCTAAGGCTTCCCTTTCAAGCCAGAGAGCTACTTCTGAATTAACTATGTTGATTTCCACTCCAAAAAGTCACTTGAAGGACACAACCACAAGCCAATTTTTTGTCAAAAGTTCATAGTGAAGTCCAGAGCTGTGGTCTGCTGCAGGACTAATATGGAGCGTTATAGCCAGCCATTGCTCCTGAACTACATAAGATCAAAATATAGGAATGCTGTGACTGTTACCTTTCCAACGAGTTAGGTGAACCAAACGTGACATACTGACAGAGAATGCTTGTAGTTAGAGTTGTCATAGAACCATCCAAGAAAGACATGTAGCTGCTGCCTTAGTTTTTTTTTTTTCATTTTTCACTTAAAAAGGAACATTTGAAACAGATGTCTGAAAGCTCTTTGTACCTTTGCTCTTTTACTTTTTGAAATAGATGAAGATAAAGAACTGTCAAGAGTTTCCTGCCATGTGTGACCTTCCTACACATCCTCTGAACAGACAGCAGACCAACAGAGGAAAAAACAGGCTTATTATTATTATCTGGTAGAGAAAGTTTCCCAAAATGCTGTTATGATAGCCTAAAAAAATTTAAATACTATATAATTTCAATGAAGTATATTAAATTTGAACTTAACAGTGAAAAATGGATGAAACTACTCCCTGCAATTGCACAGAGCAGTCACTAAAAGGAACTTTGAGGAAGGACTTAATTACATTTATTGCCACACTGAAGATTATTACTCTAGAAAGAAATATCTTTTGCATGTCATTGACTTCACTGTGCTCAACCTTTAGATAGGGTTTCATTTAACACAAGTAATATGCATAAAATTAATTAGGAAAGTCTTTCTGAGCACTGATTGTTTATGTCCCTACATACAACTTCTGCAGTCTTTGTACAGAACTAACCCAGTTCCCACTTTGTCGGTAATGTGCACCACTTGTACCTCCAGTGCTAGAAAAGACAGAAGAGAAAAACTCGGCTCTAATACTGCTTCAAGCTATGAAAAAGGCTAATGCAGCTCTAGAGTGAATTAGGAGTTTGTTAACACTAATCTGCAAGGAATTAGTAAAAATGCATGGATGTATCCAGTCATGCTCAAGATAGTCCAGGTCACACATGATTCAGAAAAGGCTCCTGGGGTGCTCTAAAAGTTGGAAAGATCATCTGTGAAAAGACTCCAGATCAGTTTTGCCTAGCTTAAACAAGGTCAGAAACAGTTGTCTTCCTTTCTATATTTATGCTCACATTGAGAAGTGTGTAACCATCAGGAAGACAAGGCTGTTCATGGAAACAGTCAGAAATGAGTTGAGTTGAAAGTTTTTTCTCTTTCAAGATAAAAAAATTGAAATTTTTTGAGCTGAAAATTAATTCAAGTTCAGGAATTACTCGAGCCTACATTCTCTTTCATTATATGAGCTACTAGGACCACTGAATAATCTCTAGGATACAGTTAGAAAATCTAGGTAGTTTTAAATGGGGAGCAGGCAATTTAGAAACTTAATTCAGTCTGACAGCAGTTTCATCTGGATGTCAAGTCATTAGGGGTGCAACTCAGTTGCCCTACCATATGCAGTAAATGCCACTGTAGACATACTAGGCTCTCTGACACATCCTCACAAGACCAGCATACAAGACACAGGACCTGCAGGAAACCTTCTGGGACAGAACGTAAAGACCAGGAAGAGTACTTAGAACATCCAAGACAGTCTAGGACACCTCTGTCCAAGCACTTAAACTGATCCCAAGAGATTCCCTCCAGTATTATGTTCCTATTGGATGAATATGTTCTGATGGCCTGGACCTGCTCTGGCTCTGCCTTCCCTCAGAGTGCTAGAAATTAGAAAGATAAATCAAGCCTAGGTGTTTCCATGGACTGTATTCTCATGTGTCAGCCTTGACCAGGCTGCTCCACAACCGGCTAAATCAGCAGGCTAAGCATTCCTCTGGTCTGGGAATGCATCCGAAAAGCAATTTTAAACTTCTGTTAACATAATTCTTACTGGATTACCACAGCCTGGATTTACATCAATATGATACCTAGGCTCTTTTTCAAAATGACTGCAGTCAATAATTTTACTGCTTTGTGGTATTTCACCATTTACAAAGCATTTGGCTCATGCAGACAATTATTTAGGGCAGTACACTGTTTCTGTTAAAAAAAAAAAAAAAAAAGACCTGAGAAGAAGTGGTCAAAAACACATACATACTGCAGGATGAGGATTCTGTCTCTCGTTCAACAATTCCTCTTTCATGATCTCAGAGAATTCAAGATCATTGTTGCTAATGATAAACCTACCTTTATTTCTGCTTTAAATATTTTCCCAAGTAAGAAAAAAGTAAGCAAGGTCCCAAGTAAGCAGGTTGGGAATAAACAGAGGATGCATTGATGGCTGAGTAAAGAAGATGGAGTCAGGCCCTTCTCAGTGGTCCACTGGCAGGATAAGAGGCAATGGGCAACAAATGGAAACCCAGGAAATTCCATTTAAACATAACAAATGCTTTTTTGTACAGTGAGAGTGATCAAACAGGTTGTGGAGTCTCCATTCTCAGAGATGCTCAAAACCCAGCTGGATACAGCCTGAAGCAGCCTGCTCTAGGCAGCCCTGCTCTGAGCAGGGAGGTTGAACTGAGTAATTCCCAAGGGGCCTTCCTCCCTCAGCCATCCTGCGATTCTATGTACCTCCCCTGAGGCTGGCCAGTCCTTCACTGTCATGAAAGCCAGCAAGCAAAACAAAACCGTACTCCTCCCAGGCTGTGAAATGTTATTTACAGTGTTATTTAATGAGATCAGTACATGGAAGTACACCTCTTTTAACATTTGTCACAACAGATGTTATTCTTAAACAATACTTATACGTATCCTTTTTTTAAAGTTTAGCCATAATATTCAACTGAAACTATTTCCTGCAGTAATAGATTCCACAGGTGAAGTCCATACAATGCAGAGAAGAGATACTTCCTTCACTTCTTTCTAAATATAGCAGTCAATAATGTAACTGACTCCACCTAATCTCATGTTGTTTCAGTTTCATGATACCCCCAAAATACATAGATGCTGATGCCAACGATTCCTTTTAAGCCTCGTTCATCTCTTTGCTTTTTGTTTTTTAAATTGAAAAGAAATACTTAAACACATGAGAGGAAACAAATCAAAGTGCAATTATGAAATTCCAGGAAGTACGTTTGGCAAAAGTTGCATATCTTTTGACAAAACAGGCCACATAGGAATGTAAACAACTGAGACAGAGAAGAATTATTTGCTAATAAAACAACTCTATAAACAAACTCTCTAGATCATGCTTGCATTTGATAAGTAAAAAACAGATCTGAATTAAATAGATCTTACTCAGCCGAACTGATCCAGATTTGAAGCTCACAGGAGCTACACCTGAGTTTTCATTTGGAAGCTTTCCAAAGAGGAAAATTAGTTCTTAATTTATTTATTTATTAATTACTGCATAGTTACTTGTGCTTATTACACATTCGGGCTCATATGACTGGGGAGAGAGAGGAAAGAAAAATCAAGCATTAAGTTGAATGACACATAAAGTAAATCTATCTTCAATGTGAATTTTGTGATTCCTGATGTTTTCTGTTTTCCAGAGGTACTCAACATCTCCTGTTCCCCTGGAATGAGCTGCAGGGGACTCTTAATCGTCCACATATCCTACTGCATAAAGTGTATAAATTTAGCAGCCCAACTTTAGACCTTGAAAAGAGTAGAGAGGAAACAAGTGAGGTAGTTTTGAAAACTTTCAGCAATGAACAAATAGACAACATCTGTGAAGCAGTGAAGTTAGGTAATATTTCAATGGTGAAAGCGAACACCAACTGTTTCTTTCCAATGTGGCCAAGAGCATCCAGGACCAATGGAGTCATGGGACCAGAAGAAGAGTAAACAAGAGGGAGCTTGGTGGTTAGAGCGTGCTGCTGGAAATAGGGAATCCCAGTGCTCTGGATCATTTCTGGGCTTTGTCCAGTGCCTGTCTAAAGTGAACTGCCTTAACAACTCAGGGAACAAAGACCAGAGTATACAGCTCTTTCCTACTGTTTTTATTCATAGCAGGATGAGTAGCAGCAGCACTGTCACCGATCGTCTTCTTTGACCCTGCTTCTGTAAGAAGGCATTCACAGCACCTGAACCCACTCTAGCACAGCATTCTTAGCAGATTTGTAAATACTAAAATGTCCACAGGCAGAAAATATGCATCTAGATGCTCAGTTTATGGGCAGATGCATTAATACCATCCAAGTATATATAAAGTTTAATTGCTTGAATGGTTTCTCACGGTTTAGTCATGAAAAGGGTTGCCACCTTGAATTCAACTATCTAAAATTCATCTAATCTTTCCTTTAATTTCCTTAAAGTTATTTTGGAAGTTACACTTCAACATATTTTAAAATACTAACAAAATGTTCACAGCAGAAAATTAAAACTACATTCAGGCACCTGAAAAATGACTTGATTTTCAGAGATGCTAAGAAGCTAAAGTCCAGTAATAAGTTTTTCAGGAAAATAAGGTGTATAGCATATGGCAACACTTTAAGAAGAGGGGCAAAGTGGTAAAGGACAACATGAAAAATAATGGGAACCAGCTTTATGCTACTGGTAAGCAGCTGGATAATAAAACTATAATCTTTTTCTTATATAGAATGAATCACTATCTTTTTTTTTAAAAAAGGTGTTCTTTTATGGTAAATTCATGATGTATTTCCCAATAGAGCAATATAGCTTTCCATTAAATAGCAGACAGGTATAGTATAACATTTTTCCTAACAGTACTATATTCTTCCCCTTAACCCTTGACTCCCCTCCCACTTCCCCCTAACACGTAACAATAGTCCATTACTCTGTTGCATCTTAAAAACATCACCCTTAACTCAACTTAGTTCATCAGCTTTAACCTCCATCTTCTTTTACTTTTTCAACTTTCATCTCAGTATCAATGTCTGGAGTTCTTCAATTCCAGATACTTCCCAATCTGTCAGTCTCACATTTTTGTCTGCCTAGGACACAAGAGGTACTAGTGCTTCTGAAGTTTCATTTGCTAGAGACACTAATAACAGGCAGCAATAACAACACATACTCTTTTTTATATTTTATACCATCATTGTTCAAATGAGGGACTGTTAGTTTTGGCCAAAAGACGACTTAAAAAAAAAAAAGAAAAAGAAAAATTTTCCATTCTGGAATCCTTACTCTTTGTTCACAGATTATTTTTTGACAGTGTTTTAGACCCTGCTTTACAAACATACTTCTCCATATATTTTTCTGGAATTCTATCTATTTGGGAAAGTCTTGATTCCACCTGGAAGTTAAGATCAAGGCAAATACAAGTAAATTCAAGATGCAGTGTGCTTAGTGGCACACAGTAATCCTCCAAATTCCCTCCTTATGATGTTCATCCTACCCAACACTCCTTATGAATGTAGTGCTTTGATGTGATCTCTAATCTCCAAAGAAACTATGTGCTAATACACCTTGCTCTTTTTGGATAAAGATGATTCATGCTTTCTAAAATACCCTAGGGTGCTACAGGTTGACCAGAATAAGCTGATAAATAGGGAAAACTGCCACTGCTGTAGTCTTGTAATGCTAAAATACCTCTATTCCTTGTCTGTCATAAGCTTCAAAAACTTAGAAGAAAATTTCCTATAAAGGATATAAGGACATACAAACTCACTCAGGGATATTTGTTGGTCTGTGTTGATTTTCTCTTGGCTCTTTCCCGTTGAGGTTTTTAAACAGTTTTTGGACTTTGTATGCCCATATAAAGTGTCCTAGAGTTGGACCTAGAAGAATGACAGTTCAGTGGTTGATTTTGTCATAGCATTACCCCTGTAATTCCCTAAGAAGTTCAGCTTTGTAAAAATAACAACAATGTGCTTTTTATAATTTGGCACAAGCCACTTCCATGGCTATAAACCAGTTACTGCACTGTTGTTCAGACTGAAATTTGATTAAAGAAGGGATGTGGGGACATCAAAATAAGAATTCCAGTAAAATAATGGAACAAGAATGCTATGTCTTGCCTTAAGTATATTAGTGGAAGATAAAAATATTATCGTTTAAAAACAGCTGATGCTGCATGGAAAAGTTTGGAAAGCATTTTGTTTAGAAGCAGCACTACACAAAGAACTTTTTTCCCCCACTCCTTAGTGCCATCACCATTTGTATAGAGTCAGGGGAGGCCAAACACACAAATTCAGACCTTAGACTCTTTGGTATGACTGACAAGTCTGTTCTTAAGTTACATTAGAATAATGGTCCCGGCTGGACTGGACATGAGTGGTCCTTCCAGTCCTGGGTTTTCAGTGCTGTAATAAACACTGACAGAGAACTTGCACAATTTCTAGGTTCAATAAAGCAAAAATAATTACTAATTTCATACCCACTATAACACAGATAACTGCAATTATTGAATTATTCTACTAGCACAAAAGGGTTTAGTTTTATCTGGCCAGAGATGAGCCCAAAAATAAATTAAAGTAGAAGTTGCTATTTTAACATATTTCATGTAAGTGCATACTATTCTGCAAATGAGAGTGTTTGCATGATAAATAGTAACCGTATTGGAAAATATCTGACTGAAAAAGATTAATTTCATCTCCCATCGGAGTCTCATAATCATAATCTTGTTTCCCATAAGATCCCTGGGAAAATTAACTAGAGGGGCTAAGAAACAGATGAGAAAACAAACAAAATTATATCATAATGCTATGAAAATCATACAACCAAGGACTTTGAAATATGTTTTTTAAAGAATGTTATAGCTTATGTAAATCTCACAAAAGGTACATCTGAGCAGTATTATGAGCATGATTTCCCCTGATTTCCAAAGACATTGCTCAGACTAGTCCAGTCCCAGGCCAACAACACTGAAAGCAGATGTGAGAGCTTTATCTGCAGTAACAGCCCAGTGAAGTGGGAAGCTGTGCAAGCTTTCTTCCTAACAACCTGCCACAGAGGAACCATTTCTAGGGATCAACAGGTAGTCTTTGTGCTCATTCAGCCCATGAATTTTCTGCTGAGAATGCCAGAATAAGAACATTTCCAAGAACCTCTAACCTTTGAAGGGAGTTTTTGAAACAGCAAGTCATTTCTCAGAGTTGCAGTGTAAGTTAGAAAGGAGGTAGAACACCCTTGGAGAGTCAGACCTGAGAAAAATGCACCAGAGTAGTACTTTGGCAAATGTTCTGTATCACTGCAGCCAAATTAACTCACTGTTGACTGTGATTTCTTTGAATAAAGTGGCACTGGAATTAATTTCAAACTGTTTCCTCTGCTACTTCTACACGTCTTGGAATTTCTGGAAGGACCAATGCACAGGGATAGAGAGTCTTGATCTACTTCTCATAATCTTACAGAAATGCTTTAAGCTCCTGCAGCATGTCCTACTTGCAGACGAGTTTCCAGACTCCTTTTTCCTTCCACCTTTCCTATAAGCCTCCCCAGCTGAGTTCACCCTTCAGCCCTTGCCAAAGTCTCTGTGCTAGCAGAGCATGCTCTCATGATCACACTGCTAATGCTGTGACCAAAAGCTACCATCAGCAAAAGTTGTAGTTCAGCTTTATACCCCAGTCCTTTCCACTCTTTTGGAACAGAGAAGTTTTCTTTTGCTATCCAAAACTGAAATCCCCATTTCCTGAAAGTGCAAATCATGCACTCAGTCACTCTGTAAACAAATGACTGAAAAAAGCAACGGACATCTTGAATGTTGTGGCTTATCCTATAATAAGACAAATAGAAGATGGACCTTCATTTGGCAAAGGTGAAGTTACATTTGTCATTCAAGCAGGTACATACATGACAAAATATACACATACGTATGGATTTTTCTTCTTGCTTATTTTGGGAAAAGCCATGTCATACCATATCTAGGTTGCCATGAGGAATTAGTTTTATGCTCCCTTTCTTTTACCCTCTCTGCCTCCTCTTCCTTTCGTTTTGATTCATCGCTGAAGTGTCAGGGTTAATAAATCTTCTCTTCGTTTCACATAGTTGTCCTGTTGTCCAAGTATCCAGGAAGTAGCACAAAGTGTGATTTTGCCAAGTCACGGTATCCTCACATCGGGTGAGTGGAAGAGTTTCCTGGGGAGAAGGATAAGTGAAATTGCATTACTAGATCTCCCAAACTTTAAGCTTAGCAACAGCTTTGTCCCAGAGAATGTTATTCAGCTTGAGCTTCCCTAATGAATAATGCAGAGGGACTTGAAGTACCAGAACAATCTTCTTGCCATTTATGGATGCTAAGTTACCCAAGACAAAAAGCAAGATGCTAGCTTTGTAAACAGCTATTCTTTGGTAAACATTTTGGAACGCCTCCTTTTTCCACCCATAAGCAAAGAAATCTTCATTGTGCCTGTAAAAATAAAACAGCCTTAGTAGAGAAAGTCTGTGTTAATCTCCTTCACAGAAAGAGCCAGAAAAACTTTGAGATGCGCTTTGAATTAGGAAATAAATAAAAAAAAAGAAATTCTCAGATTTGGTGTCCAGAGCAATATTTTGCCAGCAACAAGATTCGTTTCATACCCTGCTTTTACAACAGCTTTGCGGATCAGCAGGAGATAATGTGAAGACAGTACCTCGAATCATAACATGAAGTTTGCTGGAATTAATCAGACTCTTGATAGAAGGCCTTTTCTTCAATAGGCAGAGATTTTATTTCTGGAAGATGCCTCATGAGGAGACGTGTCTTGAAACTATAAGACTTTAGTTGCAGTTGTTGCTTCCAGTCTGCATGGAAACTGAGCACAGCCCAGACAGTTTGGCAACAGGAGCACACAGACAGGTACAGTGTGTCTTTGAGAGAAGACATATTCACCCTTGCCTCAAAGAAACAAGGTCATTTCAAGAGCATCTCAGAAAGAGATGACATGACATAGGCCACGTTTTCTTGACCCAGACCTCTATTTAACTGGACTGCATTTCTGAGCATGGAGTAGAGCACACCGCAGGGGTGTCCCATGGATTAACATTCACTGCTCCTAATCCTCAATCAAAAGCTTGCTTTGAACAGTCCTCACACTAAAATTTCATGCACCACTTGTACAGCATTGGCAGAGATACACTAGTTTTTAGGAAACTGGTGCCAGCATTCCTGTCTAGAAACATCCTGAGCCATAAGTTAACTAAGAGATTCATATTGTTGCCTGTTTTGATAACTACGATTTCTTTTCTCTCCCCATTTTGGCTGTGCCACCAAATTACTGGAATGTGCTGAGAGGACGTCCAGTACATTGCAAGCACAGCATACAATGCAGTGTAAGAAGAACCGGTCTCATGAGATGTTGGAGTACCAGCAACACACCATCACTGCTCCAGTTTACAGGAAAGCTTTTATCTGGCAAGCAGCAGGGCATTTTGCATGCATTCAAAAAATGTGTTAAGCACTTTTAAAGCTGTCGGCAGCGGGCAATGTGGCACATGTGCTTGACCAATCTTCATTGCTTTAAAACTTGTGTGTTCAGTGGATGGAGTTAATCCTGATCTACAGCTTGATTCTATACCCATGGTTTTCTGTTTGCATGTTTGTTTTTTAAAGGCTGGTCATTCAAGTCAGATGAAAATGAGGCCCAGTAAAATCCTTGATGAGCATTTCTGAAAGATATTGTCCCTTTGATGACACATTCTCTAAGCATGAAGATTTTTTTCAGCTTTGCCAGAACCACCTACAGTAAGGTTCACCTTTCGGTGTTTCTCAGGTTTCTCACAGATGGCTGAATTCTTCGTTAGCTTCTAGGCAGCTCTGTATAACAATTGTAACTAGAAAGCCCTGTTCTGATCTCATTTACATCAAAGTTTTTGAGGAACTGGGAACAGGAGTTCTTTATTCATCTTAAAGAAAAGATGTAAAGTTCTGGGAATAGATTTTTTTTTTTTTTCATTCCTTTTGGCAAGTGTAAAGCTTCCTTAAAGCAATTTTCTAAGAATTTCAAATTTCAATAGTTCTTTTCTGGATAAGCCTTAAAGGACATCTGTTCCTCAAATAGTGTCGAACGTCTTTTCCCATGAAGGCTCCTTTGAAATATCTGAAACTACATGACTCCAAAAACGGCAGACCAAACCCAGCTAAACAGTACTGAAAAATTATGAGTTACTTTAGATTGCTTCTTTAAAGTAGAAGGCTTACTTAAAATTCCTACCTGATTCCATTGACCAACTTCTAAATAAATTGTTGGAACTGTCTTAGGAAAGCAAGTTCACTGTACTTATTTGTACTTGCTGGAAATTTAATTTGAACTTCTGATTTTACACTTTTTTTTGCTGGAATAATTTTTTCCTTGCAAATTGATAGTTTGAGTTCAAAAATTCTGGATGAATTGGTCTAAGTAATGGGACCATGAACGCCAAGGCATAGTAAGTAGCCTGGGTCTACAATAAGCACTCTAGCAGGACATGATAGGAACAAATGTTCTACGTGATCACTGAATCAAGAACTTACAAGGAATCTCCATGTCTCTGTGCCTAAGACCAATAAAAACTGTCTGGGAAATTCAGCCTTGAAGGCAGAGTTATCAATATCACAAATACTTCTTTGTATGTTTCAGAAAGAGGTGCAACATATTGAGTGTCTACACTTGGCAAAACAAACACAGATCAAAATTATTAAACATTGAAACAGAAAAAATTAATTTTCTATGAACAAGTTTTCTGGACAATGAGCTACTTCAAGGAAGAAGTGCCATTATTATTATTGTTGCAAATTGTTTGTTTGCCCCCAGCAAGTACTAGAAGACTCCTCATGTTCTGAAGCAATATAATCAGTCAGTTTCAATTAGTTGAGCTATCCAAATAGAAGAGTATAATCATGTCTCAAAATAAAACAGCAAAATAATAGATAATTAATAGTAAATACTGGCTCAAACACAAGAAATTAATAGAAATCATATTTTAATATGTAGAGAAACTTGACTTCTACAGCAGAGATGCTGGGGTGATGTGGGTTAACCCAGCAGGCAGGTCAGCTCCACACAGCTACTCACTTACTCCCACACAGTGGGATAGAGGAAAGGATTGGAAAGCTGAAAGGGAAAAAACTCACGTGTTGAAATAAAAACAGTTTAATAGGTAAAGCAAAATCTATGTGTGAAAGTAAAATAAGAAATTAATTCACTACTTCACTTCACCAGGCAGATGTTTAGCCATCTCCAGGAAAATAGGATTCCATCACGTGTAACAGTTACTTGGGAAATTAAATGCCACAACTTCAATGTCCCTCCCTTATTTCTTCTTCCCCCAGCTTTTATTGCTGAGCACGATACCATGTGGTGTGGGTAACCCTTTGGTCAGCTGGGGTCAGTTGTCCCAACTATGTACCCTCCTAGCTTCAGCCTAGTCACTAGTGGGTCAGTGTGAGAAGAAAAGGCCTGGGCTCTGTGTAAACCCAGCTCAGCTATGACAAAAACATCTTTGTGTTATCAACACTGTCTTCATCACAAATCCAAAACATATCACCACCCGAGCTACTATGAAGAAAATTAACTCTATCCCAGCTAAAGCCAGTACGGGTGAACGTTGAAATTTTCTAGCTACTGAACTACTCCAGCACTAAAAGCTATGTTGGATGTACTAAGGAGGGAAAAATCACTCTCTCTTAGAGTGTTCTGTTGAATCAAAAGGTCCAATAATAATTTATTTTGTCACACATGGGGATTTGGAAAATATGCTTACATGTGTAACAAATTGGACTTCAACCAAATTTAGTCACTTCAGATTTTAGGGAACTACCAGCTCACCTCTGAAGCGCCAAATGTAAGAAAATATATAATGAAAGTCTCTGCAGAAGATTTTTATTGGCAGCTTGGACTCAAACTCTTTAAGAGCACTCTGATCTAGTGCTTTGTTCTGATAAAATGTAAATAGAAGAAATAATGAGAAAATTCAGATAAGATGCAAAATTCTACAACATTCCTTTCCTCCATTTGCAAAGTTGACATCTATTCATAATGGTCAGGTTACTGTGATTATAGTATTCACTTTCCTATAATCATAAACTGTTGTCTGTATTGGTTACACCTGTAACTCATTCTTGCAGTTTATACTTGCAATTTGTGTACATTTTCTAGAATATTCAAATAGATTTACACTGGAGAAAAAGTGGGATATGTGAGAAGTGAATTTGACTCCACAATATATAAATGTAGTGCTGTTCCTTCAAAGTAGACTGAAGGTGCTGTGCAAGCTAAACCACTGAGACAGGATCAAAGTTTAACCTGCACAGTCTCACTAATCTCAGTGAACAAAGACAACTCTGCACAGTACATAAATGAAGGAACTAAGATAAAATCTCCCCAGGTTCTATTCATGTGTTCAAATCTACAAAGGAAAGTGATTCTTCTTATCTGGAGAGAGTAAATAATTTTCTGTATCTAAGATTTTTACTCTTGTGAAACTGACAACAGTTGTGTCAATAATTAATGTTTAATGATTTCTAGTTTATAGTATGTCATGTAGTACTATGTAGAATTGTCCCATTTTATGCACAGAGGACTTTAACTAGATATGCTTCAATCTAAGCCTGTTACCTTGGCAAATACTTCTGCTTTATGCTATCCAAGAAAGGATCTCGGCTACATTTATGAAAAAATCAAATTGCTGTTTTCATACTCTTAAAATACATCTGTTTCCTGAAGCCTGACCAAGGTACAGTAAAACACTATCCATGAGAGTATCAAAACACTGAATTAAGCAGAGATTTGGGTGAATGGAAACAAACAGCTAAGAAGGCCTTCTGGGCAAAACCCCATTTTTTAGAATATTTGTTGAGTTAAAAAGATTATGGTATGTAATAGAGCTGATTTGCAGTCTTCGTCACTCGGATGTCTCCAGCGTTGTTCAGACTTTGCCTTTTGGCCACTTTCCTACTGAGTAAGCTTCCACAAGAAATGTGCAACGCTCAGCGCTGTTGGTGTTCTTTTTCCCACTATCTCTGTTAAATGGATAAGAACTACACATTTTATCTAATTTCTGAGACTATCAGCCCACAGGCCAGAGATTTTTTGTCCTCTGATATCTGTAAAATGAGCACCTCATGGCTCATGAACCAGGTTATCACAACATTAAGCCTGCCTTTCCATCTTTTCGACGGTCGTGGTTTGGCCTCAGCGGCAACAACGAGCCACGTGGCAGCCCGCTGGCGCTGATCCTCCCACGGCAGTAGGAGAGGATTGGAAGGAAGAAAAAAGGCAGAGTCGTGGGTTGGGACAAAGAAAACTGTTTAACAGAACAACAAGTATTACAGGGAAACAATAACACAGATGGGGGGATACAAACACGAACACGGTACCGACCGCAGCCCGCGCCGTCCCAACCGCCGCTGGCGTCCCGCGCGCCCCCGGCCCGGCCGCTCCGATATTTATATCCCGACCCCGCCACCCCCCATTTCCTGATGTTGTCCCTCCCCTCCCCGGCCAGCTCCCTGCTGCTCCCTGCTGCCCCTGGGCCTGGTGCACATGGGATGGAATAGCTGTGCCCTCACAGAGCCAGGGGAGAATTAACCCCATCCCTATCGGAAACCAGGACATCGACTTGTCCTGATGCTATCTGAGGCTAGTTAACAAGTTTCCAGTGAATGAGTTCTGAAGTAGACACAATTTTTCCAAAGTCTCAAGGTCAATTTTCCTCCTCTCAGAAGCAAAGACAGACCTTGGACATCTTCTGGCCCTTGCGGTTTCTAGAAACCATCTTTAGTTTTAGAGGGGTTTTTTTGTTTTTTGGTTTTTTGGCATAAGGTCTGTGAATGAAACTGGTTCCCAGGAACATAAAATCCAGATAGCTCAATTCAGTCTGACTGATATTGTCCAAAAAATAAAAAAAATCGACATGAAAAGCCTTCTGGGGATATAGATCAATTTTAGCACATCTGTTCAGCTTCTCAGAGCAGGCACATCCCCTGGTATCTCTTTGCATTTATTAGACTCTGCAGATGCTGACTCTCCCATCTGCTAAGCCAGAAAAGCTACACAGCGATGGAGATAAAGGACCCTGTCTCAGTGTGCAGGAAGCACTGCTGGTGAGTCCCTGGCGGGGCTCACCGGGGACGCGGTGGCAGCCTGTCTGCCTGGACCTGGCAATGGGGGGACAATTACCAGGGGTGACGGGAGGGTGACAGGCAAAGGCAGTTCCCATTGCGCAGAGTGAGGGGTTGACCCTGGCCCCAGCCAGGGGAGCGCAGGTGTCCCAGGGGCCCCACCGGTGCTCAGCCAAGATGCATCTGCTCCTCTGGGACACGTGTGGCTGCAGCTGGTGCACGGTTGTCCTGGTTTAAGGTAAAATGAACCAATTTTCTGTTTTAGAATTTTACTTTTTTATCTGTGTGTCTTCTAACTAACCTGGGAGCTTGATACAGTTT
>VXBW01001570.1:17010-28878 GCA_013400375.1 Thinocorus orbignyianus
CAAAACATCGCTGTCGAATGAAACTCATTTTCGGGGCGCCGCCGTGTGTGTGTTTACTCGAGTACGTGGGGAGGGGTGGGAGGAGGAAAAAAAAACAACCCCCAAACCAAAAAAACCTCAAACCATGTCATCTCAGCCGGGAATCCGGGCTAGCACAGGGAGTTTGCAGCTTCTCCAGGGAAAATGAGGCGTGCTCCAGCCTCCCCACCCCCTCACACCCCACCNACGTCGAAAGCGCTTTATGAACATTAACTAATTAATCCTGGCGCTTAGTTACGGAGCAGGCACCAAGGAATTTCAAAACTCGCCTCTGTGATGGGATTGATTTATTGTCGTCTTATGATTTTGAGTAAGCAAACTTGGATTCACAAGGGTTTCCAGTGGCACGGTTCCTATTTTAGCCAGGGGAAGGTGAGGTCTGGGATGGAAAAAAAAAAACAACAAACCAACAAACCCCCCAAAAAACCAAAACCAAGCCCCGTAACACAACCAAACACAAACCAAGCGAAATACAGCAGCGAAACACACAAACCTCCCGTTACTAGTTTGTGTGTCAAGGCAGCGTATTTCTACCTACGATGAGTTTCTTGGGAAAGCAAAAAAGAAGGAAAAAAAAAATCCTTTAGCTGCTTTAGTTCTGGAACTGTTTCTCTTGCGGTAAAAGTTCCCAGGGTAGCTTTTTCTTACGGCATTTGAGAATCATCCCACTTCATCTCTCACCTGAATCTTGTCATCTGTGCCATCTTGAAGTGATCTGTGAACAATGCTGGTCCCTTGGACAGCCCAAGCTGGTCAATCAGGCAGAACAGACTATGCAAATGGAATGGAAAGGCGAAGCGATGGAGAACAGTGGCCCCCATTGTCTTGGGCATTTCAAAGCGAAGCCCAGCTGCAGCAGGCGTTGCTGTCTCGGACCCTTGGTTGCTACTCTAATGTCATCATTGCAAAACATCACATTTTGAAAACTCTACAGTCTGAATGCATGAGCAGCCCTCCGCAAAGATTTCGCTTTGCCTTGACATCTTTCGGAGTCACCAAAAAAAAAAAAAAAAAAAAAAAAAAAAAAAAAAAAAAGAAAAGGGGGGGAAAGAAACCCAAAACACAACTGGGGACTGGGATCCCAGCCACATTGCCGGCTCACATCCTTCAGTCCCTTTCCCTGTGCTCCTAATAACTGCGCTACAGCTGACATTAAAAGCCCTTTGCAACCTTTTGGTGAATGCATAGCATTTTTCCTTGTTTTTTTTTTTGCAGTCGAATCGGATGGTGATTTAAGTTGCATTTAACTTATTTTCTGTCGGCTCTCTTTCAGGCACTCTAATGAGCTAACGCCGAGGAAACGTCGCCTTGAGCAGGCAGTGAAGTATTTATTCACAGTAGCTTCCAAAACTTCATATACGAGGGGCTTTAGAAGAGTCAGGCAGTGTCGTTGCTGGTGATTAAACCGGCAGCTAAGCTGGGTATTTACAGGTCCGTTAGGAGTTTCTTTGAATGCTCAGTTTCTTAATACAATCCTGCAATTGCTGCTTCTAACTATTGCTGCCAGCCCTGCTCCAGCTCTGCTTCCCAGCACTGGTCCCAAAGTTAGCCCAGCCATGAGAAATGAACCTTCACTGCAGTAAAGCTGAGGGCTGTCAGATGATTAATGTGTATTTTCAAGGAACTAAATCATTGTCCGTGTTGCACTTATCCTTCCTTCTCATTTTCTTTTGTCTGTAGGTGACATTTGTGATCACCATGTGGTGAGCAGAGCAAACTCCCCTCTCTTCCACCCTCATGTCAGAAGCCTAGGCACAAGGAGCAAAGGTCTGCGCTATCAGCGTCTTGAAATGCTGAGGGTTACCCTTCCCTCCTCTTCATCTCTTATCTCGGGAATTAGTGATTCCAAAGCTTTTCCTCTAACAGCAGCCGTACTACAGTGGACCTACAGAGACGGATAACGCCATAGCCAGCCTCAGTTGCTGTGATTCTGTGAATCATTCTGTGGTTCTGTGATTCTGCTGCCTAGCTCAGAGGTGGAGGGGTCACACATTTGAGGGGTCACACATTTTAGTGGTCAACTTGGAGTGCGGACAATGTTTTGTGTTCACACAGGAACAAAGAAGGAAGTTCTGATTAAGTTCAGAAGAGACCTGAGCTGAGAAACTCTTAGTTACGTTCTTTGCAGGACCAAGAGTCGTTCAGTGTTTCTTTCCCACTCTCTAAACTGGCTCTTTCCCTTTCACTAGGGTAATGTATTCTATAATAAGGTGATATAAATTACAAAGGGAGCAAAGGATGGAATTATTTAAAAGTAAATACTTATCCATTACCATTTGATTAGCTTCCTAAATCTAAGTTTGCTCCTTTTAGAATGCAGTGTGTTGGTAAGAAGGAAAAGATGAGAGTAACAAACAAAAGCAAAGAGAGGTTGAATTGAATGGGGCAAATAAATTACTGCATAGGTGCCGTTTAATCTTCTGGCTGGAAGTTTCTTTCCTTTCGCCAAGGAGCATTTTGCAAGGACAAGTACTGGATTAAAAGAAAAACAGTTTCCAGCTACATTGGCCTCTTCGTCGAATGAGTAACAGCAGGAACTCAGACTGCTACCTGCTTCATACAGATACTTCAATGGGGATGATATGCACTGTAACTATCCTTCCCTGCCAGGTATTTTTTAGCAGATGTCCCCAAGACTGTTTACTCTTACAGTTCACCGTCCTAAAACCTTACCTACTAGACAAATGAATCTCCAGAATCTATCTCTTAGAAGGTCTTGAGCATGGTTGAGGTACCCTCCAGGCCCCTCACTTGTTAAACTGAATGCAGAGACCCAGAGGAAAAGCAACCAGAGGACAAGAGCAATGCACACAACCAACAATGCACATATCCCGTTGCTGTAAGCTGGTGAATCTCCATCTGGATCTCTGCTAAAGTACTTCCAGAAAGAGGTTGTGAAGGAGAAGGATGCAGTGGCTTTCAAAGAGGAGCAGCTGCCCTGTACATCTCCCGTGGATGCATTGCCATGGGGCTACACAGAGCTGGGGGTCCTCTCTGTGAATACTGCAGCTCCCACTTGATTGTGGGATGAATGGTGTTCACAGGGCCCTGGGTGGGGTACAATGGGTTCCACACGGTCATCCCACCAGCCTTCACCCAGACACATTTCTCACCCCCAGCAGCCCTATTCCCAGCCCATGTTGCCATTCAGACCTCACCCCCTCTCAGCAGCCTGCCAGCCTCACACCCCAGAGTTGAAAGCTCAGAGGCGGGTTAGACACCACCATCAGGCTTGCTGTCCATCCACTGCACCAGACAAGTTCCCACCACCCAAGGTTAATGGGATAGGAGGGAAATGGCTCCAAATCTGCCCCTCAGCCAGTGTACTGGGATAACCAGGGACAACCTCCTTTCCCAGTGGCCCCACATACCCCTGCCAACGGGAGCTAATTGGAAAATAGAGCAGTCCTCCCTTGAGGAGCCAAACTTCGCTTTTCTCACAGCTGGAACTTCTACCCCTTCCCTCTACCCACCCCAGCACTGGTACATTCAGCCACAGTTATCTCTGCTCATGCACTGACTGTATTTTTCATGTTTATTATCATTCAACCCAATGTAGTGCCATCTGGCACAGGCACACACGGGGGGAAGAAAACCATATATTCAGCAAATGGAGCATACAGGGTTTAGGTTTTGTTTTGTCTGATTTCTCTTATTCTTCCAGTTTCTGTTTAAAATTATGTAGAAGGGATAGCCGAGAATTCCACCCTATGAAAAATGATCAAAATCCCCTTTTATGAAATTAAAAATTACAGGAGATCAGTGATGCCAGAAAGGGACAAGAACACCCCTTCTGCTGAAATGCAGTTTCTTCTTTTCCTCCTTCTATGTTTCATCTCAGCTCTTACTTTAAATTGTTTGTACTAGCCCTTATTACCAAAGATTTGTTCTGGTCTTTCGAATAGTTATTTTACTGCAAGACATGTATTTTTAACAAGCGATATGTAAAAAAACCACACTCCTCCAAAGCACCAAGGCACTGCGAGCCACACTGCAGTCCTTGAGATCTTTGCTATTTTCACTGCTACAGTAAAAATGGATGTAAAAATACATCTGCAGAGTAGATGTAAAACTGCACATAGTAGTTTAAGTGGAAGCCAGTGACTATAGCATTGCCACCTTATCTCAAAGATAGTTTTGTAACAGAGTTGTATAATCAAAGCGTTTTTCTTCCCTGATAATTCATGTGCTGAAGATTATCAGTGGAATTGCCTGTGGAAAAAAATACTACACAATCTATTGTATAACTCGATTCATTTTCTTTCAATTTTTACTTTACTTTTGTCTAATTACTATATTGTGATCTAAGTCAGCAGTCTTAAATTAACTATCAACTTAACTTTTGAAGAAACCTTATAAATGCATGATAATGATGAAATTTAAATTACTGTCGGTTATCGTGTAATGTCTACACCACAGAAAAGCAAACCTTCAGGTATTTTAATTCCATTTGCATACATAGCATTGCATTTTTCCTGTTTAATTTTTCAGTGTAGAATTCTCTGCTATTTCCAGACTATAAAAACAGTATTAAACAAACCTGTTTGGGATAGTTGTGGGTTGTTTTTTTTTCCCGGAACTGAATGATAGCCTTGATGAAAATGTGAAAGAAAATAGTTCTTGGGACTAAACTGTAAGCTACTTGGATTTCTTCTGAAAAGCAACTTGTTGTTTTACTGATACACATGCAGAGTGGTAAAACTGTTCCCTGATCCTGCTGAAACAGAGAAAGACATTTCAGTGCAGACATTTACAGATAGAGTATCTATGTACTGAGCTAGATTCTGGTCTCGTATCTGTTTAAAATTCAATATATCCTTTGCTCAAGCCCTGGTCCAAGGCTAAGTGATGTCACTGTAATGACTTCAAGCGGGCTTTGGATTAGTGCCTTTTACACCACTGCGCCTCATGTCACTAGGCTGAGAAAAGCTATTTTTTACTGCATCTTTTCTTTCCTGTGAGATTCGATTAATTTGGAATGAATTAGAAATGCTTGAACAGAGATGCTCGGGGTTACTTTTTATGACAATACTTTTCATTTTAAATATTTCTTACAAATACAATTTGATAGCAAAATAAAAATTTGCACTTTCCAGTGTATTTCGCTCATCTGTGATTTTTTGGGTGAATCATACTTTACTTTTACACGCATGTGTTCATTGCCTTATTTCTGGCAACAGAGAATTGCAATTTTTATGTAAATAACAAGCAAGAAGGCAATCTATTGTAAAATACAATGTATGACAAATTCATTGAAACAAGCAAAATAATTTAAATAATGGTTATTCAGTAAATGTCAGGAAAGCAATCCCACACCTTCGCTGATCGAGGCTGCTATGTAACTTGGAAGAAAGCGATCAAGGGAGACTTTTTACGCAGCAATATATGGAGCTTGCTCCAGCTGTTAAGCACATAATTAGAAATTCAGCATGTCTTACCAAAGAGGGTCATAAACAACCACAATTAAAAACTCAAATGTCTCTCTACTTTGTATGGCAATGTGTATGGGGGGGACGGGACGACACAAAAATGTTTGGTTTTTTTGGTGATGACTCAGATTAGGTCCAATTAAACTTAACTTTAACTCTGAGATCTGCAAAATGAAGCTAGCAGAACTTTGCAGCTTATTGTTAGGGGCTGTTTTACTTAAAAACCAGTAGAATTGCTTTGAAACATCATCAACAAAAGAGGCGTAAAGGAGAAATCAAGGTGGAAGAAACAGTTAGGATGCTAGAAGCATAATGCACAAACCTTATGTATGGGTAAGCATTAATAGGTAACAAAGCAAACTTCAATTTACACATCGATTTTCTTCACCCAGTATGCACTGAACAGATTGAATTACAACAAAATCTTCTCGTAAACGACTTTAGTTTTTAGACTTTACAGTGCTTCCATGAATACTATTAATTCTAATATCGAGAATCAGTGTAGTCTGGTTAAATAACCTATGATCAGTAAAATCTGAGCAGTGGTCAGACAGCAGCAGAATGGTATTTCCTTATGTTGAAGCTACCCCGTGCCACGTAAGTGAACTGAAATGGCAGAACAGACTTGCCTCATTAAACCATGTCTGGGAAGACAATGCGTGGGGAAAGAAACCCCATCGTAATTAAGCGTCCCATCTAGATTATCATATTAGTGTTAGGTCATTATAAATGGCTGGTAAGTGAAGCAATGTTTCTTTTCAATGGCAAGTGCTTTGAAAATTTTAAGGAATTTAAATGCTTGAGAACACTTTCCAGCTCACCTACTTTCAACGCTAAGTTTTGCCCCTGATTTCTGTATTTATGCCTCTAGCTCTCCTGAAGTGGTCTTCAAAATGCATAAGCGTGGATTTATTGTAAACTTCACTGCTGCGGCTTCACTGTGGTTGTTCTGATCATTTCAGGACAAATGTGTCAGTTTAAACCAATGACTGAACATCTATTGTGTTAGTGCTGTTTCCTGGTTATCTAGTTATTATTTATTTCCTGCTTGTTCTATTGTTTCTTGCCTTGCGAAGACTCCTGTTTGCTCCGATAAAATTCCTTATAACATGGCTGTAACACCAAGGGTTGGGTAAAAGGGGTCCTCTGAACGATAACACAAAGAGCATATAAAGAATCCATCACAGCAGTCAGTAGTATAATGCAATTTATTTTCACTAGACATCCTCTTCACTACTGGATTAGTCACTTCACTAATGAGCAAATGACCTATAACTCACAGGAGTGGGAACTTAATGTGCAGGTCATGCCTTCACCAGTGCAGATGAACTGCAGCATGCTAACCATTATACAATCACTTAATATTTATGGCTCCTTCCCATCTTTCTTGGACATTCCATATGCGGTGAGTGCTTCAGGTGGGTGAAAAATGCAGGACCTGATGGCAAAACAAATACTGGGCTTTATATTTTTTATTGTTCCAGAAAACATTAATAAAAGATACCTCTTGCATCTGTATTCTACCAAGAGCCCATTAGCAGAGAATGAACCGGGTTTAAAAAGCGATCTTTGTACGTGCTAATGCATTCAAGGTGCTATTTTCTACCACTGTACGCTAGGCACCTTTCGAATTTATTGTCCAGATCTCACTTTAGCATGACTTTAAGTTTAAAGAGAATTTATCAGGTCATTCACTTTATGAATGCAGCTTGTCTCCCTGTGCTAGGAAAAGTTGACACTGTGATATCTAAAAAATTCTGAGTTCGTTAGTAAAAGGAGAGTTTACGCTTCCAGTGGAATGAAAGAACTTGTGAGATCTTGCTTTTAAATGTGTTTTCCCGCCCTTTCCTTAATTTCACTTATTGATTATATGTATTTACAGAGCACAGAAATATGAGTTTATGATTATTCATTATTACATACTCGGAGTTCAGAATGAAATTCAATCAAAAGTATAAAATATTCAAAATTTTGAAGTTGACAGATCACCCTATGTGACCAGGGAACCAGAAATAGAAGTAAAAGTACATTCTGTACCTCATATGGTAAAGAATAACTACAAGATTTCCATACCCAGCATTATTTTAAACATTTTACACTAATTCTAGGACTCGTTTTGTACACTTAATCCAGGAACAGTTTCTTAGAGACAAAATAACTTTTAGCTTTGGTGGTATAGCTGCAACTCTTCTGCTGAAATCCTCAAGAGAAGTTTACTCCCAACTTTATACCCAGGAGATCACGGAAAATGTACCTGGCTGACACAATGAACCCCATAGTAACTAGAAGGATTCTAAGCCTTTAGAAATACTCTAAGCCTTTACGCACTTGCAGATGAAGCCAGAAAATATTTTTTTTTTCCCTGTTTACTCAAATCCTAAGTAAGACTCTGGACCAAATCCCACTGAAGTCGGCTGGACTCTTTTCTATTGACTGTCATAGATCTGAAATCAGGATGTACCTGCAACTCTCTTTTGTTGTTCTGCATCAGTGATGGTTTTGTGCAAAACCTTGGATAAAGTATTGCCAACAACTTTTGGGATAGAATTAGCTGAGCAGTAAAATGGAACAATTGGCCTGCTGTTGTGTTATGTATTACATTTTACTGATGCAGCAAGTAGTATAGGTGTTAGGTCTATGAATGCCTCTGATCTTTCCTGAATTTATTCCTCTTTTAAATCAAAAAGCAGTGGTTGAACTGGAGTATACTTTAGAAACATGTTTTATTTGCAGAATTTTCAAGAATGAAAAATCCATAACAACCTTCAGTAGACAATTAGTGGTTAGTTGCTATAACCTTTAACCATTTAGACCTTTTTTTAAAGTCGGAATTTGTCTAGTTTGAACTTCCAGGTGCAGTGTAACATGTATTCTTTTGTCTGTTAGACTGAAGAGTCCTCTACAGCCATCCTTCTGCCCCTATATAGATACTTACATGATCAAGTCACCCCTTAACCTAGGCTTTAATATGATTTATCTAGACTGAGTACTTTCCCTTTCTTCTACAGATACTGTCAATAAAGCTTTTCAGTCTTTTAATCATGCTACTCGCTCTCCTCTGAAACCTTTCTGAAATCTTTCTAACATCCTCTAGGTTTACAGCAAAATGTTCTCAAGCAGCTACATAGGATTAAGACTATTTTAAGCAGTGACTTACATTAAGTTCTTAGTAGAATCACATCAGTCATAAAGATATTAAAAATAAGTAGCAACATCTGGGAAAAAAATAAAGGTGACATATCAGCTGGTACTTCAGGGTTAGAGCTTTAGGGACAGCGGCTTAATGGGAAAATAAAAAGTATTTGTGCTTTCAGCACTTACAAAAGTCAGTCTTTGTTTGGGTTTCTAAATATAGATGTAGAAACCTGACAAGAGGTGCCATTTCATAACCTAGAAACTCTTCCTTTAATTTATTTGTAAATGTGGCTTAACATCCTAAAATTTCCTGTGTTGTTTGAGTAAGGGCATCATCATAGAATCATAGAATGGCTTAGGTTGGAAGGGACCTTAAAGATCATCTAGTTCCAACCCCCCTGCCATGGGCAGGGACACCTCCCGCTAGAGCAGGTTGCTCAAAGCCCCATCCAGCCTGGCCTTGAACACTTCCGGGGATGGGACATCCACAACTTCTCTGGGCAACCTATGCCAGTGCCTCACCACCCTCACAGGGAAGAATTTCTTCCTAATATCTAATCTAAATCTCCCCTCTTGCAGTTTAAAATTGTTACCCCTTGTCCTATCGCTACACTCCTGCATGAAAAGTTGCTCCCCATATCTCCTGTAGGCTCCCTTTAGGTACTGGAAGATTGCTGTAAGCCTCATCCTTCATCTTGCTCTTGAAAAGTAGCCTAATGTTTTTGTCCGATATCAAAGTCATTGCAAAAATGTGGTTGGAGGACTAATGCTGTGCAAAGCAATGATCCCAGTAAAGTTTATAAAGAACTTGCTCGGGCAACAAAAGTAACTTAAACTTTGTCATAATTGCATTTCCTTTGGAAAATTGTGTTGTTAGATTCATACCTGCTATAGGATTTCCAGTGGAACAGCTTCATGAAAATGTTGCTATGTCACGTGAAGAGGCTTATAAAATTTGCTTTGGGTATTTCAGCCAGTAGTTGATAGTCGGTAAATGTTCTGTGACACAGATATTTAATGCAGTGAGCATTTGGCCTTTCTTGCCCAATCACACCGGTATTTTATGATGTTGCTCTACGAAAAAATCCCATCAAATTTGGAGAACTGAAATAGTCTACTTTTCTCTGTTTTCCTGAAATACATCCTACTAGTAAAGCAAGGAATATCCCTGTAAAACCGTATATTTGTTAAAATAAACAGACAAACAAATAGTTCAATGGGTTATTTAAGTAAAAATGCTCAGATTCTCATAATTGTGGGTTGTGGGTTTTTTTTGGCTTTTCTGTCAGTATTTTTTTACTTCTGCTTCTGTTGGTTTAGCTCATGCTCTCAGCCTGCCACTGTTTCTTGTGCTCCTCCTTTTTTTCTCTCCTCTCTGTTTCCTTCCACCTTGACAAGTCCAGGTGGGATGAGCAAAAACACAGAGTCTTCTGACCACACTGGTTTTTGAACATGGGGTTTTTACGCTCTAAATAGAGGCAAACTAGGGAATAGCTGAGATCAGGGCTGCATTGTTTGTTCAGAGAATTAAAAATGAGACCCCTGGGAGAAAGAAAGCAGGACTGAAAAGCAAATCCTGACAAGAGGGGGTTTAAGAAAGCCCACTCTGTTGTGCAACTCTAAAGCAAATTTCCGAGGAAGAATATATCTGTGCGGTAGCCCCAAGCCCTGATCCTGTCAGGGCAATTTCTCCCATTTTACAACTTCCAACGCTGCAGTGAAATTGTGACACGGTTTTGCAAGCCAGTTCAGCACACAGCCATTTCACCTTCCCTCATCCCCCCTCATGCCTGCAAGATGAGTCTAGGGTGCAGCGACAGCCACGAGTCAATCAAGGATGGTTCTGATTGTAAATGCCTGCAATGGTGTAAATGACAGTGCCGAAGGAGATTATATTCAGAGCTACATACATGCTGCAGAGGTCCCACCTCGAGATTAGCCTAAAATACCACCCAGATCTCTAGGTCCCTCTCAATTAGCACAGCCAGGCAATCTTCCTGGCACTACAGAGGCAAAGACATATTTTTAGCTCAGTGCTGTGCTCTCTCCCCTGAACTCTTGGAGCCCCGCTGAGCCAATGGAGTCCCAATCAGTGGGCTAGCTCTGATGCTGCCCCTTCACAAAATTGCCTGTAAAACCAGTTCAGCGAAGGGATCTGTAATGAGCTCTGCAGCTTGGGGCTCTCAGTAAACTGCAGTGGTGAAGTGAGTTCATGGCTGAAATACCAGCCCTTTTATTCTTCAGAAGCACATCAATTAGTAGTTCAACAGGCAGAGGAAAGATACAGTGAGCGTTCATTTAATATTAGGCTGATCGTAGTCTGCATTTGTGCTAGTTCTGGCAAGTTTTCCTCAAGTACATTTTAGTACT
This sequence comes from Thinocorus orbignyianus, assembly GCA_013400375.1. Classification (NCBI taxonomy): domain Eukaryota; kingdom Metazoa; phylum Chordata; class Aves; order Ciconiiformes; family Thinocoridae; genus Thinocorus; species Thinocorus orbignyianus. The sequence goes on from VXBW01001570.1 coordinate 27,984, forward strand.
CGAGGAGGGCCATTTTCTTAATTTGATTTCTCCGCTCCCCACACTACAAAGAACCTGCCAGCTAACTTCCATTGCAATGTACAGCACCCAAATGTAAAGATTAGAGAATAAGAAGTTAAAACAATTATTCTAATGCATCAGACAATTCATGAAGAAAGAAAGATGTCCTAGGATCTTGTAGGATTCATACATGACTCTTGATTTTGTTGCTATACTTACAATTCTGGTTTATTACTCTCAGAGAGCATTAAGCATTAATGATTTGCATTATACAGGAAACACTTCTGAGTTAATCAGTGCCTCAAGTTCTTCAGTGGTTCCACCCTTTCTTTCTTCCTGTCTTACAAAGAGCTGATTTTATTACTTAATTGGTTCCTCTGGTCAAGGACTATGGACCCAAGTGTTGTCAAAGTTAGCAGAAAGAAACATCTGTCCACTCAGCCGGAGTTCTCTCCCATCAGCGGGAGGGACAGACAAAAAGTTGATGGCAGACAGTATGTTCGCCAAATGATGGGCTATTATTATTTAACAAACTGATTGGAACAGTTCAGGGTTTTTTGTATTTTGTTGTTATTTATAAGTATTCAAGAAATACTTGCTGGGAACATATTTCAGCCAATTTCAGCCTATTGCACGCTGGGTCTGTGCCTTCACTATTCATTGCTTGCTGCTCTCCCGGAGTAACCAGTCCTTCAAGTCACACGGGGTTGTTTCTTGCCCATTATGGGGTGAGTGGAACTAATAAACAAGGGGGAGAAATTATGAGTTAATTTCTGCTTTCTCACTAGGAAATAGATTCCTATCTTCTTCATAGGCAAGCACAAGCTTACTCAACTCAAGCTTAATATGTGATATCGGAACCCTGGATCTTAATTCCCTCAGAAAAAAAAAAAAA
>VXBW01001570.1:28903-52798 GCA_013400375.1 Thinocorus orbignyianus
TGTTTTTTTTTTTTTGTAAACCAGCAGTTATAATGTCTATTTCAGATTTTAAATTGTTTTCTGGTGTGCTGTTCCCAGGAATCTATGATGTGAAGTCACAAGCTTTGGATGAATTTAATATTAATTCTTATTCATGAGTATTGCAAAATAGTCTTATTCTCAGATATTCCTTTGCTCTGTTCTGAGGCAGAAAAAGAACGTAACGGTTCAGAACTTTTTACTATCCCTAATTTTTAATATAACTGCATCATCACTGCTTTTTTTGTTATCTTAAAATGTGTTCTGCAGACTTCATGACAAATCTACCAATGTCTACCACATGACAGAATTCTGACACATTTTTCTACTAAATATCCTCCAATCTTGCCTAGTAGTCTTGGGCTATGAAAGCATCTCTGTGTCTCTGCCACGTGCTGGGCCTCCCTAGAAATGCAGCTTGATCTCTCCACCTCGTTCCCCTTTCAATGGCTCAGATTTTCAACAAACTCTGCCACAATTTTCATAGTCCCACTTATCTATGGGTTCTGGGACTAAAATAGTCCTTTCCAAGAAGGCAAAATTATATTTCATACTATGATGTTTTCTTTTCATTTATTACATGTCTATTACATGAGTGAAACAGGTTGCCCAGAGAAGCTGTGGATGCCCCATCCCTGGAAATGTTCAAGGCCAGGCTGGATGAGGCTTTGAGCAACCTGCTCTAGTGGGAGGTGTCCCTGCCCATGGCATGGAGTTTGGAACTAGATGATCTTTAAGGTGTCTTCTCATTCTGTGATTACTCTAACAGTTACACATTTCATGTTTTCTGAAACTCCTCTCTCACAGTTACTTCATCCCTCCGGCACGTTCTTCAACCCACGTCTTGCCCCACAAACTGTTGCCTACGAAATCAAAACTTTTCTCTCTGTGCCTTCAAGGATCTGCACGGTTCTGCTCCTGCCTTTTCTCCAAACCTCCCTGCTAAGAATGGTGTGGTGGTTTAACCCCAGCTGGCAACTAGGACCATGCAGCTGCTTGCTCACTTCCGCCCTGACAGGATGGGGAAGAGAATCAGAAGAGTAAAAGTGAGAAAACCCATGGGTCGAGATAAAGACAGTTTAGTGGCTAAAGCAAAAGCTGAACACACAAGCAAAGCAAAACCAGGAATTCATTCACTACTTTTCATCGGCAAGCAGGTGTTCAGCAGGGTCATCGTGCATAACAGTTACTTCAGAAGACAAGATACCATCGCCTCGAATGTCCTCCCCTCTTCTTTCTTCTTTCCCCAGCTTTATATACTGAGCATGATGTCAGATAACAGGGAATACTACTTTGGTCAGTTGGGTTCAGCTGTTCCGGATGTATCTCCTCCCAAGTTGTTATGCACTCCCAGCCTACTTGCTGGCGGGGTGGCAATGTGAGGAGCAGAAAAAGCCTTGACTGCTTAACAACCACCAAAACCCATTAGTGTGTTACCACACTATTTTCATCCCATATCCAAAACATAGCACTATATCTGCTGCTAGTAAGAAAGTCAACTCTGTTCCAGTTGAAACCATGACAGGTTTCAGCACAAGGGCTTTTTCACCAAAATGTTGTGGGTATTTTTTTTTTGTTGTTGTTGTTTTTTGGTGAAGATGGCTGATTTATTGCCAGTGAAAACAAAACTGAATGTTATAACCTGGGAAACTGACAGAATATAAAACTATGGCCAATGGTCACATCTACTGCCACACGTTGTCCCTGTTGTCTTCTCCCTTCTCTGCCCCCCAGCAGCCATCAGATCCAATATCCATTTTATCTTTCTTCCTCATAAACACCTATGCTAAGTCTTCCACACCAGTCTTTATATGAGCAATATTATTTCCCAGATGCTTGAAGTATTTAACTTTGAGTTTTTTCCTAATTCTCCTCCATTTTAAGAGGAACAAGTAAGGAGGAACGGCTAAGAAAGAATATCTTAAATGATAGGACTCATCATATGGATTTCTAATTAGATCCAAGATCCCAATGCTCCTTTTCCCCTCTTATTCCTTTTCCTGTCTTCTTTGATTTCTCAGCACGTTGCTTGTTTCCCACCAGATTCAGACTTTGTGCTATTCTGGGCAAGTAGCACATCGTGTCTTCTTTGGGCTTTTTCTGGCACATCTTTCACATTTTTGAGTCATTAAAATATTAAGAGAAGTTATAAATTACATAAGAGAAAGTATAAAATATAATAATATAAGCACATGGCAATGGCATCTACAAATGCAAGTAATTGCACGTGGCATGTATCTGTAAGTCCTCCTTCTGAATGGCATGACCAGATTTTTGTTTGTTCTCTCTCAGGGGGTTTGTTGGGAATTTGTGGTTATGAAAATGATGCCCACAGAGTTTTGCCAGTTTTGAATAAATGCAGAGCTACCAAGGCTTTTATTGGTGCTTGGTAGGATCTTTGCTGTATGATGCTCTTCCTCACTGCACTCCCTCCCAAACTAAAACCATGTTAGTATATTCACAGACTGAGTTACATTGGGTCCAGCCTCCAGTTGATGGACAGAAAATAGGAACAACTCCATGGAATCTACACCAGGGAAAAAGGAAGATGTAGAGGTGGTCACAGCAAAATCCACCTTATTTTGAAACGATCTGTGCCCCACATCCTCAGAAGCCCGGTGCTGGTTGCGCTGTTGAGGTTGCCAGAAATATTTGCAACCCATTGTGGATCCCCTACATTTTCCAATCCAGGAAAGATAGAGCTAGGTCCCTGCAAGAGCCTCCTTATCAGAGTTCCAGCTGACACTATGAGGAGCAACTCCACAAGGGTCTTCTTCTGTGGCATTGACAAGTGAACAAGAAGCAGCAGCAAATGCTGAAGGCCCCAACAAGAAGGCACGTGGTCCTCTCATGGGTACTGTCAGTACAGCTTTCTCTTTCTCTGCTGCCCAGAAAGGGAGGCAATAGGTGAGCTTGGCTGAGGGAGGCAGTGGACAGGGAGAGAGGGAACTTTTCTTCAGTAGCAAAGATACTTTTTGAGCTGTTGTGCTATTACAGGATGCTAGTGGAGACAAATTCAAAGTAACTGTTGAAAAAGTGGCTGCGTGTAGAAGATAAACTCAATTTGTCTTTTTTTGAGGGAGCAGGAAAAATGCTTGTTCCCTCTGTGGAGACAGGATAGGGAGAGATTTCAGGTCACTGTCCTCAAAATTGGGCCATGTAGGAAAAAACAAGGTAGGGGTTACTAATAGCAATATATCCCCGTATATGTCTGAGAAAGAAAATCTGCAAATAGTGGCCTTCATTAAAACTTGTGGTTCTTTTACTGGTGATAACTCTGTATCAATAAGTTAAATGAAAACAGGGATGAGGACCCTTTGCAGAGCCCACAAGAGCTGAAGTGTCAGTGCTGATCTGACAGCAAAAAGGGTGCACAGGGTACAACCTAAGCCTGGCAGTCAGCTCCTTGTGACTGTCTTCCTCAGAGACTGCAATTGGTATTCAAAAGTTGCATTCATGCACAAGCTGGTGAGCATCCAGCAGATTCTGGAAGGCAGATGAAGCATGGCTTCATTTTAGAATTTATTCATGATTTTTGAGGAGACTTTAAATAGCATATGATACGAGAGAAGAAAACCTGATGATATTCCTGAGAACAGGATACTTCTTTGGCCAAGCAAACTATGCCTTACCGTGAAACTGCTTCTGGGAAAAAATGAGAGGATAAGTGGTCTTGCCATCTGAGATATACTACACCCACAAACATAAATTATATACAGGAAAAATTAGATGTTATTTGCTTTCCTGAATGTTTGTAAAAAGAGAGTTTAGACTTAAAATTAATCTAAATATTTGAAATCTGAGTTTAGATACCATTTCAGTTTCTGCTTTCCTCAGCTGTTGCTCCTGGAGTCTTCCCATTACGTCTTTGATTTTTGCTCACCAACCTATTTTTCAGAGTTGTATAACTTTAAAGTTTCAAGGAAAAGTATTAGCCAGCAGCCTTATCTCAGCAGCTGTTTGCATTTTTTTCTGCTATGTTGTCTTATAAATACGACTAGGTCTAATAGTCTTCTGCACTACAACTCGTGAAACTCCATCAAACATCCATAGGTCTGCATAGGTGGAAAATTTGGTTTTCATGGCTATTTAAGACCTTTTTGTATTCTTCCTGGCAGGTCTTCGGCATTATTATACAAAAGTAGCATAGCACAATATTAAGAGAGCTACATATTTAGGAGAACTTTTTTTAGCAGCACTATAAAACATGTTTAAAATTGTCAACATTTGAAATTATCATACGACTTACTTTGACCTTGGTACAGAGTGCATTTATCTTCCCTTCTGTATTTGTATAAATTTGTCAATACCTTACCTGGAATGGGAGAAACTGCAATACATCTTTTTCAGTTCCATAAGTAGGAAACCTCTCTCTTTATACAGCAATGAAAATGGGAAATTGTACAATATAATGCTAATACAAATGGTATCATAAAACCCCACTTCAAGAAGATTTTAGTGAAAAATAGAAAGTGAATCTGTCTTAAAGATATTTAGTTAACAGGAGTAAAAAATGTTTCACACCAGTTTGTTCTCCCTCATTTGGACATAACCAAGTGTTTCTTTACTCATCAGAGATCCATTGCTAGGTTTCAGAGCATATGTTACAATGGCAACTGTTCAGCAATAGCATCATAAATAGTGTATGAATACAGCACAAATACCGCTGTGAATGCAATAACTGATGAAGTTCTTGAAGTTACCAACTAATGGCAAGGGGTATCTTTGTTTTAGACTGAGAAGCAATCAGAGTTTAAACAACTGATCACAGCACTGCTCTCCAGTGACTCTCACCTAATGCTTCAGACATTTTGGTGTGTCCAAGCCTGTTTTCCCCCTACTTCTCAGTATTTGCCCAAAACACTGGGAGCCTCACTGTTCAGCCCAAGCTTCCTAGGCACCCAAAGTTAGCTTTCAAACACATTTAGAAACTCTGAGTCTGGAAATTTTGATGACAAATATTTTGCCTAAGATACTTTATGATCTAAATGCATTCAAAAGGATCTAAATGCCACCTAAGTCCTGGAAGAGGAACTTCCTTCCTCAAAAATAAAAAAACCCCACGTTTTTGTCAAGACTGTCTAGTCCTAAATGAGACCCTAATCCTTCACCTTCTTGTATATTCTCTTACTGTAGTGGTAGTGGTACATGTAGTGGTACTCCTTCCAGCATCAGCAAGATGGATGAAGAATGTGCCCACCAAGTGATGTGGGGCTACCTTGTGGGTGCTATAGATTCAGGCCTTCTCAGGGTCTGAAGTGGGACCACTTCAGAAAAGGGACAGAATGTGCTGTCCCCTGTGCTTCAGACTGAATGTTGTTTGAATCTGTTGTTTCAATTTTATTCATGTGGAGGCCGAAGGAGGCCTTCTCATTGTTGTTTGGATACCACTCCACCAAAATTGACTGGACACTCTTGAACTGAGAAGACTGAGGTGGTACATGTGCAGTGCGGAGCTGAGCCCTGCTGCCTTCAGAAGCGTTGAGGATCTCAGGCAGACCCTGCTTCTGTGGCAGTATTGGGCAGCTACCTTTGCAGCCCACGGTCTTTGGAGGCATTGTGGTTTCACCCCGGCCGGCACCTAGGACCACACAGCCACTTGCTCACTCCCCCTATGGTGGGATGGAGGGGAGAATCAGAAGAATAAAAGTGAGGTAACTCATGGGTTAAGATAAAGTCAGTTTAATAAGTGAAGCAACAGCTGCACATGCAAGCAAAGTGAAGCAAGAATGGCGTCATTCAGCCTGGTGAAGAGACAGCTCCAGTGAGACCTTATAGCAGCTTATATGAAGAAAGCAAGCTGGAGAGGAAATTTTTACAACGACATGTAGTGATGAGATGAGGGGTAATGGCTTCAAACTGGGAGAGAGTAGATTTGGTTTAGCTATTAGGAAGAAATTTTTCACTATGACGGTGGTGAGGTACTGGAACAAGTTATCCAGGGAAGTTGTTGAGGCCCCATCAGTGGAAGTGTTCAAGGCCAGGTGGGATGGGTCTTTGGGTAACCTGATCTTGTGAAAGGTGTCCCTGTCCATAGCAGGGGGATTAGAACTAGATGATCTTTAAGGTCCCTTCCCATCTAAACCATTCTATGGTCCCTTACAACCTCAACCATTCTGTGATTCTGTGATGTTTATGCAGCTAAAAGAACCACATTCCCCAAGGAGTCCTAACGGTATGAGGACTTCCAAGCCAATGAAGATGACATGCCAGAGGTACATCTGTGCAGCACAGTTACATACACATTGGGTCAGCTGGCCAGCTACACTGGTCTGGTGAGAGGAAGCTTTAAGAGAACCATGGACCATCAAGCAAGGGCAAATATCACAGCAAAGGCAGGTCAATGCTTGTCACAACAACAAGAGAGAACAGTGGTTTTGAGAACAGTTAGCCATAGTTAATGTTTACAGTAACATGCTCTTCCATAAAGAAAGGGGTCAAGTTAGGAGATCGGGCTACTGTATTTTCTTTCTTCAGGAGCTGAGGATCACAACACACTCTTACCGTGTAAATGAGGGGTGAAATAACAGATCCTTTTATACTGTTTTTGGAGCAGACAGGATTACAGTGCAGATTGTGTCATGAAACAAAGAATAGCTCCACAGGAGTCATGACTCTTCCTATGAATCGTTCGGTTCCTCCTTCCCATATACCTTTTCTTTTTGTAATTTTTCTTAAAGGTAAATATCTCCTAGATGGGAATGTTGTACTAACTGAATGGCTGGACTTAAAAATGGCTAAAGTTGGCTGTTTACTAGCTACAATTTTATTTAATAAGTAGTGACTGATAATGGTTATTTGCCTTCCTACTTGAAGACAGAAAATACACTTTAAACATAAGCATATGCATTGTCAAAATTATAAACATACTCTTCCCCTAAAGTGCCAAATAGAAATAAAAGTCATAATACACCTCCAATATCAGAAGAGAAATTGGGGTGGAGGGCCTGGAGAGATGGGGTATATATTTTTCTGTGTAATGTTATGTTAACAACAGCTGTGAGTGAATAGAAATTACATATGGAGCCATGCTAACATTTACAGGAACTGTTGTGGAGAGCCTGAAGTATATAACAGAGAAAATAAGAGATTTGGAGTTAAAAGGTTACATCACATTTAGAAATTGAAGGAAACAAGTGTTGCCATTCATGATAACACAGGTGGAGAAAGGATTACAGGTGTATCTAAGGACCACTTGGAGAGAATTAATGGATGTTGTTTCCCTGTAACTTTCAATGGGCTATTTGCCAAACACTCCCTGATGTGTCTCAAAGTGAGTGCTTCTTTTTGTACATCCAAGGTGCTCTGTTCCTATTCCCAAGGGCTGATTTTTCTCCCTGGTGCAAAACAGGAGCAGTCTTGAGTCTGCCTTGACTTGCAAAGGCTGAGTAGCCTTCTTGGACTGAGCCTAACTTCCAGTGATGACAAAATCTTATTTTTCCTGGCCCTCTGTCTTGGGAGCAGGGACACAGCAGACAGATCAGCAGTATAGCAAAGAGAGATTATTTTAATCAAGAAAAATGCTATCTATCTATCTAGCTGCTGAAGCCTGCTCTGTTTCTCCTGCAATGCTCAGTGGCTGGCCACGATGTGGCCCCAAGCATGTTCTCTTGCAGTAACACTGACAGACATTATGTGTCACATATCACTTCACAGTAATTTCCTGGATTCAGCAATTATTTCACTAATGTTTTGTTTCAAGTCTTCAAAAGTGTCTAAGTGTCCAGATTTGATTTTTTTCATGCATATAAGCAGTCTTAAAAAGCTGTGGCACTTTCGTACAAAAGATGATGTTTCAGGAGCTCACTGCAGCATGAATATCTACTATGAGTATTTTTTTCCGTGTTTGTGCTCATTAAAATGTGAAAAGGGAACATCTAAACGCACATGCATATTGCAAATATTTTTCTGAGAAAATATTTTTTCAAATTATTCTTACTGACTTATTGAGATGGAGTTGATCTATGAACCAGTAACAAACAAGTGTAAATTCCTGTGAAAAAAGGAAAGGAAAAAAGGAGAGAAGGAAAGACAGGAGATGTGAGGGGAAGGAAAAGGGGAAAAAGAATAAAAAGAGATCTGAAACACAGAGGAGTGAATATGAGCTTTAAAACAGCTTAAGGACTGGTCACAGGAAAAACACAAAGTAGGTATGGCTTTATGCAGGAGACACAGTCACAAACACAGCATTCAACTCATTAAAAGGCATTTCTAAGCCTTTACGTTTCTAAAGTACCATCTCCAAAAGAAAACAAGATTTTCCTTTTAGTAAGTGCATAGCACATCAAGGTTGATCAATTTGTTATTGTGAACATTTGAGAGAAGAGACATTACAGCAATAAAGGTTCTGACATGTAAATTAAAGTAGTTGGTTTAGACTAAAAGAATATTGTAAAACACCACCTGTGCCCAACTTTGTAGATGAAATCTGTAGGATTTTGGGGGGAGCTTTGTGATCGCATAATTAAGGACCGCCACTGTGCGAGCCTAACACCCGGGTTAGAATGAGTTTTGTCATCAGTTTTGTGAGCACAGGTTTAACTGCACACGCAGCCCCAGGAACCCCATGTTTCTAGGCAGACTGGGGGCAGAAGCTTCACTGTTACTTGTTTTCGTGGTTTTGCAAAGAAAATCCTGAGAAAGCTTTTGGACAGGAAAATTGCAGGATTTAGCCCATGACTGAGGAATCTTTGGATCCCTGGTTAATTATGATCCACTGTGTTACAGTAGCAGAAATAGCATTATACAAAATGAGACAGTTTTGAGTTTTGTTGGTTTGTTTGTTTATTTGTTTGGGGTTTTTGTGTGTGTGTGTGTGTGTGTGTTTGTTTTTTGTTTTGTTTTGTTTTTTTAAAATAATGTGCTCTTCCTATGATTTTATTTGTATTCTTCCTCCTTAAAATTAGCCGGTGCTTTTGAAGTATCCACAACAAATCCCAACAGTGGGATGGAGACAGAGATTGACTAAGTGAAACTTGCCTTAAGTATGCACCCAAGAGATCAACAGAAATCAATTGTCTTGCAGAGATTATACACAAAAGCTGAGAAAAATCATACTGGAAGGTAAGGGAGCATTTTTAAGTGGGAAAATTGGGGGTTGCCTGATGCATGTGCCCTTGCTACTGGAGAGTGTGTGTATCAGTGTGCGAGTCACTGAGAGAGATATTGAGAGGCAGAGTGGAAAAGAGAGAATGAGAGAAAGGGGCTAAAACAAAAAGGGAGGACAAAAGAAATCACTAGAGACACACAGATGCAAAACCACAATGGTTGTATTAAATTATTTTGAGCTTTTTGTACAACTTACATAATTCTCAAGCAGAAGAAAATAAAGCCATAATTTATGCACAGTTCTCCCTAGCAAGTAAAAAAAAAAAAAAAAAGAAGTTATTTTTACAACCCCCTATATTGATCGTATTTTTAGAACACTTTCTAAAATAAGTGGAGAATTCAATCCTACTCTCTGAGGCATGTCAATTTGTGCCCACATAGTGGATGGAAAGATTGAACCCTAAGTGCAGATCATGACATTCTGCTGTGATAAAAGCTGTTTCTGTTTGCTTTAACACTCATGCATAGTGGTAAATGCCACCTGTGACACATTGGGATAAGTATAACTAGCTCTATTGCATCCAGTGATTGAAATACACTCAAAGTTGTTTCTGAAAGTTATTTGACTTTCTTTACTTAGATAACTTAATTTTCTTCAAGTGTTTTAGGACAAGAGAAGGCAACCAAGTGATAGATACAAACAGATTTCATTACAAATAGATTTCACATGATAGCAATTAACAAAAATAATATGTCTTAATAAAAAATCAGTATGTGATCTACATGGGCACCTGCTATCAACTAATCCTGTTCATGAAAAGCCTTGAACTCTTGCTTAGATCCTTGTTAATTGCGCATGTTGGCATTGTTTAATAAGCGCTACAGTAAATATCCATTTGCCCCACCACTGCCCACCATACATTTTTACACATGTAAGGACATATATATATTAATAATCAAGAGCTGGTCAAAAAAGCATCCTTCAAGCCTATTCTTATCATTGCCTTCCAGACACTGGCCTCTTCTTGTACCATCAACTGAATTTGTTTCCACTGTTATTCGAGTCCCTGTGGCTATGCAGGCAGAAGCAGAACCTGCCAGAACCATCTAATATCAATGAAAATCTGTTGCTCAAGAAACCTGAACGTGTCTCACAACATTATGTTCCCAAATGGCTCTAAGATTGCCATGATGCCAGTGGCACACTTCTTTTGTATGGTGTGGAAACTCGGAGAGGGCAGTGGAAGACTGCCTTCCTATGAAGACTTGTGCAACTTTTACCACTGTCGCCTCATTCTCTGGGTGTCTCCTGCTTCAGAAAGATGTTCACCGCCACAGACCTCCGAAAGAAGTCTGTGTACGTGTTTTTAATTGACTTTGGTGGCTACTATACCTATTATTTGTTAGTCCATCAACCTTTTGGGTGGGGAACCAGCTGTCCTGTTTGTCTGAGAGCTCATGTGCTGAGGTTCTGGTCAATGCATGGAGCTCCTGGACACAGTGCTAGCCCATGTATTATGAATCACACAGCAGGAACAAATTCTCTTCTTCTCTAGCAGTGCTCACTGTCCAGGTCCTTGTCTGCCATAAGGATGGAGAACTGTCAGGTTCCAGCTCCAAAAATCCCTCCTGTTCCCTCCTCTGTGCTGCATCCCACGCTGGCCTAGTTTAGAAGCATGCTGGATAATGGATGTGAGCAGCTATAATTTCCTTCCCATGTGAGATAATGTGCCCTAATATTAATATTTCTAATATTAATTTCTAGGCGACCTCAAACTCTTCAGCAGTTTAATAAATCCAGGTGGGCACTAAAAAAAATATCAAGTACTGACAGATCCTCTGATAATAATAAATAAACGAAAATGGTTGTTCTTCAAAATTTTGCTGAGAAACTATTTTTGTCCTTGGGCAACATTTTGTTACTATGCTTGCATGCCTCGGTGTGTTTCCTACTGAGCTGGCTGCATAGCTCTATAGATATTACAATGCATATGCACACATGCATTATCTATATATCTCTTGTTTGCTAAACCTGAAGTAATTTATGTAATTATACACATAATGTATTTTATCCAAATACACAAAGAAGATTTTTTTTTTTTAAATGCCACTTAGGATCTAGATTTAACTTAAACCACTACTTAGTCTATCTTCCTTAATAGGATACTAAAAAGGAATTTTATGACAACATTATCAGTAGCATTTTGCTGATAATTAGAATAACAATAATAATACCGAGATATTTTTTCAGTAATAATGGTGTTATTAATGAGATTTTTATGAAAGACAGACTTCTTTAGTATAATTATGAAAATTGATCTTTTGCATTTTACTTATTCACTGAAATCAGATAAGTGGCTTAACTACATGTATTATTTCTAATAAATATTCAAAAGAATGCATTTAAACAAGGCACCTCATTCTATTCTTGCTCATATTCCTTGCATTTAAATAAAAGTGTAATTGCTCTGCTTTTTTAAACTGCTAGTTTGGATTAGCTGTCTAACCTGTACAGTGTAGCTGTTTGCTGTTTGCATTTTTAATAGCTTTATTACCATTTGGTGAAGCCTTAATTTCTCACTCCCTTGAAGAGTCCTGCCTTTAAGTCAGCTCTACAATTTAACCAGCAATAATCTGTCAAGATAAGATAAAGACCTACACCAGATGAAATGTAGTATTTTTGTGTAGCATTCTGTCATTGTTAAAGGAAAGATCTGAGTACGTCAAAATGTAATACCTGAAAGTTTAATAAACTTTGTAGCATAATTTTACAGTTCACATTTTAAAATAAATTGTTCTAGAATACATTAGCTTGTTCACTAGTGAAATCAGTTAAATATCTATATAAATATGTTTGGGTGAAGGGAGCCAGCAGTTTTTCAACAAGGATAAAAGTTCTTTCAGTTTTCAAGCCCCAGATTAAGTACTTTCTTAAAATCCTTGCTTCAATTCAGTTCTATTAACTCTGCAGTTTCCTTGCAACTCCTTCATAATATTTGGCCATAACATCACTGCAGAGGTTCATTAAATATAACAAACATGCTTTTTTTTTAGAGTTGCTAATACTGGGGTAATTGAAGTGAAGCATGCTTAACTCCTCGCTTTCAGGGCTCGGGCTGGGATCTTTCTTTGCATAACCGAGGAAGGGAAGAAGCTTTAGAATTTCACATCCAAAATTTTGGATTTTTTTTATTTTATTTTTTTTTTCAGTGACTGAACTCTCATGAATACTGCCTTTTCCTTTTTTTTTTTTTCCTTTCCCTTTTTTCTTTTTTCTTTTTTTCTAATTTTAAATATAAATGTGCAGTAGGATAAAAAGTAGCTGTTTGCAGGCACTCAGCTTAGCTCATTCCTTGGGCTCAAGCTGTTGTCTCTCTACGCAGTGACCAGCCACCATCTCTTAGGTTGTTCAAACCTTCCCTGGACATCTTTGCTAAAACATACACTTCTGTGAAATGGTTCTATTTTGACAAACCATCATTTTGCAGTGAAAAAAATCTTATTTGCTGCCAAATTCTTCAATCTGTTTAACTTCAAGTATTTCATCTTCCTGGGCTAGCTCTGCACTGAACTATATTAAGCAGCAGCCCAAAATGCTCTTTTGGAGGGTTCTGGAGGTTTGGCAGCACAGATCCTGCATTAATTACAAATGCTGTAGTACAGTGTATTTCCATTTCTCACAGCCAGTGATTTATGAACTGCAGAGGCATCATCGAATAGACTTCGACTTATGAGGATCAGGCCCTGCCTGAAACCACAAAGGCTGTTCATTTCTCCCTGCTTTGACATAAACTTTGTAGTTCTGTGGGCCTTGGTTACTAATTACGAGGAAAAGAATCTGATTTTTAGAACAAACAGGAAAGATGTATCTGCAATAAATACATCCACTGTGTGCTTCCTCAAACACACTGTCATCAGAAAATCTGTTCAATTTCAGGGTTAAGGCCATGGGATTGTTCTATATTGCTCACATGAGAAAGACCCGCAGTATGTGGCCTTTCCAGGAAAAGCACTGAGATACAAATCTCATATTTAAGAAATAGGTGCATTTAAGATTAGGCTCCTAGGTCCATTGTTAAGGACTTTAAAAAAATATTTAGGACTTCAAAAATATTTGGTAGTGGCTGCTACTTCATGGCAACTGTGGAAGGAAGCTCAGTGATAGTCGTTATCCCCGTTCCATAAAGAGTAGTACGTGGCAGGTACGTCAATAGCAATTCTAGCACTGATATCTGTTGAAGAATTTTCCCATGATGATGCTGATTACTGGCCTGGCTTATAGCTGCTGAAATACATTTTAAAGGAATCTCAAAATATACAAATATTTTCCAATTTGACTTTGGAGGGCTACTGATTTTTTTTTTTTTCATGGATATTTGGGAGTTAAAATGGGAATTAAAGCAGCTTATGAACACTGTCACAAACCCATAGTTTATGAAAAATCATGAGAAAGCCTGCAGTGGGCACAAGCCTTAACAAATGCTGAATGTCTGTGTGTCTGCTTGAAATATACTTGCTACAAGCACAGGTCTCCATTCAACAAAGCATTTAATCACATTCCTAAGTCTACACTTGTGTTTAGAGCCTGATCCCTGTCTCAAGGACTTTTTGGAATTGCAAACTGACGTTCCGATGCTCTGACTCCCTCTGGGAGATACAGTTTACACCAGGAGAAAGCGTTCTTCAGAGGCTGAATTAAATCAGCTCACAAGAACACAGAACACATAGGAGCAAGAGAGCTCATCTGCCAGCATCAAGGGCCGGGAGATCAGCATCTCATACAGAGGCATGAAGTTGTGTAAGATGTTCCCTCTTCCACATGTACTAAATGAAAGTGGTACAGTGTGACAGTGTTGATCCCTGACCATCACAGGAGGTTCTACTTCAGCAGCTCTGGCTGTGTGAACTATCCTGTAAAGCACTTGGGCCAAAAGCAGCCAGGTTAATTCCAAACTAATCCAGACTAACCCCATCCTCTTTGTCTGCAGAACAGCAGCAGCAGTGACCTCCGGGAACAGGCTGGTGACACCCTTGTCTCACACAGCTCTTCGCATAGCAATTACCAACTGATTATTTTCCTCACTGTCTGAAGTAAGACGTGGATGCAAACATGTGCTCATACTAGCAGCCTAAGCCTACACAAACCTGGAAAAGCATTTATACAAGCTTGAATCAAGATAGAAGGGAGGGCAGGTACACTTTCCCACCAAGCAGGGTGGGAAGCTGTGATGTGCCCAACAGAGCTGAAATCAGCTGGACTTTGAACATACCTAAGATCCTTCTTGAACTGCAACTTTACAGCTGCTGTCTCAAAGCAGACGCAAGATAGGATCTCACATCCCATGTTTCAGACACTTCTCTCCACACAAAAACAACCGGAGTTTGAGACTAGCCCAGGCTGGAAACACATGTACCTTTGAGGTTAATGTAACGGACTCCTTGTCTCTGTATCTTATGACCTTTTTTATTTTTTGAAAAGTAAGAGCACTACCCCACATGTGTATGATGTGAAGGTATGTGTCAATTAAAGGTATGGAAAAGGATTACAGCTGAAGGCTCTGACTAGAATAACCACAGAGAAGCCAAGAGACTCGTGGTTCAATAATGAGTTCATTCAGAAAATCACAAGGCAATGTGACAGCTGGAGTGAGGAAAGACTTGTGGCAATATTTTTTTAAGAATTGCATGATGAAAAAATAATAATAAACTTTAACAATGTTTTTGTTGGGGTTTTTTTTCAGGTTTTTTTTTTCTTTTTTCTTTCCCATGACATAATAGTACTCTGGTCATAAGCCAAAACCTGACAAAGGTCCAAGGTTGAAAAGGGTTTCTTTGAGCCTGTCTTCCTGGTATAATTATTGTAGGTTCAGAGGAACCAGATCTGGAGTGTTGTAAAACTCAACACAATGAACTTGACAGACAGCCAGATTTCTGTTTTCAGCCAGTTTAGGGTTACTATAATCTCATTATTATGCTTGAAAGACGACAAGTAATAGAATCTCAGGTAGCCGTTCTGTCCTTACTCAGCCGCATCTTCTCTTTTATGCCGATTTCCCTTGATTACCTGAACTAGTGAGGCTCAGTTTTCAACCACTTATCTTCCAGAAATAATCATCTGATCAGCCTTACAAGGTTCTCACTGCACTCAACGGTTTTAATGGGTCAAGCGTTAAATTAACCCTTTAACCATACCCCAGGAGAATACAAAACTTATTAAAAAACAATTTACTATTCAGTCATTGTTAACTTTGTAGCGGGGAAGGAGCTCCTTAGCCAACTTTGCTTCTTGTTCCCTCTCCTCATGTCCTGGTTTAACTGCATCTTTGCCCTAACACACAACCTCTTTATAAAGCTTCTACCTAAGGATACATTCTTGTGGTTTCTTACTTCTACAAAAGCGTAAAATGAAGCCATAGAAAGAGTAGGTTGTATCTTACATTGTATTTTAATGCAGCTTTTTACAAAGGTTAATTTTTTCATGTATGGAGAAACACATCTACAAAAATGTGACTCATGTTGGTCAATGCTGTATTACACATGGATTTGTAAGGTCAATGAAACTTCTGTGGACCTATATATGTGATGGGAAAAGTTTTGCAACACTCTCTGGCACTGGAGAGTACTAGCACCAGCCCCAGCTACAGCAGGGAAGCAAACAAACAAGAGGTCACTTACTCGCATAGATCTGTGATGGCATGAAGGTAAGTCAGCAACTGTGCTGTTGCTTCCAGTCTCCCCAGAAAACTCTTGAGTCCCACCTGGGAGGAGACTGGAGACAGGAGCTCAAGCAATCTTTTCTGGCTTCATCCTTCCCCAGAACAGTGCACAGCCAGCAGAAATATACCTTCTGCTGTGATTCATCCTGAAGCTGGAGAAAACGAGGAAGGTGTGGGAGGGTGTGGCCTTGAAGAGGCAACCTTGGCAAAACTGCTCCTATGAACAGGTCTCCAACATCAGAGAACTGCACCATCAGGAAGGGCTTGAACAAGAGGCAGATGGCACCAATGGCTGCACCAAACCTTAGTTGTTCTTGTGAAGCTAACGCCCTCTGCACACAAGAACTGCCTTAGCAGAGCAGTCTATCCATTGCACAAAGTGACAAATTCTCCCTTTCAGCAATACTCCAGCAGTAAAAAGAGACCAGAGTAGAAATATTTCATGTAAACCAAGGGCAGAAACAGCCTCAATTTACTAGTTGTTTTGAATTAAGAAAGTGCTGCTTCTTATAACAACAGTGTGGTAGAGATGCCCTGGGTCTAGATCTGCTTTGCTATCTTCAACCAATTCTTGCTCACACAAAATTCACACTGCTGTTCACAGGGATATTGCCAGGAAATGACTCAAATGAAAGACGTGGGGTTTTTCTACAGAGAAATCTCATACAACACTTTCATCACCTTTAGTTTGTACAAACCCAAATCAGATCTTTGATGACAACTGGAACTGCTTAGAGGTCTTTACTAGCTCAGGTTAGTAGTCATCAAAGGAACATCAGGACTATAAAATCTACTATGTGTGTGTTTGTCATTATTGTGTATGTTAGTTATCAAGTGCCCATAGAAAAATAATGTGGCGATTTCCAACTGTTCACAATATATTGGTCCTTTACAATGAAGGAATGGAAAGAAAGAATGAAGAATACCTAAAAGTTAGACGATGTAATGATTTTGAGTCTATGAACTTTTAAGAGGAATCTAGGATCAACCCCAGGCCCTTGCACAGAAGAGGCAAGAGCCAGTGCCAGGGACATTGAGCACTGCCAACCTGGTGGGCAGGGCACTGTCAATAGTTAGTCAAGACAAACACTAAAAAGACCATGTCTCGGGGCTCAGCCCTGTGCAAAACTTTGGCATCTTACTGGGGTCTACAGCAAAGGTGCTTCGCTGTCTCCAGAGTCCTTCCACAGTGAGGCAAGTTTCCTACAAAAATATTACTCCGTTCTACAAAAGGTCATCACTACTTGTCTTCAAAATATAGCCTTTAGAGAGCGCAGAGTGGTGACCTTTCCATACATCATTCCTCATGGGCAGGCTCTTCCCCTAGGACACCAAGTGTTGGGGTTCAGTGACTCCCTCAACTTGCCAGTGTATAGGCTCTGATTTTCTTCCTACCAGTTCTCTAATCATCAGTCCTCAAACAGGTGTCCTCCCAGCAGAAAAAGTTATATCAAGAGACATTTTACCCCAGTAATCACTAAAAGAATGGGTACACCTGGATATCTATATGTGAGTTCTGGTTGTGAGTTACATCTTTGGCCAGTTTCTGCGCAAGCTCTACTGACAAATACCTGAGACAAACCAATATTATATGTATATTGAAGATGGGATTTCACTGAAGAAAAACAATAATGAAAACATAAAATTAGATGTTAAAAAAGACATGGTGACAAATTTCCAAAAATGAAATCAAAAAGAATAGGCAAGATTCAGTTCCTAAATACAGGCACGCAGTGCTACTTCAAGGTATTTTCTCTAGTCTTTTAGTCAACCCAGTGCCAGACATTGGCAGACATGTTAGAAGCCTCTCAAATACCTATACCCCTATGTAGTGGCAGATGGAGGCACCTAAAGAGATACCCTACATGCCTAAAGTAGCTCTAAACGTTTCCATTTAGACAACTGAATCCTGTGCCTCAATTTTTTCACCTTTGACCCCAGAGCCTTCATTTTTTTAAAATATTAAATTAAAACCATTAAAAATATATATTTTCTATTAGTTTCCACTTGAGAAGAAAACATTTTTATTGTTTCCTCTTCATCAGTAGTACTGCTGCAGATCCTCTTTGCAAAAATATGAGCACACTCCTGACTCCTGTTGGATCAGTTGGGAGCAGAAGTTTGTATGGAAGTCACATCAGCAAATGAGAAAAGAGGAAGAGAGTAATGTGAAATTTAAACTAGTTCTAAAGGCAAATTAAATTCATCTAGATTTCAGAGGAAAAACAGATAATTGAGGCACCATCCCTGGAGGTATTCAAGAGAGGAGTTGACATGGTGCTTGGGGATATGGATTAGTGTTGGATGTTTTTTGNTTATAGTCTTGGATATATGAATGATTAATGAAGAGAAAGGGCAGATTCAGGATAAAATAAAACAAGAGTAAAAAGTGTAGCACACAGACCTTTTTCAAATCATGTTTCTGAACAGCCACACTTCAGTATTTTGTGATACACAAAAATCTTATCTAATTTCTCATCAAGGAGCTAATGTCTTTCCAAGATTTCTGGAAGGTTTGTGAGACCGTCTTATCCTCTGTGTGTAGCCTGTATTCGTCTGATGCAACCAGAACATCTTCAGCTCTTCACTCAAGCCTTCCTTTGTAGACAATGGAGAAAAAAAGACCTGTCTAAGGAGCAATTTCTCTGAATCATTTTAAAGACGAGTTGTGCCATGAAGAATGTAGAAAGGGGAGAAAGTTACAAAATATTTGTAGGGCCTTCATTATGTCAGTCAAACTATGTAATTATTAATGTGAACTGTATTCAAGGTGCCCTCTCAATTTGAGTCTGCTTTTCAGTATAATTTTGAAGTAGGTTTAATGTTCCACTGAGACACCATTGGATTTATCCTGTTCTCCCAAAGGCATAAAATGTCTTAAACTTGTCAAATGTAAGAGTATTCTCTAAATATATCTTTACATATGTATATATATAATATGTATACCTTTATATCTTGATATTATCTCACAATGTAGCTCTGAGTCACTTTTGGATCAAAAGCTAATATCTTACTTGCTTTAGCTTGAACAAAGTTTCCTGTAATTTAAGGGAAATGGCTTATAGTTAAAGGATAAAAAGTGGCAGAAAACAGTATCCACAACCTATTTTTAAAAGTGCTCCTAAAGTAGGGGTGATTTTCTAGTAAATAGGGAGTAGACAGAGTATAATACATAACATGAAATCACTGCAAAGTCTTAGTGGTTTTAATATAAAACCTGTTAGCAAAATAAAAATATATTGCAATAGAAAATATGCAACTCAGGCATGATATTTCTGTTTTCTAAAACTAATGTTCTGCTTTACACACACAGGATTTTATCAAGCTGAAAAGTCCTTCTGTAGGTTGGCAGTAGCATTTAAGTTTTTGAAAGGTGTACAAGAAGTTGCCTGATAGCTAAGTTGTAACTAACCTTGAAAAGCAAGAATGAGTTAAAAGAACTTCTTAGTAAATTTAATTAAATCTTTCCCACTGTTGAGACAAAGCTTTTAAGGATGAATAACCTGACAAATAATCAAAGCATAACCAGACAAATTATTTTTTATGAGTGGGGCTGATGGCAGATTCCACTTGAATTGCCTCTACAAAGATCAAGTCTGAAAAATGTGTGTGTAAGGTCTTTGAGTCAGATTTTCATCTATTTGTATGATGAAGGTCAAGGTGTCTTGTAAACATATAAAACCAAGGAGTGAAACCTTGACCTTACAGAAGTTATAGCATTATTTCCAATACATAATTTCTCACATTAGATTTAAGCTGTCTGAAATTTGGCTGTCCAGACTGAACTACCTGCCTAAGCTCTTTATGTAACCAAGGGACCTTAGAGGGCAATTCACCCCATCCTTAGATCAGTGTCTAAAATATATAACCCTCTTTGGCTGCATTTGCTATAGCAGGGGCGTAAATATCTGGCTTAGACCAGTCATCTAGGTTGCTGAAGCCATCATCTAGATGGCTGAACACAGATAAGAGAAAGTCTACTCTCCATGAGGGTACCATTTGCTATTAAGATAATGTGAATAGAGAACAATTTAAAAAACCTTCAGGGAAGTCAGTCCTTCCTTGGATGATGTTGGATTTTTTTTACTTGTTGTGCAGTTTCTTATATAGTTTAATCAATCAAAGAAAACTCTACAAAACCTTCCCATGCTCTCCCAGACACAAATACTCCCAGACACAAATGACTCTGCTCATGGAGGGATGGCAGTGGAGGAAACAGATGGAGTTTTGCCTAGACTTTAGATCTGCTTATCCTTAGTACAGCCCTGCTGGGTAGTGGGCTCAGGAGATGAATCATTATTGTGGGACACAGAGATGTCTGCTCCACTCCTGCTTCTCCTGCTGACCTCCTGTGTGGCCTTGGGCAAACTGCTCCACCATCTGTTTCTTTGCCCTGCTTTTGTCTGTGCAGGAGATGGCTACAGGGCATTTTGCAGTCAGATGCAAGCAAGCTCTCTTCACACACTGACCCAAAATGGCACGACAAGGTGATGTGGTGCCAAGCCTGAGGAAACACACTCAGAGTCTTAGATAAGGCTCCTCAGCTCCATCTTCGTGCTTTATTAGCTGTAGTAACACTGCTTCTGGTCAGCTCATGGCATCAGCAGAGCACAAGTTCAGGCAGACATATTCATAGGCTGTGCACCTTCTCACGGGAGTCTTCTGTCTTTTCTTTGGTGCGTGTGGAGCAGGGAGCACAAAGGGATTTGTAAATTCCATCCTAGAGATTAATAGCACTGACTGCACCTGTGAGTCCGTTGGTCTGGTGAGCCCCACAATTCACGCACTCACGGCGTAAGAGCAGATGTTCCGTTAGCATGGTGGCATTTCCAATTAATCCTTTACTTTCTATCAGGAGCAGAAGTAAATTGTGTGTGTGTGTATACCTGTGCATGTATCTCTACATATTTGCACAATATATTTAACTTTGTTTCCTGAAGTGATGAAACAAGAAACTTCTTTTTCCCTCTCTTTCCTTTCGCTCTCCTGCTTTCACTTGGAAATTTTGGTTCAATCAAGAAATGCAACCATTTTTTCTCTGAAGTCAGTGAGTTCACTTACTACCTAGGACATAAAATTCACAGAGGTACTGGAATCTGAAGCACTGCTATGAATAGACACTTAATACACAAGAATTCTGTGCTTCTCAGCTATTTATTCAGGAATGTTCTTAGAAATAAGGAACCAGCTTATCTGAAAATCCTCCAACCATAGCAGGATTGCAAACCATTTTACAACAAAAATGACTGTGCATATTTGTACTGAAAGGGCCTTGCCTGATGAATTACTCTCCAGGCTTGCAGTCTTCCAACTGCAAGTTTCAAATGTTCAGGAGAAGGTCAAATGAATATTGCTGGAGAGGATTCACAGGCATTACATAAACCGGACATTAAAAGGTAGTAGCTATTAAAAGACAGGTCTCCCAAACTTCCTTTGGGGCATCTGTTTCCAGCAGAGCATGATCCATTACCCCATTACATCAAGCAGGTGCCTGCAGGTGTAAGCTCCCAGCAATGAGCTCCTTTTTCACACATGGAGGAGATTTTGTGTAGGAAAGTTGAGCCAGCTCTCTCAGGTGAGAAAAGTTCATAATTCTCTTTAGCAAGCTACCTTGAGCTCCTGCACTTGGGCTTCGCACAGTTAGGGCACTGCTTATATAAAAGCCAAATTGGGTTTCTCTTATGTATGGTATGCCACAGTGTGGTTGACGGTCTGGCAGACTTAGAATTAAACCAGGAGTTTGTGAAGAAAAAGGCGAGAATATCTTCAGTTTGAAACGCAGAGCAACGGTTTGGAAATACATCCTTTGGGTTTGCAGCAAAGCCCATTCAGTTCTGGTTCAACCTCTCAGTTATGAATATTCGACCTTCCCAAAACCATGCTTGTTTAATAATTGTGCTTGAACTTTGGGCCTGTAAAAGTAAGTGCAAGCCACAGCTTGATCTATGACTCCATGCTGACAGGTGTAACAAATGCATGCTATTAATGTTACTGCCACCTCTCTAAATGCCAAAATCTAAGTTTGCTTGTTCTTTCCCTTGAAAATATCTGCAGAGGAAGTATTGAAAGCATAGAACCCCAGCAAGAAAAAAACACTCTTTCCTGCAGTATGGCTCCTCTTGCATTTGTCCAAGACAATTTAGAAAAATGTGCGGAGTTTTGCTTCTCTTCCTTTCAAAGCCTCAGCCCTTTCCTTCTCTACCAACAGCTGACGAGATACATATGCACCTCAGCTGTGGGAGCCAGGGAGCCCTGGTCTCAGGCCTCCCACTAAGCATCCCATCATCTTCCCATGACACAAGTAGCTGAGGTTGTCCCACCTTCATATATGCTTGTTATATGCACTGTTCAGGAGATTTCTCTGCAGGAGAGGGGAGCAGCATCTCCACCAATGCCAAAATCACAGATGCATGAACTGAAGACAAACAAGGAACAGCAATGCTCAAGACCTGGTTTTCTGTATCCCACATGCCTCTACATTTCATCCCATAGACCTGGACACCCAGGTTAGTCAGGAAAGCATTTGACAAACAGTGTCGTAGATGGAGGAGTTAGAGTATAAGGGAAGTAAGGGAGAGAAACAGCAACTTTGTCTGCCCTGATGTCTGGAGGGGTGGGAAAACACAGCCAAGCAAGCTGTAATCCAGCTACTCAACTACAAACAGCATCAAGTCGGTGATGCTCTGACTTCACCCCACCACTATGAGCTACAAGATTAAAGTACATCAATATAAGAAGCCTAGGCATGGTCCAGTCACCCCTCTGGCACGACCTCCACATGGAAAAAGAGCCCTTTGCAGGGCCTAGGGATGGTGAAAGGGAAACACTCCTCTTGCCTCTCCCCTGCACCACTTCTAGAGAAATTGGTCTCAGGCCCAACTCAGTGCTCCTAGCTAGTGAGAATGGCTACAAGTTCCACCCTGTTTTGGAACAGGTCTTCCTTTCCATCTAAGGAATGCAAAGACTTTGCAATAGAAAAAAGCTCCAGTAAACAGGTAAGTCTTCAGATCAAAATAATCCTCTGATCACCAGTCACCTGCCCATCAGCTGAGCCCTACATCTTTGCTCATGTCCAGCTGACCAGATGATGTTTTATCTTTCCGTGTTGCTGACGGACTGCTCTGTGGGACTTCATATAGGGGGACTGTGATGACACCTGAGGTGATAGATCAGCTAGTCAACTTTCCCACCATAGGTGAGATTCACCTCCTTTTGCAGCTGGTCTTGCAAATTATAGTTGTTAGAAAATGAAAGACATCAGGCAAGTCTGCTGAGCTAAACAGTTTTGTCATTCATAGCCCCCTTCCTTTAAACTTAGGTTGCTGTGGTGACTGAAATAGTTGCCTTTGCTTGGATAGACCAGCACTGTACAAAATCTGCAGTCTTGAAAGAATTAAACTTACGAGCTTTAACCATTCAACATAAAATCATATATGTCACTTTTGTAAGGGTATTAACATTTTTTCTATCAGAAAAACAAAGGCTCCGCAAAGTTTACTCCTCACTCTCACTATCTCTTCTCAAAACTTTGTTCTGGTAAAAATTTGGGTTATCGTGCATGCAGGTTTACTCTTGCAAAGTCTTCTCTACAGCAATCAAATTTCATACAAAGAAAGAGAGATGAGTATTATTGAGTGCTCCATTAGGGATCTGCGATTTCACAGCCTTCAGAGCAACATTTCCATGCAGCGTAAACTTGTTTAGAAAATAAGTCCATCTTTTGTTTGAAGTAGTTAATTACCTTGCTAGAGGAACCAAAGGAAATAAAAGATTTATGGATCCCTCTTTCTCATAGCGAAGGAGAAAGTGATCTGTTTGCAGGAGTTATATTTTCAGGCACTTTGCTGAGACACCCCAACCCCCCTCGGTTGCTGACTGTAAAATAAGAAAACTATTACCCAGCTGGGGTAACAATAGGCTCCCACAGTGCTTTTCTGCTCAGCCCGCAGCTGCCAGTGAAAGTGGAAACTACAGCAGCAGGATAACATTCTTTTCTTACAGCCTGTTTCTATGGGCAAGGAGCCCTCCCACTGCTTCAATGTATTTTCTATGCAAAACTGTAGAAGAAGTGACATTTTAAAAGTTTTGACCTTTGTTTTTTTTTTCCCTTCTC
>VXBW01001570.1:52804-155161 GCA_013400375.1 Thinocorus orbignyianus
TTAGGAACGACAATAGCCATTACTATAATAATAAATTGTTTCAAAATTTGAAAATTCTATATTGAGTGTAGTATACTGGTAACCTCTGTGCAGAAAAAGATAGTGATAAGAGATACAGAACTCTTCTGGTTATTGTCACAGGCAAACAGATGATTGTGGCAGAGCTCATACACCTTTGCAAGATGGTGTCTTTGAACACCACATTTTTATTTGCTGATTTCATATTTTAAGCCTAAAATTTTAAAGGATTTTGCAGGGAAAGATTTTTTTTCTCATCACTCTGCCAGAACAAAAAAAAAAAAGAAATATTAGCCAATTTCACTAAAAATGCCTTTTAAAAAAAGGTGTTAATGAAAGAAAAATCGTTGGATAGAATAATGCTAGTGAACAATAGTAAATTAGCTGCATATACATGTATCCAAATTATATGGATCTAATTTGATAGTAAATTGCCATAGTTCCCAATTAGATTACAAATACAACAGAAAAATTACCCTATTGGTTAACACATAAAATAACACCCTAAATCTCAGGAAATGATAAAGGATGTTAGAAGTATAAAACATATTTTCCCAAACACAAGCAAAATAAATGAAAACTGTTCAAGTGAGACAGGGAGGGGGAAGGGATGCCCATGAGTCATTGAACTGAATGCAGAACAGATTCCAGAAAACAAGCCTGGCAGGTTAATCCATGTGAGAGTCTTCCATTTACTACCAATTCCCTCTGCTACCTTCCACCATCAGCTATCACCAGCTCAAGCTTACGCTCACCAAGGACACTGGCACTGCTGTGGGTCCATCAATGTATCTATCTCTCGGGGTCTGACCCCACATTCTTTTCAACCCTCTCCCCTTCACGTGTTGAAACCAATGGAAATTTCACCAATGCAAATGATGACAAATATGCCAGTGATGTTCTGAAATAATGGAGTTTAAAAGCTGCTGTTTGATGATTTAGAAGAGAAATATGATGAAAATCAGTATAATTTAGAAGAGAAAGTAGAAAAATCCCATGTTTTGAACTGGTGGCTGCACTGGTGGATGGATAAAGAGCTAGAAAGACTTCTTGGTAACCTGAGTCCTCCATCAGAACAAGATAAAATCATCTCTCACTCCACAACACACACACTGTAACCAAATCCATCATTAGCAAACTACATCATTCATCATTAGGCAACAATCTGCTATAAATTACAATGGGTCCATTAAAAGATCTTGAAACCTAACAAGAAAAAAAAAAAAGGAAAAGAAAAAAAACCAAAAACCTCTCCTGGGAGGGTCTGTGTCAAGACAGAAAAGTCTTTCAAGTCCCCTCCATCTTTGCCTGAGACACTGACACCCCATCTCCAGGTAGACAGGGTAAAGTAAGTCCTAATTTCTACCCAAAGTCTCTGGTTTTTTGTTTCCTTGGGCAGAACATCTCCTGTAGATTTTCAAACGTGAAGTTGCTCTTTCCAGTCAGTGAGCCAGGTTAAAAATAAAAAAATAAATCAGAAACGTTTTCATGGCAAACCTGTCAGAGTGACTCAGGGACAAGTGATGACTCTGGAGAAGCCACCAGGGTACCCATACCTCTCCTGAGGCCTCTTCCCAGGCTTGGGCACAGCACTCTGGAGGAGTTTCCTGCCAGACCCTGCACCCACTGAAGGTCTTCTCCTTGGCTTTGGTGGGGGTGCAACCAGGTCAAACCAAGTTAGCATTTCGAAAGAGTGTCTCTCGTCATCTGCTGTATTAATAGTTATTTGCATGTTATTTCCTGGTTTCTTTGCTATGATATGTGGGTGCAGGCAGAAGAATTCTAAAGGATTTTTAGGCTGATAGTACTTCCATTATTCAGGACAATGTGCTATCCAAGGCAGGCAGCTATTTGGGATAAATAGCATATCCCCATTTGTCCAAAATAGCCAAATGTCTGGCATGAGTCATGCCAAACAGGCAGCTGCTCGGCTGGAGTGTGGTACTGGCATACTAAAAAGCAGAAGATACTGGAGGGGGCAGAGAGAGCTAGAGGTGGCACCAGGCTACAGTGGCAGAGGGTTTGTGGGGTCAGTAATACACAGCTATCACACTCACTAATACTGTCAGACGATGCCATCATAAATGTCAGCATTTGTCTGCAGTTTGCACACAGCAGTTTCCAAGACACCACTCCTCTTAGTACTTAAAACAGACAACAAACAAATATCTTAGAGGCCGCTATGGACCTCCCACCACAGTGGAAGCTGCTGGCAGGTATTACCTCTGGAGCACTTATATCGCAAGTATTATATCACTGCCAGAGAAATACGTTGGGCACGGACAGAAAAATCTTGAGAAAGAGTTCCTTTAGTAAAGGTGCTGTTGTGTGATTTGCACGGCATAGGGTGTTTCCTCAGCTATCCGAGCTGGCTTCCTAAGAAGTATTGGCATTCACAGTGAGCAAGATGAATGTCTCAGGGAGGCACACAAATAAATTGCCAGGTGAATAAAGGTATCTGTATTAGTTGGCTATTGGGTCAAGCCAAACGTGTGGAATTGTGAGCATGGTACATATCCGTGCTGTGCACAGGCACCCTCCTCCCCTGTCCAGGCTTGTAGAACCCCTTCCTCCCTTGGCATTGCACAAGTACTAATGAATTAAGCTGCAGATACTCCTGTGAAGTAGGTAATGAACCTCATTTCACAGAGAAAGAAATCAAAGCTCTAAAATTTGTGCCAGACCCAATGTTGCAAAGGAAGCACGGGGCAAAGTCTTGAATGAAACCAGCTACTGAGAAGCAGTCTTCTACTACAAGAATATCCTTTGTCACAGTCACTGCAATGCAAGCTCAGCAGGTGCCATTTCAAATTCAGTATCTCAGCCATCTACTTTTCTTTAAAAATAATGAAAACAGTTCCTGGCATGTAGTAAACTGCTTGCCAAACTTAGGAATTCTTTAGCTTACATTATCTTTAGCACATTTAAGTGCCAAAAGAATAAAAATGAAACTGGGTAAATGTGTAGTTAGTCACGCTTGTAAAAATGTCAACGCTGTCAAAAATATTTGTGTGAAAATCATAAACAAAATCTGCTGCCATGAGAAGTTATTTGGTTCTTAATTACGGGACAAAATGACTTCTTTTTCATGAAGACTTAAAAAAAAGAGAACTAAGACTGTGATGGAAATATTGGCACAATCTTGACTCAACTGCTTCCCTGGGGTAATAAAGTTGCTCACAGAAAGAAGAGGATTATAATCTTCACAAAATACCTTAAAAATCCAGCTAGCTTAGCAGGTTCCTAATAGGATGTGCAGTCCTGCACCTCTAAGTATGTTTGGAAGGGTTCAGGTACTTAAAGGCGAGAGAGGGGTGGTTAGTAGTCCTTTAATTGGCATTTCTGAGGGGATTTCTTGAACTGCGACTCTCAGAATTGCACACTTGCTTACAGGGGCTGGATAAGCATATTTTATACCCTAAAAAAAATAAACAAAAGCAGTAGGTCACCAGACCAAATCATGCAGGTCAGTGGAGAGGAATACCTATAGCTATCTTGAGGTTTGTGTTCACTGACCTGTGGGAACAGTTGGTGGTCCCACTGGATTTCTGAAGGACAGATGTCCTCACCCACACGCTGCCACAGGTGGCAATGCTGTGGTCAGCAGACCCCACGGGCACATCTCAGGAATGAACCCCTGCAGAGGGAGTTCACCGGGGCCAGGTACATAGGCAGGGACTTTGGAGAAGTTCTCCTCTCTTCCCGCTCTCTTCTTTGCAACTTTGTAAA
Source organism: Thinocorus orbignyianus (assembly GCA_013400375.1). Taxonomy (NCBI): domain Eukaryota; kingdom Metazoa; phylum Chordata; class Aves; order Ciconiiformes; family Thinocoridae; genus Thinocorus; species Thinocorus orbignyianus. The sequence continues at coordinate 56,552 of VXBW01001570.1, forward strand.
AGCAGACTTGCACTCCTACAACTCGTTATTAATGAGAAACTTTTGCTAATAAAGTTGCAGGGAGTGGAAGAGAGGATCCAACGATATGACCATTTGGGAACTTAATTTCCAAATCATGTGGTAAGTGCAGACATTGTCATCTTCTCAGAATAGAATCATACATGTTCATGCATGGTTGTAAAGTATAGTACTCAGGAAATCAATACTGAAACAGATGGAGAACCAAGTTATTTATTTCCCTTGCCTTGAACTGCAAAGACACCTTGTTAAAGATAATGTGCAATACGGTTCTATTCAGCAGTGTTCAGGTTTCCCAAAAATCTGGAGAAACGGCGCTGAAAGTTCTGTCACAAGGTGGCACACAACAAGATACCAGCAAGAAGCAAATTCCAAAAAGGGCAGCAGCAACTGAAGCAATATTTACAGAAATGGTTTCCCATCCCTTAATATCCCTGGGAGTTCGGTACCAATGTGTTACATTGCAAATCTAAAAGATTTCTTGAAAGAGAACGAAGATTCATAAAATTAATCTTTTATTAGTCCATTTCATGTCTCTCTCTTGTTATCTTCCCTGCTCATAGAATTTCAGCTTATTGCTTGAAAATATAAGGTAAAACATTCTTATATTAATACTTACTAGATTTGTTCATGGGGGTTTATGTTATCCTATTTTATAATTGAAAATATCTGTGCGGAATCGAGATAAATCAAAACTCAAGAGAAATATAACATTTTTGAGATCACAAAAGGGATAAAACCTGAAGCAGAAAAATGTGACATGAAATGAACAAGGACCATGTTATGTTGACTCATTTCAATCATGTCTACCTTCATTCCTCTGAAGAACTCTGCTAAGAGACCCCTGCTACCTCTTTCTTGCTGTCACCATAAAAACAAGCTTTTGCTGAAGAAGAAAAAAAAGGTGAGGCTCTCTTACGCGCTGCCTTTAATGCTTACTTTTAATCAGATAGGGGAATTGCTGAAATATTTCATGCTTCCTAGAAAAAAATGAGGTAGAATAAGAGCTGGATAACTTTGGGCCACCCATTTCTGGTTTGTCTTGTGAAAAAATGGCATTGTTTTAACAATAAATTAGAGCAGATTTGTTACAGTGTTCAGGGATTGTGAAGACTAGAGGAAAGGCAGATCAGGAATAAATGGATTAAAGAAAAAACAGTCTTTTAAGCAGTCTCTTTTAAGGAGAGAAAAATATAAATGTAGGATATTTCAGTGTTAAGTAACACAAGCAGTAGTCTGTGGCCTGCCTTACATGAAGGGCAGCAGGGAAATGAAAGGTTCTTTCTATCTCTGATCATCTTTGGATGGGGCAAAGGAGGTGCTGAAAGCACTGCCCACTGGTCAGGACATTCCTCCCACCAGTGGCTCTACCCATCCTCTTTACTCCCACAAGTCAGCAGGAGAACATGTTGTCATCAGGCCAGCACAGGATGTGCCACTTCTGGAATAAGGCAGCAAGACTGTCACGCTCTGAAATACCATCTGCTTTCTGGTCTGTTCCTAGGACAGTACCAAAACATGTTGTCAATGGCTCACTCAAGGGAGTGCCAAAAGGCATCAGAATTTTTTCTTCTCTTGGGAAACAGAGTCCTCCAAGGCCATCTGTTTCCAAGGTCCCTATAAAGGCAAGCAAAGTAGGTTCTTTTGCACCACAAGCAGTGAAGGAGGCTGGCTCAGCTTTGTTGAGAGCATCATCAAAATTCAACCTAAGTGTAACAAACTGTCAAGGTTTGTTTTCCACAGACAGGCTCTCAGCTCATTGTCCTCAGGTTGTTAAGTGACAGAAGAGGGAATCTGATCTCCTCAGCTCTCTGAGTCATAACTTAAATATTTCTACAAAACCCTGCTTCTTTCTGTTAGTTTTTTTGGGGTCCTGAAAACCTCAGATATTTCTTTCTTTACTGTCAACATTTTAGGGCCGAGAAGCTGGAGGTCTTCTCTACTGGGTCTGCGCACAGTACGGTATTGCAAACATGACAACTAGTTCACATTGATGCAAAGGATGAGCAGAGAAGACGTGTGACATAGGAAAATGTGGATATGTTTCCTGACAGGAAGGGTCACTGCCATCCCACTAGTCCATCCAATATCCTGGTGAGCCCAGGAGTAAAGGTATTTCCTTCATCTTGCTCCATTCTTCCATTGCTATCCCACTTCCAGCCAGGATATCAGAATAGGTGCCTAGAGATATGCTTAGCTTCTTTCATTGACCTGAGTCCTACAGACAAGGCTCTTCCAGTGCAGTCATGTGCTACAGGTAAATGCAGTTGCCTGTCACTTTCCTGATCTTGCCAGCAGCTCTGAGAAGCAATTGTAGAAGTCTGTGAGACAACAATACACTAATTTCCTACTAGGCTGTATAACTCTCTAAGTAGACACAGAGATGCCTATATCTAAGGCTAGGGTTGAATGAACTCTAAGCAGAGGAATTAAAATGCTACCGTTTTGTGACAGTGGTATAGTATATTTGGTAATTCCTAGATTCTGGTTTGCAGCATCTCTGCTGTATTCACCAGCTAGTTTACTACAGTTTAGTTTATGTAAGGCACCATAATGTTAAACAAAATGTAGGCATGTGCATCAAAGCTGTTAGTCTTTGGCTTTTCGTAATTGCAAGTTATGTGACCTATGGTAGCTGTCTGATTCAGGATGAGCCAAATTGCTGCTGGGAAGCACTTACATATTTCCCTTGACTCTACAAGGACAAAAGAAGAGGTGGACTAGTTCAGATGCGATGTCTGCACTGCAGATGTCTTAATTTCAGTCACATATAAATCCGGGTTACTTAGCTCCACCACAAGTGTCTCCATGCAGTTTGAGAGGACCCATTAAAACCACATCTTTGCATATGGGGCAAACACTAAAGGAAAGGTGGTGGGTAAGAGGTGTGCAAATTTTCCACAAGCAGGTTCAAGCTCACTTCTGTAACAGTTTAGGATGAAAATCAACCTCAGAAAAAAAATGCAGAGATGGCTTGTTTGGCATAGCTTTCCCACAGTAAATAATAGATACAAAATTAGCTGGTGAGGGAGGAAGGGAAAAAAAACATAGATCATTTGCTTTCACTTGCAAAGCTTTTAAAGCATTCAGAACAATATAAATCCTGAGACAGACAGAGACTGTCCTCTACAGATGGGCACTGGGCATCTGCAGCAAAACACAGTCATGACCCTACATATAAGTTTCTGTGAAGGGCCATTAGATGGGAGACAGCTCATTGTGTGCACATGTGTTTGGATGAGAAAAATGAGTCACTCCCAACTCTGGATCAAGCAGGTGATGTAAAGGATTGGCAGGGAGAATGATGCAGACAAAGGCTCCGCTTTCTGAAAAGCACTGAGTCACATCCTAGGAAAACGCATTAAAAAAAAAAAAAAACAAAAAAAAACTCAAGCAAAACTGTATGCAGCGATATCAGCTGAGAGCTGGGAGCAAGGCTGAACACACCTACTCTGCTACCGAGGAGGCACACCTGCATAAGCCAAGGAGCCTAGGCTATGTTTTGCAGTGGCTTCTGTAAAGCCTTAGGATTGACAGTTTCCATCTGTTTAGCAGCAGGTTTGTTAGGAGCAGTCTTTTTGTAACCATCTCACACGTCATACCTCAGCAAAAGGTAGAACTCTGGAATGACAAATCCTTTGCTGCAGAAACACCGTCACAGGGCTGGTAAGAACTGGTCTGCTGGAAAGGAGAATGAGATTCACCATCTTTCTAAAATTTTGCGGTCCATCTTAGTCATACTTCAAATTTGGTCTCAGGGAAAGAGTACCAACCAGGAAATAAGCCATTGCATTCATAGTATAAGAAATGGACCAAACAATGTTATGAAACTTCTAGGACCAAAAAAGCTATTAATTCAGTGAAATCTTAATTCCCCTGCTATGTTTTACCCGGGTTTTACAGCAACAGGAAGGCAAGCAGAGATTTTTAGCTCTAGGCTGTGGGCCAGCTTTACTGGACATGGGCTACCTTTGTGTTGAGCTGCCTGTGTATCCTGCTCTCTTCTCCAGTACCTTTATTATCTTGACATCCTAGACCCCCTCTACTTACTATGGGTAATAGAGATTGAGGCAGTTCAGTTTACAGACTTAAAGGAATTCAGCTCACACTGTGACACCTATTTACTGACTTTACTAACCACTGGCCATTCACAAGATGGAAAAAAAAGCTGGAGACATCTAATCTAGAGCAGTAGGATAGCCACCAGCTCCTTCACCACTTTCTTGGATGCGCTAAGGCAGTTAGCTCCAGTTAACCCTTCAGGGGATGAATTTCTGATAAGAAAAACAGAGTCAGAAGCCTGATTTCTGAGCTTGGGACTCCTCAAATGAGGCAGCAGCTCCCCTATTGCTTTACAAGCCTCTTTCCCTATACACACGTAACAATTGATCCCACCGATGCTCTGAGAGGTAGAAGTCACAAGAAAGATGAATACAAATCGAGTTAAAGACTAAGCTGAGAAGTGATGTTCAGGTGCTATAGACTGACTTAACTATATTTTAAATTTTCGGGCATCCAAGTCCTGTTTCCTCAAATCTCTACTCAGTTTTCACTATGTTTTACAAGGCCCTCAGAAGACCTTGATGCTTTGTATCCGCTCTAGCTCTGCTTCCTTGAAAGTAATTTTTACGTGTTTTGGGAAACAAATGTGAGTAAGAGATAGATTTGGGTAAATCTGAGGGTTGCCATTCTCTTGACGCTTTCCGTGAAGTTCAAAGAAGTGCGTATCCCTTGACCCTGGCATTTGGGAAGAAACATGGACCAGTTTTAGGACACCACAGATTTTAGCTGGGGTCTCACAGCTGGTGTTTGAAAACTTCTGGAGAGACCAGGCTAAAGCCCAAGACCAGTGCGACACACAAGACAATTGACACGTTAGACCCCCCCATCCCCCAGTGAACTTTTGTCGGCCTCTCCTTTTCCTGAAAGAAAAGGGGGAAAACATCCTTTTTGTAGTGGCTGCTTATTATATAAAGCAAATCAAGAGTGAAGGGAGGGAGCAAAGAGATGGCACAGAGCCCGATAAGTGCACCCTTAAATCTATAATTAAAACCAAAGGCAAGTTCCCAATATAGCCAATTCAGTTATATAAGATCTTACAAAAGCTTCACACTGTTTGCTGGGTTTTGCTTTATTACTGTTCCCTCTCCTCAGAGTTCACTTCAGGTCAGCAGTGGATGAGGTATTGCAGTCAGAGTTTATGGCAGGGTAGAAATCTAACAGTGCCCTGTTTGTGAAGATATGCAAGTGTGCACCCAGAGGGAAAAAATAATCACTGGCTCCACTTGAAAGAGAAAAAGTTAATGGTCACTCCGGAGCTCAGTTTAGGCCACCTCCAGCTCCAGAAAGGGATTGCTAGTTAGTAAGAAATTACTTTAAATGATGTCTGAGAGTCTATAAAAGGCTCCTGGTTGCCCACTGGTCAGAGAAATATGACAAAACTGCATGTAAGACAAGAAAACAATCTGAATATGGCCTCTCTAGCCAGCCAGACTAAGCCATGAGGATACAGAAGTGTTCTCAGAAAGCCCATGACAAGTCTATACCACATTTCTTCATGACTACTAAAAGCAGTCTGCAGGAAAACATGAGTTCAGCTGGCATTTTTGTAAGTGTAGGCAGCTCACTGTTCTGTGCAACTGTACTGGGAGTAGCTATCTCCATGTGGGAGTTGGAACATGTATCAGAACTGCTACATTAAATAGTATGCAAGCTAGGTTTCAGAAATATAAATAAAAAGCAGTTATCGTCAGTGATGAAACCCTTCACTGCTGCATTTTTCTCTTGCATTCTTTACAGCAGGGGAGGGCAGTAGGATTCCTAGCAGCAACGGTTTCCTAGGGCCATGCTGAAAATAATCTTTTCCTCCATATAAAAAATCCAAACAACCCAGACCACCTAAAATACCATGTTTAAACACCGTAGAATCTCTCAGAGGCAAATGTCAGCTGTGCAGACATCTGTGTATTTCTGCAGTACCAGGTTTCAAAAATGAGGAGAATGTGGGTGCCAGGGGAGGAAGACACTATATTTTCTTCTCCACTTTCTGGTTAAGTTACAAAGTGCAGGCACATGCAACATGCACAGACTCCAATTCTATCAGTTAATGAATTTGGTGAAGTCTCAGGTACCAGGATGGTAAATGTCCTCAAGAACTTACCTGGAAGAAGATGATGATTACTGAGTGGAGCACCAGCATTCACAGATCAAAATACCTTCATGTTCTATGCCCCAATTTATATTGTTTAGATTGATTTGTCCCACAAAAGTAGAACTAGGCACAATAGAAAACTTTCAAAAAAATTCTTAAAATACTACTCTTTTTTCCCAGTGGTAAATAGGAAAAACTTTACAAGAAATGTTACCATTTTTTACCAACATGGTAAATAGCATTCCATCCCTCTGATCCTCTTCGTGGCCCTCCACCGGAGCCATTCCAACAATTCCATGTCCTTTCTATGTAGAGGACTCCAGAGCTGGACACAGTACTCCAGGTGCAGTATACTTAAAACATTATATCTGGTTGAATTCAATTCCAGATGCATGCATCCATCAGAGGATCTTTGTGATTAATATCTCTCAATGTCGGGTACTAAAATCGTTATCCAAAGCCTGTTATTTAAAATGTACTGGTTTGAGAGACAGAGCTTGGCTCTGTGAGGGTTTGTGCAGGAGGGCTGTGGGAAGGAGTGGCTCAGGGGTCTTCCCACTTTCCTTGTGACCCCACCAGCCTTCGTGGAAGAGCTCCAACCTCATGCTGACAGTAGCACAAGGCCCTTCAAAGGCAGATCAGTCTTTCCAGTGCAACAGCACCACAGCTACCACACAAGACAGCAGACTTGATGGTATCCTGGAGGAATGCCTTTTTACCTTTTCAAAAGCTTGCACACAGTGCAGAGACACACTGGCTCCCAAAGGGCACCTGCATACAACATAAATATGATTTCATGAAGTTCTGTGAAGGCATGTCAGACGTACATGGCATACATGAGAAATGGGCTATTTAGGTTTCATTAGAATGTAATACTAGCCCAAACTGTATCTGCTGGTACCACTCAAACTGACAATCACCACCAAGTAACTATCTGCAGGAAGGTTGACGTGTCTATCCTAAAAGGGAGGACTCACACTAAAAATTAAGGCTTGCATTGTTAGTGTTTTCATCATAAAAGTGTGTCATGAAGTGCTGTTTTTTGACTAGAGACAATGATTGGACAAGCTTTTGTGATGCTATCACAGAAGCACAGAATAGTCGAGGTTGGGAGGGACCTCTGGGCATCATCTTGTCCAACCTCCTGCTCCAGTAGGGACACATAGAGCAGGACCATGTCCAGACAGCTTTTGAATAATTTGAATAAATAATTTTTAATATCTCCATATCTATACATCCATGTGGTCTTTCACCTGTGTATTCAATATGACAGCTAGCTGCAGTAAGTAGCCATTATCTGCTTACCAGGTAACGTTCTCAAACAAACCACAATTTTTACCTGGGGAAACAAGAGGAAGATGGAAACAATACAGGCTCTTCGCACTAGACTATAGAACTTCTTTCTTTCTTTTGAAGGGCATCACATGTGGTCTAAAAAGAACTTCTATAAGTGTTCTAAGTGAGAAACACCACCAGCAGTAAAAAGCCCCTCTGTTCTTCTGTCTACATAGAATGTTTAAACCATTTCCATCAGTGTATTGCCGTCTCTCACATGTTATTACGGATAGAAGCTCAAGAAACCAGTTCATCTGGCAACTTTTTCCACAGGCAAAAAATGGTCAAGTTCTGTGGAAACTTCATGAAGAAGAATCTGCCTATGCCAGTCTTACATTGCTTTCTCACGTGACATTCGCTCGGACACCACTGGAGAAAAAATCATTTGATGGCTCAAAGTGTCTGTAAGTTTTGTGGTGCTTTTTACCTAATCAAGGGAACATAATCAAGCTTGAGCTCTAAAAGCTAATCAGGTTCTGGATGAGATTGACTTGAATACAGGATCCTACTTCCTTGAATGCATTTGATAATTATTACAGTCTATCAACTTGGTAAAATAACCTCATTGTGTCAATGCTATCACTAATCGACTCACTTTCTAGGGCTCAGACAGTCTAACAAGTATTTTATTCTTGATATTTGTTTCAAAACTAACTTGCTCGGTCTCATAGATTTCCAGCTTCAGGTGCCATGTCTTCTCCTCACATAATATGCTGAAATACAAGTTTCAGTTCAAAGTGCTATACTGACACCTCGTTCATTTTTTATGTATTTTTTAATATGTTTTACATCATAAAACAGCAAAAATTATCTCAAGAGACCATTCAGGTAAGGTACATAGCATGTATATGACAGATCTTAGGTACTGTGTCAGAGGATGACTGCTATAAAACAGCCTCTGATTTCTCAGTACAGTTACAATGTCTTTCTCATTAGAGTCATATGCTAACGTATCCTTTTTTTTGTTTATCCTCTGTTTTGATTTCTCCAAGCCTTCCACCATTTTTTTTTAATTTATTTTAATCTCTGGAGTTTTCACTCTAGATAGACCTATTGATAAAGGAAATACCAAGTGGAGTTTCAATTTCCATTCATGCCATTTTCCTCCCTTAATATTTTCAAGATACTTTTATTGATTCAGTTTCAGTTATTACAACACCCCCCACAGCCCCACCCCCTAGTCCTTAGAATGTACACATGCAAACTTACGCTTAATAACAGTGAAACTAGAGATCACTATGACAAAGGTAAAGTTCAAAGCCTTTCTCAGTTTCTATGCTGTTCTTTTTCAGATGTATAAATCACAGGAAAACTGTCTGTGGTTTTCAAGACTTTTCCTATTCCACCACTTGGAGCTGTTAAATCTAACAGAGAAGTTGCTTCCCACTGCAACTCTGAACATGTTTTGCTCCAAGGGCTTCAAATTCTTCTCACGTGTCTTTTCTCAAAACCACAGTGATCAAGTGCCTGGATGCAAATAAATCGGTCACCAAAATAAGGAGTAAGTAAAAGGTTTCTCTTAAATTAGCAATTTAAAGAGTTTATGTCGTAGAACCCTCTTTACTACCAGTGCTGTGCACTCTTTTAGAACTGATTTTTAATTTCTATACACTTGCAAAAATAGTTGTGAACAAATACTTCAGCAACACTTCTGCACATAATGTACTTTTGAAAATAAGCTCGAGAGGAGCTACTCATCTTCTTCTGCCCCTCAGCTACAACAAGAAAGAAAAAGAAAACTCAGTCCAGTCTTTGAAGCAAACAAAAACCACAGGAAAAAAAATAAAAATCTGTGATCCCCTTCTTGTCTTCTTCCCAGGGAAAGCATGGCAGACGAGACGCAGGGCAATAGGAAAGATTTTTCTCAGTGCTTCAGAATTATCCACTCTTTGTGCTTGTGGAGGCAAACCACAAGGTTGTGCTGGGTCCTAGTCCAATCTGCATTTAGGCATGGAAACTGCTTCTCTCCAGTGACTATACAAAGAACCATAGTTTGTTAGTAGCAGTCTGAATCACTGAAGATTTTCGATGCTGTAACAGTCAGAAAGCCTAAACCAGGCACCCCAGGTAGTCAGCTGGAGTCTAAAAACTGGAAAAATAAAGGAGCACCATAAATTCAGAGAGCAGGTATTTTTCTATTTTAAGTCTCCAAATTTGCCTTAAATCTATGCTATGAACATAGCACATTGGTTACTTCTGTTGTGGGTAATGAGGCATCTTCTGAAAGCACTTGCTATATTATACAACATCTGAATGCAGGATGGGTTTATGACACCTCTCTGCTGTTTCAGCATTTTACTTGCAGGCAGCAAGTGCTCTTATCTACTCACATGCTGTCAAAAATGTGAGGGTCTCTTGTGTCCCACAGAAGTTGTGTGATGAGAGGAGGTTCCTCCCTAGAACCCATCCCTTACACTGCAGGTATTTGAGCTTTGCAACCTTCTGTTAGCAGGTAGACATATATTATTGGTAGTGCCAGCAACTGTTCTCTTGTCTTAGCCCAACGTGGAAACAATTGCTCAGGGGTCCTGTAAATAATAGTTCTTTGGTATCATTTTCCAAAAAAAAAAAAAAAAAAGCCCCTCGGTACACAATAAGTTGGCAGTAATTTTCACATTGCTCCAGACAGTATCCCATTCATTGCTTGACAGATCCGTTTTTAATTCAGATTTCCACTTCTCCTTTAGCTCTCCTGTTGCAGATAGACAACAGAATTTAACTGTTTGTGTCCATCACCCATGGCTTTATTTGCTGCCAAACTGTTTCAGGAAGATACCTAGCAAAAAGCACAGACTAGTACTCAGAGCTGTTTGTTTCACAGAGAGCACAGCAATTTGGGGGAAAAAAAATGAAAGCTAAGAAGACCTGATGGTTTCTAATGTGAAGCCTACCTCACATGCAGGAGATTGGTCTTTAAAATACATCCACCTGACTCAGCTCAGAGACACGGTATAGCAAATACTAAGGAGATTGGAGAGGAAGACGTAGAGTTCTGAGAGAAACTGTACCCCAGATTAGTGCATTTAAAAAATGTTCCCAAAGTCATTTTAAGTAATGCAAATTACACCAGAGAATGGAAAGTACTCATACCTCAAACTGCAATTTTGTTATCTGCACAGAATCCTTTGCCTGAAACATCTCTAGCAAGCCCTTGGTCCACTTACGCATGTAACAAGTGTGTTTATTTTGTCAGGGACAGAGAAGAAGAGAGGGAGCAGAAGCAGGTTTCAGAGAGTAACACCATCAGTGCTGTGAGCCCTGTGACACAGAAGCAGTTTCTCGTAGTTAAAATGGTTTGTCTGTACACAGGGAGGCTGCTAGGAAATCAAAGACACTATTAGGTCTGTCAATTAGAATGAACCCCTCTTTCCAGCTGTCATAAAATCAATGCTCTCCCCTCTATGCTTGCCCTGAAAACTATGCCGTAATAAACTTCCAGGGGAAGCAGTTACAGAGTATTACCTGAACATAGTGATTGTGCCTGGGTGAATTTGTTCTCTCTGGATACAAATGCTAGTCATAGGTTCCCAAGTTTTTTAATTCTCCCCACAGCAACTGAGATGCAGGTGTGCTGCTCAGAAAAATTCCTGCCTGGGATATCTGCAGCATGCAGTAGTGTCTGCACAGAAACAGATGATCCTCGCACTTGTGTCAGCAGACCTGCGTGGCTGGGCAAAATTAGTTTTCAAAGCAACAATTCAGAGGTGCCATCTGCAAAGCACAAGAATGCATCATACCATGAGAGTACAAAATATATGCATCTTCATCCAAGACACTGGCCTATCTCCCCCTGCCATATGCTCCAACTGCTAAGCTAAGTTCCTGTTCCTGAGGATGTGCCAAACAGTAAAAACAGCATAACCCCTTGAGTTATATCCAGTAACGCAGGGATACCGGATCTTCAACTGATCATCATTCAGCAGCTGAAAATTCAAATGAAGATGTAATAGTCATGGCTACTAGTGAAAAGTGAAGAGAATCAAAAAGTAGGAACAAGAAGAAAGTAACCGGAGATGGGCTTCATCTTTCCTTTTTCTTTTCTTTTTTCCCCCTCCCTGTGTTAGTCTCCTGGGTCTCACTCAGCGGGAGGGAACTCATGAAGGGATTAAAGAAAGAACATAAGCCAACATCAAGTAAGGGGTAAGTAACTGAAAGGTTGTTGAATTTAAATACATTTTAATTCACTCTTGCTTCCTTATTGAAAATTCAAAAAAGATCTTTCAGAATTTAAGAGTGAAATTGATAGTGATTAACAGAAATTCAGATAATTGAGTAATCAACCCAGATTGTTACAGAATTCATTGGAGAAATAGACACCTCATGAATTTTTTAAGCCAACATAAAGAATCTAATGGAGAATCACATCTCTGCTAGCACAGCACACTACCTTTAAAATCTTTCACTCAGAATGGCCAGACCTGAACTGCGTATTTTCAAACCAGAAAAGATAAAAGTAAGCCAAAAGCACCTACCCCAAAGACTACTGGGGAATTAATGTTGATTCTCAATCAGTTTTTATCCAAATTCAATAGTGTGGGGTTACACTTTCACTGGAATGAAGGTTTAACAAGCACAAGAAAGAACCTTGGAGCAATAATTAGATAATTACAGAAATGCCATCCCTTTAAGTACCACTGAACTGCTCCCACAGGGGATTCACAGGAAGACCCTCGTACAAAATGAGTGGAAATCCAGCACCAGTGCTGAGAGATATCGGCCCCGGTTCTGCACTTACTGACATAGATAATCTCACACAATGGAAGTCCAGGCTGTGCTGATTTTCACCTGTGCTCACCCCTGCACATAAGAAGCATCTATTCTTTGCTGGAAAAATCCTTCCCTGGTTACTGTCTTTATGGCGCCTCATTTGCAAAGGAACAAAGGTTGTTTCACTTCACTAAAAAGTGGGCAGTAGGATTCAGCAAGGGAAGGAATTTGGGTGACAGGAATATCAGCTCCGTTGAACCATCTTCCTCTTCACAGCAGGTACAGAGAGCTGTGAAGGTATGGGGAGCACGAAGTAGAGAAGGAACACATTCAGAAATAAGGCTGCAGTTCGAGCCTTCCTCTGCCTTCCTCTGCTGTTGGCTACAGCCATTGCCATAGAGCAGCTGCGGGCCATCAGCAGTTGAGCGGGCTTCCAGCCAACCCAGTTTATTTGCCCAGTGCCCAACACATGATTATTCTGTGGGATCCTGAGCAGGAAAACAACTTGTCCCTTGCACACCAGTGATATCCAAGTATAAAACAAAACATTGTGTATGAAGGAGGACAACTTCTGTAATCACAGCGTTGGCCAAATCTTTAGGAAGACTGTAAAGACTGAGGCAGGGAAAATTGAAGGCACAGTTTTCAGCACAAGTAAAGCCACAAGTTATATCCCATGTTGCCAGCAGAAATCAGGGGTTTTTTCTAGTAATTTGTTTTGTTTTTCTGATTTTAATGTTTGCTATCTCAGGCACTGTACATATGAATCTTTTTTACCGTATATTAAAAAGTATGTTTTAACTAGGCTTGGTGAACCTTTAATTTTCTTTCAAAGTGTCCTAGGTGCATAAGTCATCTTGGCGTTGCCATCTTTACCTTAGTGCATCCCCTGTGTCTACGTACGTAATTCCCAAGTCACATGCATTCCTGGTGCTGCCTGGCAGGGCTTAAAGCAGCAAGACAAGATGTTATAATGTGTACATCAGCCTCACACTGACTATTGTAGAATGAGGGAAACAGAGGTAAAAGCATTCACAGTAAAAAAATACTCAGTGAAGAGAAAAGCAAGCAAACAGGAATCCATTACATGCATACAATACAATGGATGTTATCAGAATCTGGGACATGTTTTATATAGATACACCTACTATTCTTAATCTTCTTTAGTTTAATTAAGGCAATTATTCACTGGGCTCTAGATACTGTGCAGAAAATTATATCTTTTTATCTGCAAAGAGTGCTAGCTGCACATTGCTTCTTTCAGTGGCTGGGTGATACAGAGTAGGCATTTCCCCCTGTCACGAAAAAAATGCCATTTTTTGCAAGAGTTTAGTGATTATGGATGCTGTCATTCCTACCACTCCAGAAATGTATTTATACAGAATTGCTTCCTTCAGCACAAGCCCCCTCTGCCTGGCACCTCATTCCTGGATTGGTGCGCCTGGAAGCAACCAGAGCTTTAGCAGCATCTTCTTTAGTGATAGAATGTGAGGTTTTAGAAGGAGGCTGTGATTCAGTGCATCACTTGAGCACCTGCTTGACTTTAAGCGTGTGTGCACTCCTGTGCTTATTCAGCAACCGCTTGAGGCCGGGCCCTACATTACAGCTTATGCTTAAATTACACGGAAGCCCTTTGGACTCAAGCATGTTTCAGCGCTTTGTGAAATAGGATCCACAGTGATTAGGAACCCAGAAAACATCCTGAGTATAAACAGATTCTGATAATTGTATTTTACTTGGACTAAATTTGCTTGGGCATAAGACTGAAGAAAGTGGATTTGAACACAAATGTATCCAAGGTGCTTCTTTATTGTGAATTTTCTGAGAACAAGCACCTTGCATCTATACATTTTTCCCTTGATGTCAGCTTTTCTAGTGAGTGGTTAACAAATGCTAACCTTTAAATTTTGGGCATGAGACATCGACTCCCAGATATGTTCATTAAATTCAAAAAGTCTCTAGAGGGATTGCTGTGCTGTTTTGGAAAGGGGCCAATCACCCTACTTTACCCAGCTATATGGCTCTCACAGGAGGGACCTGCCTCCAGGTTCCCCGCCACCATGTGCGTTTAAAGCTGCAAAGAATTTAAGAGATCTAGGAAGAACAAAATCAACTAAAGGCTGATTTCCCTTCCAGCACATTCAGACAGGCCAAAGGTTGAATGCGCTTGGCTTTGTTGTGGGATGGAATTTCCTAGGAAGAAATCATTGTTTATGAGAAGCTCAGCCAGAAGGCTTGGTCTCCAGCCTGCTACCGAGATGCCTTGGAAGTGCTTGTCATTTTTCTCTCTCTTTTTACGTATTTTTTAAACAACCTGGCTTACTTACCTTACAAAATGCCTACCTGAGAGTCTCCATGTTACTGGACCAACTATTCAGAGAGATAAACTGATACCCTCAAAAGAATACGTAAAAGAAAATAGCTGTATTTTATGTAAGCATTTCATACATCCATGAGCGTTCACCAGGACGCATTTGCACAGGGCAGAGACTGATCGCAACAGATTGAATGGTCTGACTTTAAGCTGGCATCTTCAGTATGCACACAGAACAGACCCACGGCTGGGAAGAACCGCTCTTGCAAGTACAGTCTTGAAAATGTCTACTGAAGAGACAAAACTGAAAGTATATGAAGCTAATGTCTTTCTTCCCCTCATCTTTGTGATTTTAAATCTGGTTTAAGAGTTGGGCGAATACTGAGGGAGAGTTAAAGGGTTAGTTCTGCCCCAGGCAGAGAGCAAGAAGTATGGAGGTTTTCCTCTGGGTTTTGTTTTAGGTTGGTATTTGTTTTGAAGCAGAGATTGTATCGGAATTGTTTTCCCCACAGGCATTTTTCACAGGTACACACACACGCATGACATGGTTTAGAGATATTTTTTTTATCAGAGTTAGGTTAATGGTTAGACCAGATGATGTTAAAGGTCCCTTCCAACCTAGACAATTCTATGATTCTGTGCAGGCACACACAAGTTGTCCTTCAAAAATTGGTACACCTGCAGGACTTGGTTACTATGTGCAAGATGTCAATTTTGTGCTATTTATTCAGAGTACTACATGCTGTAACAAAGCATCTTTCTTCTCTCCACACCCATTCTTACTAATACAACTGGAAAGTAGCATTTGAAAAGAGGAATGAGTATTTCCTGCAGAAGGAATATCGATGATGATGCACTTAACTGTGGTTTCCACACTGTCACAGTGTGTACAAGAGGAAGGAGGGTCTTTTAAAGTTCCTCTAATCTTGAGTTCCCTAGGATGTTCAGCAACTGCCAGAAATAAATGCAGTGAGATATATTCTTTTGGTCCGTGAAGTAAATTAACCATTATAAATGTGTTACATTTATAATTAAGAGATTGATTTACATTTTGTTGCATGAAAAAATATGCTGTGGCAATGATATAAAACAATCCAAAGCTTAAAAAAAAATGATTCATGCAACAATTTCCCCAAGATTATTCCCAGTAAAGCTTCATAGTTCCTGTCTCAGTGTTTGTATTTCAAGATTCTATCTCTTTTTCTGAAAGACACACACATCCCACTTTTCCCTGGCATCTCCTAAATAACCACTACATATCCTTTCCTTCCCCCACCTCCTCCCCCTTGCCTTTC
The DNA here is from genome assembly GCA_013400375.1 of Thinocorus orbignyianus. Classification (NCBI taxonomy): domain Eukaryota; kingdom Metazoa; phylum Chordata; class Aves; order Ciconiiformes; family Thinocoridae; genus Thinocorus; species Thinocorus orbignyianus. Next base: position 72,372 of record VXBW01001570.1, read on the forward strand.
TACAGGGTTCTCTTCTCTTTTTTCTTCCTTTTCTCTCTTGTTCTGCTGCCTCCAGGACCTCATAGTTACTACTTCATGCCCAATCGCTCCTATTCACTCCTGTCTCTCTTTCTCTCTCTCCACTGGTAAGGAAAACTTAGCAGAATGTGGTATTCTCCGAGCACTCTTTTCATTTAAATGTGAAGAAGAGTCATCTGAGCCTCTGTCCTAGCAAAGAATTGGTCATTTGTCAGTTGAAGAGGTTCCTTATCTTTATGTACTCTTGAATAACTTAAGATTTTGTTGTCTCATGTTTTGGTTGTAAAAACAAGCTTTTTGAGGGAGACCAAAAGCAAAATGGTATTATTCTGTCTAACACAAGTCACAACCAAACGTCTGAGTGCTTAAATCCCCCAGCTATGCCTTTGAGTGTAAATTGCTTTCTAGTAACTAGCTCATCGGAGGAAGCAGAAAGTTTCCTTTCCCAAAACAGGCAGAAAGGCTGCCTTCGAGCTCCGCACTGCTTAACTTTCAGACATGCTTTCCCTGGTGCCGCACACCAATTGCCTCCCTCCCCACTTACATGCATATTCAATGGACCATATGCTTGATCTCAAATATCTCCGGGCATTATGGATCCTATTCATCAAGAAGTGGCTTGTACACCCATGAAGGTGGGGGGGTGGAGGGGTGGGGAAGAGGCCTTTTCAAAGAGCATTCAAGAGTTTTCTGAGAAAGAAATCCCAGTACACAGTGACCTGTACGTACCAGGCCACGTTCCACTTTAAACTAAAACCACATGTTTTTGCCAAAAACACACACACAGGCATTAAGAAATTCTCATTATTTCACCATAAGGGAGGCCTGTATAGAGATCTCATGAGGGATTTAAGGAGTTTATTGACAAACACAAATCTAGTGATTCCTTGGAATCCAAAGTGGTTTGTGGGATGACAAGGCAGTCCCATCACCAATCCCCAGTACATGACAAAAGCAGAGATAGCTCCAAAGCCGACACACCAACTGCCTCGGGATCTGCCACGCAGCCAGATGCCGTGTTGGGAATTTTTTCCTGACACTGTGGCATATGGGCTTTGCATTGCCATTTGAAGATCACGAGATGGACAGAAACAATCTGGAGAGGGTGGGAAATGGATGACACATCAGTCCGGTGCTTATGTTTACTGTTTGGTTATTAGGCAGTGCTTCAATGCATCTTTGGCTTAAAGGCAAAGGAAAATCTTGAACCAAAGGAAGTCCTGTTCTAACTGTATTAGTTCCAACACAGTTAGTGTTGAGAACAGTTTATCAATTTGTTTGCTTTTTGTTTTTTTTTTTTTTTTTTTAATAAATTCAAGCAATTTTCTCCCCCTGTATGTTGCCAGAGAAATACAGGAGCAGTTTAGAATTCAATTCAAATAGAAATTATGTCACTATGTAATCATACCTGTTTCTCAAAGCTGTGGTAGTCTGTCCACTGCCTTGTGAATTAAATAGTCTCTGCAGTCCTGCCACCGACTGCAACCAGACCCAGCAAAGGCTAAGAGGATCCCACATGTGACTGACTCACAGGTGTCAGATCTATCCCTTGGTCCAACATTAGAGACTTGTCTGACATTGCAGAACTGCACTAGATTTTGCAGTGAATGAAGGAGGCACTATGCAAGCAGCCAACAAACTGCTCAGTGTCACAACTATAAGGTAGTAGTTTAAAAGCAACACTAGTTTTAATGTTCTTCCTTCTTATAGCCCTTCTCCACTACGGTTCAAGCCCAGAATGGGCTTGGGTTCCTCCAGGCAAAGTTGCTGTATCCATTAAAACCAGCTGCTGCTTGGGGGGAAAGTAGCTGGAGACATCTACAGGGGCTGGAACTACCAGTGGGAGTTGGTGAGGAGACAGGAGGTGCAGAGGAGGAGGGGACCACTTGCAAAGGAAGTGTGTACTAAGGAAAAAACACCAGAGAGCACGAGGAACGTGCACAGCAGGATGAGGATAGAAAACAGGAATGTAAATAGCACTGCAGAATGTTTGGGACATAAGAAAAAAAAAAAAAAAAAGCTGAATATCAGGAAAATTATGTAAATTTTCATTATGAAGCAGTGATGGGGTAACGATGAGGGACCACATACAGGAGTTTCAAGAGCAACAATGTGCCATGATGACTTGGTTTCATCCTTTTCAGGAGAGCTTGGTCTGATTGTTGCTCAGAGTCGGTCAAGTAGTACTAAACTAAACAACCCCTGATGTGACAACTTCCATTCTCCTCATGGACCCTTCACCCACATATAGGTACACCTGCCTTCTGCGCCCACACAGCCTCAGTACACAGGTTGGCAGCCCAGCTACCTGTGAGCCACCCATAAGGCAGGAAACACTCTGCTCCTGCTGCTCCAGCTGTTCTGCAAACTTTGGAACTTGGAGAATTACGATCAATGTGTGTGTTGCCCCTCCTTGTTTACATGGCAAGTGGGGATTCCCCCATCCAGTTACTCCTGACCCAGCCAGTACTATGTGAAAGGAGAGATGGAGGAAGACCATGTTCCTGCACCAGTTATTCCCAACACCATTTGCACAAAACATACCAGGCTCTGAATGTAGTGCGTTCTACAGCCAGTGAAGAAAATGGTGCTCCTTCCTGTCCTGCTGCCTCCCACGTACCTTTACTATTTTTGTCTCACATTTGTTTTTTTAACACCGTAAGCAAGATTTCTCTCAGTGGTGTTGATGGGCTGGAAAAAAAGAAATAACGAAAGAAAAATAAAAATAAGTGAAAAGATGGAATTACATTTCTCACCTTGTGCATGCACTGCTTGGACTACAGCATTTGTACTTATGAATCCTGAATAAGTGTTTGACCTTTTCATTGTTTCTTCACTCACTGTTCTTTCCGTTCCACTTCCCACTCTCTGTGGTACTGCATCTACTTTGTTAGTTACTCTTCAGCCTGTTTCTTCTTGCTTTGTTGAATTCTGACTCTGCAAACAGATGTTTGTGCAAAAGTTCCTACTGCCAGCAGGACTCCAACACAGATTTGGATGCATGAATGTCCCTGTCTTCAGTAGGGTCCTTGACTTTATTTTAAAATAGAAAAAGAGCTAATACAATAATACATTTTAATTAAACCATACACAACTCCTTTCACAAGCACAAAGAAAATCCTACCCTATCTCCACAGCAGTGTTGCATAAGAACAGAGAGCATCTTTTCATACCTGTGGCTTTAATGGCAAGAGTCATGAGACATATACAATATTGTTTAAAAACTGCACTGCTTATACTTTCACCCTGTGAGTGGCTCCTTGTAATGGGGTTTACAATGGATTAGTTCAATCTTAAAAAGGAGATAGAAAGATAACTCCTTGAGCATGCTGAATGAGATGCTGTGAGCTTGTTGCGATAGGGATATTAGTTGATTGGCGTCAAACATCAAGGATTTATTTATAGTGCATCAAGCCTGATGATGACAGGGATGCAGATTGTCAAAGGATATCAGTTCTTAAAGAGATGGGTAAATATTTAAGGGCTGTATTTTCAGATTAGTTTGAGTTTCCAATCCTCTCTCATGAAACCATGATCTCTGTTGCCTTCAGTCTAGGATATCTGGTCTTTCAAGAGATGCATCATGCTACTTTTACAGCTCCATTTCTTAAAGGGCATCAGGGAGACAGACTTGCCCCTCATGATTCTTCACAGTGCACCTTCCCCTGCAAAAGTACAAATGGCATCCAAGATACTTGTACTTCCAGCTCCGGGTGCAAGTTGGAGCTGTGAGCCCAACTGTGGGCATAGACCAGATCTAGAGAAGCCAGAGGTGGGATCTGTAAGAGGCAGAGCCTGCAGGGCTATTTTCCCATGAACTGCAAGCACCGATCCCACTGAATGAAGGGGATGGGATTACAGGGAAGACTTACAATTAAATGGTCCTCTGGATCACCTCCCTGCCACCTTTGCTTTTGCTTCCAGGCCAAGTCGTTGTTATCCAAGTCAGCAGTTCAGTCCTAATTCAGCCAATACAGACAGTGGCTGCTTTCTGGGCTCCCTCTGAACACCTGCCTGCAGGTGCATTACAGAAGCTGTACGAAACTTAGAAGAAAAAATGTTTTAGCCGAGAAGGATTTTATTCATTCTATCATTTTCTGAGGACCGTGGAGAACATGGTTGTATATTTTCAGCTGTAAAAACTGGTTTTCACTTTATTAGCTGGAGTCACATTATAACACTCACATATGGGAAAAACTTTATTCAAAGATTTCAGAAAGGAAAAAACATGGGTTCCTCACCTAAAACAAAACATTCTCTGGAAATATCCTTATGATTTTTATCAGATCAACTTATTGTGTGATGACAGTTTGGAAACAAAGTAATATAAGAAGCTACCATTCCAATCTATATTTCTAAAACTCTCAGAAATGTGAAAAATAAATTCAGCCGATTGATCAGAAACTAGAGGGACTATGCTTAGGAAGAGGTAACAATATCCACTCTGCAAGATAACTCTAACTCATTGTTAAGACAGCTCCACTGATTGCAGTCAAGTTACAAGAGGAGTTAACGTGTTCCACTGCACTAAAAGCAGTCAGAAGATTACCAAGTAAAAATACATATTTTCGTAATATCCTATGAAGTACTTTTTAAGAAAAAACTTTGGCTTAAATCCCCCCCCCCCCCCTCTTTTTCTTTTTTTTTTTTTTCTTTCTTTTTTTTTGATGTGTTTTCAGGCATAAACTTACAAATGAAAAAAGGATGTTTGTGTTTGTCAGGCTAGGTCCTTGCTGTTCTGCACCTCAGCTTCACAGTTTGGTTTTGCCCAGCTAGTAGCGAGTGAAGCCTATGTACTAAACAACTCATGCTGAAGGAGAAGCAGCTGCTCACTGACACTGCTCTCCGCAGCACACAAATCTTGCACTTTTGCAGAAAGAGAACAAATACTTGCAGAAAATACACACGGAGTTTGATGCTCAAGGGGTATAAAATTAGGTCCAGTGTATTGACTAGGGAAATAGCCTGCAGGCCTTAGGCCAGCGAGGCTGCTTGCCAGTGACTTCATTAGGGCTTTTGCCTATGAAAGGGCTGCCTGTTTGGATCCTGGAAACTTGCATCAATACGTCATTTTGTGTGACTAAAGTAAGCAGAATGTGTCCAAAGCGCTGGCCTGTTACGGACCTCAATCTGCCTCCATTTGCAGGCAATGTCACTCTTCGGAAATTGGGTTTTGATTTGATCCGAGGCTCTTTTCAATAGGACTTTCATCACTGACTTCAGCTCACAGAGTGCCTCATGCAAAGGTCCCCCACTCTCCCTTATATCTGCCCACAAAAGACACCGGCAGCTGATCTCCTTCACAGACTTTGGCCAGGAATCCCAGAAACTCCCGAAATCTTGGCTAATTCCAGACAGTGTTTTGCATCCTTAGGATAACCCTCCCTGCTCTGTATCCCTCGCCTCATGGCATTGGGGCACCCGCAACACCATAATGCCAGTGACTCCCACAGCTCCTCCGCAGGGAGGAGAGGAAGGAAAGAATAGGGTATCATAACAGATGCAAAAACTGTGCACATCTGGCAGTATAAACTTACATACTTACATTGTAAAACCTTTTAAGATGATGTTCCAGTGGTTCAAGGGCAAAAGATGGTGAGAATCCAGCAAACTTCTCGGGCTTCAGTGTTTTCTGATACCATTATGGCAGTAGGAGGAGGGATAAACTAGTTTGGTGGACTAAGTAAAATTGCTTCTGGAGTTGCAATTTTTTGTCAAAGAGCAGACAGAGAAAACAAAAAACCTAGGGACCAAAATTCCAGATCCCTGAATGAACAGTGTATACAGACACCTAAACCATTGACACTCACGTAGGGCAAAACCAGGAAATGCAAGAATGTTGAATTCTTTATTATACGCTAAGAAATATCACAGCAAGCATTTCAGAGGTTTATGGTAAATTACCATCCTTCTGGGATTTATTGGAGATTACACATTTTTCTTTCCTGCTTGTTTTTTTTCCCTGAAATTCACTGAGAAAACGCATTTTAGTTGCCTCAAACTAACAGCATAAAAATCTTTATTAGAGGACAAATTGAAAGTGATTACTCTACTAATGAAAATAAAAAGCACAATTACTTCTGGAGACTTCATCTACAGCTCACAGCACAGTAGGTCTAATGATTTCTGAGAATTCATTAAGTATTTGTGTCATTATAAGCATGCTGTAAGTGCCACACACGTATATTTATTACTCTGCTGAATCAATGTTGATTTGATCAGCTTACCTTTGACATCAGCATTTCATAAATTTCTTAGTCATTTCCCCATGATGACCTCACAAAACACACTCTAAATCAGTCCTAAGCTGTTTGAATGCTTCCCATCCTTCCCATTATGCAGCCCTACTCCTAAAATCTTACTCTTTTCCCTTGCCCTGTCCCCCCCTTACTTCCCCATTCCTTTTTCTTCTGACCCCATGTGCTAAAATTCTGAATTAACTGCGTTTATCAGCTCACCTCTTAAAATACGTATCATTGAAGTGAAAGGAAAGGAGAAGCAAAAAGCACAAAGTTTATTTTTAGCAGATGGGACCTAATTGTACAAAATTTAGCAGGGGTTATTTCTCTCCCCCCCTCCCCTCACTTTTTTTTTTTCTGCCCCCTTCTTGCCCCCCTCCCAGTTCCTGGGTTGCGCTCCCTTCAATCTTGTCAGCTGTAAAATGGGTCTCTTTTTAACCTATAATGGATCAGCGAGATTAAAGGTGAAGTCATGAATTAGTAGCAGTGACAGCCCAGCACGATGGCCCCGGCAGCAGGGGGTCTCCCTTTGTGCTAGTCCACTCTGACCCCCTGTGCCACTCTCCGCCTGTGGGAACCGGACAAGAAGAATGTTGGGGTGGGGCTGGGGGCCGCCATCCCCAGCCCCTGTGCCCGGCCAGCACCCCCAACACATTCTTTCCCTGGAAATATTCTGACATCACCCCATCATACCTCCTCGCTGGCTCCTTCGTTAGCTCCTTTATGCCTTGCCGGCGAGGGACAATGGTGGTGGAGGAGGAGGAGGAGGAGGGGAGGGGGGCATCTTTCCCAAGACAACTTTTTCAGAGGCTGTGGACCTAAGGCAAGCTGGGTTTTGAAGATTGGGAGGTGGGTGAATCTTCTAGGAGTTGGGCGAATTTTCTAGGAGTTGGGCTGTGTGGCGTGAGGTGCTACTGCCAGTGACAAAAAAAAAAAAGAAAAAAGTGAAGCACGTCCAACAATGTAGAAAGATTTATTTGGGTTTTGAAACCTGAATTTCTGAAACAAAAACAAATACCATTCCCACCACAAACACAGCTTGTCCAATATCTACTTTTTTTCCCTAGAAAGTACATCAAAGTTGCCCTTTAAACCGTTGCAAATGTAGGATGCATTTCCAGTTGCTTCCATGAAAGAACCGTGGTAAGGCAGCATCAGAGAGAATCACAAATGACAGGAGCTTCCTCTTGAAAATTCCTCTTTCAGGGAACACCTGAGAGCAGAGGGAAAGTAACAGAGCTATGCCTTTCTGCAAGTATGAGACAGGCTGGTCTTCCTGTTCAGGTTCTCTGGGATGTATTCTGTCCTTACTGAAATGTAAATGCAGTGTTGGCTTCAGCCTGTCTTCCAGGATAAGCAGCTAGACTTTCCAGGGTCTCCCTCAATTAATTCACTAAATAATTAATTAATTACAACAGGATTCCTCATCCTGACTGGTTTACCCTGTTGGTGAAGAAAGTTTCACATTTCTGAACATGTTGTCCTGAAGTTTTTAAAGCTGCCCTATTGCACCTGCCACCAGAGCCATCCCGGTTCAAACCATTTCTGCAGGGGATATAGCATGCATGCAGGACTGAGCCAGCAAGGATGGTCCCAGAAAACTTGGAAAGGATTTTCCCTATAAAACCATAAGAGCATCACTATAAACAATTTCACTGTGAGGAGACGCTTCATTCCTGTGGTACCATAAAGTCTGGTGAGAATTCACTATCTCTATGCCTCGAAGTTCTCTGCAGGAGGTTCCTCCACACACCTTTGTAGGGTCAGGTGGGACTTAGGCTCCTGAAACAACACAAAGGCACTTTAAGATGTTTAAATTCAATATTGTAATTCCTGCTTAGAGACTGTCTAGCCCTGGGAAAACAGTAGTGTTTGCAGCATGCTCCTATTTTGCTCTTAAAGATGCCGGGCCACTTGCTTTTCTGCCCCAAATGGAGTAGTTTGGCAAATGGCTCCTCTTTTAACTAACTTTACAGATACTCCCAGGATTCGTAAGAAAGAAATCTTGATCCAGTCTTGAAGTGGAGGGTAAAGGAATCAAAGTTTGTGTTACAGCCAGTTTTGTTTTCTTATATGGTCCCATTTTGTCTTTTCTGTGGATCACCCTCTAAGGACATGGGGACATCTCCCAAAAACTAACTTGGAGAAATTAATGAATGGCCCAGATAAATACAGGGAATGGGCAGGACAGACACCACGAGCCTCTTCATCTCTTGAACAACATGTGCTCACACAACTTGCATCTGACTGGAAAACTCACCCCAGCCTGACATCACTCCTTTTGGGTCCAGCCTGCTCCAGCCCACACCACAGGACGAGTATGCACATAGTCACTACCAAGGGAAAGCAACAGCTCAGAGGGCTTCAGGAGAAGCAGTTCTGTCTCAGGCCCCAAGCAGCAGTGGGCACCAGCTGGAAGCAGTTGGCGAGATGTGCAGATGGCACTGTCTGAAGCAGGTTTCTGAGTAGATGATCTGACAGCATTTCCACATCAGTTCATGTCAGCTGTGTGGTGTCCAGTTACACTTTCTGCAGGTCTGCTGGACCTTTTTCCCAGAACAAGCTCCCTCCCTGCCTGGCATCTAGGAGGCTGCGATCCATAACGCTACATTTTGAAGACAAAGAGGGAAGTGCATTGGAGCTGTACCTAACCGGCAAGGGAAGACTGCAGGATGCACATTGCAAAGCGTCGCTTAGCAACATGCCATGAAAGGAGTACAACGGGGCAGAGTGATTCCTGGACCAAACGGGACCCTCACGAGTTGCCACTGAAATCACCTTCCATGTAATGCCCTCCAAGTCCAGGCTGTTTCGGGACAAGAGTTCAGATCGCATCCAGCAACGGGCTTAGCAGGATGAGCAAAGTTGCCTGTCTGGCATGTAAGATGTTCTCTTACACACCAGGTAGATTGGGATCCCTGCAAAGTGCAGCGTCGGTACCTGTCCGGTATCTATAATGCTCTTCTTTTTCCTTAAGAAATGGGGGATGTAGGTGCAATCTTTCCTCTTTCCAAGAGAAATCAAACTCATGTCTCACTCTTCCTGAAGGGGAACCCAAGCTCTAAGCAGTAGTATGTCCTCAGACAGGAAAGGTGAGGACAAGGCTGATTTTACCCCTCAAATCTTTCTTTGAAATACAAATAGATCCAGGTTTCCCCACTCAGCCCCTAGGCTACAGGATTATGCTCCTTTCTGGTGTTCACCAAAAGTGAATGCCTGGGTGCCCCAAGCTACTAGCCAGGCAGTAAGTACAACCTGGAATGGGAAATATGTCTCCCCAGCAAGACGAGAGACCGGAACCTCCTAAATCCGAGGTAGATGTACTGGCCAGTAGACGTCTACAAAGGATTATATAAAACACTGGATGTGTCCTACGTTTAAAAACAGATGCTATTTAGATTTTTTGGAAGAAGTGTTTTAGTCTCCCACAATGAGGAGGGTGAGTGAGGGTGTGCACACAGGCAGGCAGGGCTAACTGCCGTGAGGCATGGGTGAAGGTCCCTTGGGAACACCTCAATTCAATCCTTCCTCTCTCCAAGCTGGTTATGGTAGGCAGAGTGGGCCAGAGATTTTGGAATCTCTTATATACTGTGTGGGATTGCAGGGACATAGTATAAGGCTTAGGACCCCGCTGTGAGGAGGAGTGGGGAGTGGGAAGAAGTTCTCCATAGCATTCATTTCTTCCATTAAAGGCTTCAAAGGGTTTTCCTGGAATTTGGTCCCCACATCACCCAAACAAAAAGAGGAAGAACAGTATTAAACTTACAGACTAGTTGTGTTGCCACAACTCTTGATTTCATCAGGTATAGGTATTTCTTCTTAAAGCTTGGGCTCTTGGATTCAAATGACTCAGTGGGACTCTCAACATTAAGGAAATAAAAAATGAAGTGTCCTCAGGATCTGGAGAACAGCTTGGAGACAATCACCTTTCTAACGTTAATATCAGAGAGCAAACAACAGTTGATAAGTAAACGTCAAAAAGTACTTAAAAGTACTGTTGATTAAAAAACATTATAAACAGCTAACTTTTGTGTTGTGTTCTGAGATTTCAAAGCTCATCTCAAGTTTCGTGGCCCTTGACTCGTACCTACTGAATGGTGGAGCCTGGGAACTCTCTGACTTCACCAGGGCCAGGAACATTTTACAGATCTCCCTCTTCGGAACTGGGAGAGGTTCCCTTCAGTGTTGGGAAAGGCTGGGATAGGGATGGAAGTCTTCAGCCAGAACTTATGGGAGGCCCAAGGAGGAAATCACCTCCCAGAGTCACAGAGGCATCAGACACCTGTGCATTTGCTCTGAACAGTTGTTCCCTGTCTCCCTCTAGCCCTGGAGTTCCTCCACAACCCAGAACCCAGCCTTGGGGACAACTTGAGTCTCCATGGTAGCTCATTAGCAGCTGAAGAAGGGACTGAGAGGGAAGAAATCCAGTCCCAAGCCACAGTAACTTTCATCACCATTTCTATGAGAAACACCTGAAGGGCTGTGGCCCCCCTGATTACTGGTGTCAAACCTACAAGAGTGCATGGACTGGAGCTAGCATGGAGACTGGGTTCCCTGTTATGCCTCCTGCTCCTGCATGTGCTTAAGATGCCCCAAGCTCCCTCCATGGTTATTACTGTTATCTGCCCCTTCTCACCAGAGTGGTGGTGAGCAGTGCTGGGTGCTGGAAGGTGGGTGGCAGGGCTGGTGCTCTTCCATACCCTCTGCAGGCTATCACTTTCTTCTGTTGCACAAGGAGAAGGGGTGCGTGTGCATGTATTTATGTGAACATACGTATGTGCTGGAGCAGAGTCTGTGACATTGTTCCTTTTGCTCTGCACAGGGTGGGTCAGGATAGGGGAGGACACCATTTAGTCCTTCCCTTACACACCTGCACAGGAAGGATGGAGGTGTTATCTGTCCAGGACACGGGACTGACATGGGCTAGGTTAATCTCTGTTTTTGCCATTCCCTGTTCCCTGGAAAAAAAAGAGGGAGAGTAAAACCAATCCTGAACCACAATGTGGTGTTAACCTGCTTTAAACAGAGCCTACGGTAAAGCCACAGTTTAAGGCCATCTCTTTAATGAGTCACTCAAGTAGTTTCTTCCTGGAGGAAGGATGGGATTAAAAGCCATTTACAATTATCAATGCTTCTCCAATATTTCACTATCAGTCCAGTCCTCGATATTCAAGAAGAATGTAACTCTGAAAAAAAATCTATTTGCCAAAAACATAGCAAGCCAAGTTTTTAATTGTTATGTGGATGCCCGTTTCTCACACTGCTCACTCAGAAAACAACCAAATGAAACATTTCATTCCCCACTACTACACACCGAGGAAATGCTGGAGATACATTAAAACATCAAGCATTCAGATGGCTGCAACTTCTCTCAAATACTATTAAAGACAAGCAAAAATGTCTCCATTAGGAATACAAAAACATTTTGTGACCAATCCTCTCCTAGAAAGGTTTATTATAGTTCTAAAGTCAATTCCTGCTCTGTTTTTTTCAGATACCTACTAAACTGCATTGTGAGAAAAGTGTAAAGAATTTTTACTTCCATTAGATTTTTATTTTAATCACCTAAAAATCATTCTTATGGAAATGAGAAAGACAAAAAGATTCCCCAGGGACTGAGAAACTTCACTGATTTGCATCATTAACACTGAAAAGAACTTGCCTGGAAATGGCCCCTTCACGATTTCTTTTATTTACATTTCCAGACAAAAATAAAATTATTTCAACAAGAAGGTTTCTTCTAGATTCATATCCCTTTTTGATTAGTCTAGTTATTAAAACATGAATATAGTCTGCTGTGCTTTGATGGACTGATTTACTCTTTGTTATACTGGAAATTTTTTTTCTTTTCTTTTCTTTCTTTTTTTCCCCCCAAGTTTTTACCCCATTTGTAACGGGTTTGCAACTTGTGGACTCTCAGTGATCATTGATTGTATTAGCATTCGTAATTAACACCAGCAATTGTTAAGACACTTTCCGAACAATTACCATTTGTGGCACAGAATGAGAGAAAAGTGACATTCATTTAGCTAAACTCTGCAGTTTTCATTTAACAAGCTTGTCCAAGCATAAGCAAAAATGAAAAAACAGAGAACACTAAATATATATTTAAATACAGACAAATTTCTATGACAAACTAGTTCTTTCAAGGCTTGAATCAAAATTTTAAACAGTTTACCTTCTTTGTGTCTTCTGAAGAGTTTTATGTAACAAACTTTCAGTGTCATCACTAATAGCAGCTCATGCCAAGGATTACTTTCTTAAAACTGCTACTCAAGCCTTGTGATTTGCAGTACACTTCTTATTACAGGATACATTATGCAGAAACCCTCTGCTATGTGATGGGACATGGCAACCCTGCTGTGAGAATGCCTATCAGCGCTTCTTTTAAGGCCCTTTCTCAATTGTCACAAAGTATTTTTTAAGGTTAAAAGGTGTAAAATTATTCTGAAATGCTTTTCTGACCTGTCGCCTATCACTGCAAAAAGCTATAGTTCATTTTTTTTTTCTAAAATTGTATTTTTTAAATGTGGTAATATTATAAGAATAAAGCCAGTAAGAGAAATATAGTTTTCTATGCTTTTTATGATATTTTTTGTAATTTTTTCACTAGTGATACACATTAAGATTGTGGGTCCCTTTTTATTTCTGATTTTCTTCATTATGATTCTTCCTTTCCTGTGAGTCAGTTACAATGTGCAATTAATGAGAAACCAGCAATTTTAAAAAAATAATAATCTTTTCATTTATATTTTTGTGGATTGTTCAAATGAATTCCTGAATCATATTCTCTAATGTAAAAGTCAAATGCAGTGGGGTCATGAAGCATAATCTCATTATACTGGTATATAAAGCTCACAAGATCTGTCATTCTTCAAGTGCTACCTGTACTTTGATTGAAACAACATTGAATATCAGCAGGAAAACTAGAAGAAGGCTTCTATTCTTTAGGCTGGTGGCTGGCTTTTATGGTTTTGCAAGCTGCTTAACTCTAGATTTCCCAGGCTACATGCACAATTCAAGGTCAACGATCCTATAGTTTTAAATCCTGTGCACAAGAGGTTACCATCTCCCATTGTCTGTAGCTTAGGATTTCCAAGGGCAGCTAACTGTTTATGTGCTGGTAAAGTGCTGGAAGGTGTCTGAAATCACTTTACACTAAGTTTCATGGACTGTTCTGTAACATGGTCTTATCAACCTATACTGGAGAACTCAACCTTGCAGTAAAGAAATGTCAGGCGTGAAGGTCCTGATTATCCCATCTGATGCATGATACAGGCACACAACAATGTGAGTTGCAGCTGAAGCCAAGAATGCTGTGCCAGCTTTATGCCTTGAGTTGTGTGGCCTGTACCAGAACACCAAGGTGATCATGCCCAAGACTATGGCACGGCTACAAGAAGTGATAAAAGCAGTAAGAAGGCATCATTGTATTGCATTCAGGTATCTGTGAGGATAGGTATCAGTCATCTCCAACACAAACTCACCTACTTTTCCAGTAAGGTTTTATTCCTGCATCCTTCAACACTGTCAGTGATGAGAATCAGAGCCCTCCACACTCAGGTGTGCAATTTGGGCAACTACTGTGTACTCTGTTGGCATTAGGAAAAGAAAGGAGATTGCACTTTCTGCTTCACACTGATTTTATCACATCCTCTTGATTAACTAGTTGCATTTCATCAGTGTGAACTCTCAACCTGCTTGTTAGTACCTTGATGACCAAACATGAGATGGTTACCATTTATGCAGAAATGGTTTTGGACATGTGGACCATGTGTTTTTGGCACAAGCAGGTGTAGACTGGGAGGAGTGCACTGCTCCCCAGCAAAGCACCCCCCAGGAACCTATACTTCAAGAGGCAGACAGCCCATCTCTCCTGGGTCTTGTGCAGGATAGGAGCAGGGCTTAGCTTCACTCAGCTCCTGGGTGGCAGGAGCAAGTGTTTAGGCCCTGGATGCGAGGGCAGAAATTGAGTCTTCATAGCACAGCACAAAGCACAAGGCAGGGGAGCACACATTGCCATGCTCCAAGGATAACCAGCCAGCCAGCAGTGACTCCCCAGCACCTAGAGAGGCTTGCAGCCTCCAGCACACACAGTCTTAACCCACCTCCCATGAATGGCTGTTTTCAGCAATGCAAGATGGAGTGACTCTTTCAGGCAATAGACCAGCAAATTTCTAAAACAGTTCCCAAGGATTTTAACCTCTGTATATAGAAGTTTCTAAAACATACGAAGTGCAAGCAAGGTCGTTGCTGCCTAGAACAAATCACAAAAATCTGAATAGTCTACAATTCTAGATGAGACTGTTACAGAGGTCACACAATGATCTTTTAAGTTAGACCCTAAAAAATAGTCACTGTTTTTTGAAACATTCACAAAGTAAAAGAAAACAAAGGTTTCAAACTGAACAGTTTGTCTTTATTCCTTGTCAGTCTTCCTGCAACTATTCTGAACGGACAACAACGGCCTTCTCCTACTTATCTCCTTGAAACCTCACTTCTTCCACAGGGAGAAATTCAAGGAGCTTCTGAAGTGAAACCCACCTTTGACTCTCTTTACACTCTGTGTCCTTGTAGAAGGACATTTTGTGTTCATCTTGTGCATTTTCAGGTATGTCCCAAGCACATCCCAGACAAAGAAATCAGTTTAGTGCCTGAGTATTTAACCTAACCCCCTCAAGCCTTGGCCCTGCAAAAATTTATTCATGGATTTGACTGTAAGGATGCGAGTAAACCCTTGCTTACACTTGAGTGTGTGCTTAAATGTACATATACAGCATGTGTATAGTTATTGTCCTAGCTTAGTTCCAACATACAGAGGTTACAAAGTCACTTAGTAAGCATGAAGTAAAAAATGGAATAGTCAAGATGATGCTAGGCAGGTCTCTGTGACCAGACTAAGACACTTTTTAAAATCACTTGAAATTTGCCATGTTGTCTTCACAGGGATTTCAGGTGTGGTAAGTTTCATCTGTTTTAGCCTTTAAAAGTCATCTGTCTATATCTAAAATTAGAGTTCCTTTATCATCTTGAAAAGAAATGTGCATACCCAGATATATCCAGGACATATCCAGAAGATTGTGATCTTCTAGCCCTGGTGAGAAGAAACAATTCACAGACCTACAGGAAGACTAGGATTTGGTAAATACTTACAAGGAGCTGCTGCTGTTCTTCTCAAGTTCCACATTCAATTTCTTCTGCATACAAACTCCAACTGTGACCTCTGGAGAAGTGAGGAATAACAGACAACATTATTTTCTTGATGACATTTTAACACTGTCTTCATACCCATTTCTATATAATAATTTCCATGAAATTACTACAGTGGAGATAGGGTATAAGAAACCTAGAAGGAGCAATCAGCAATCCCTAGGACACTGAGGATTTCATTTTTACAATATTTCAGAGACATTAGCCAAGTTCCTGCAAAAGAATGTCCCTATGCAAAATAGAGAACATCTTGAACACTATTCTTTTCAAAGCACCCACTGAAGACAACGGTGAGTTTTGCAGGAAGTCTGGATCATAGGCATCTGTGGGAAGAGGTGCTCCACGTTATGGAAAGATTAGGAGGACCCATGTTCACCCACAAAACCCAGAACATGACTATGGCTTTCATCCCAAATAAGCAGAAATCTTGCTGCTAATTGCAATGCTTCAGGTTTTGGTATTCAATTATTATCTGCTAATACCAAGGTTGTATTTCGTGCTCTAAGTCAGGATTGTGACCTTGTCACTTAAAAGATGGTTCACAGTCTCTTCATGTGCAAACCAGCAGCATGAGGGCAAGATTGTTCTTCAAAGGTACAGCTACAGCCCACAAACAAGCTGTATCAGATTCCCTCATGGATGGTCATGAATACTTGCCAGGGAGCATGGCCTTCCCACTCCAGTATCTGCCAAGGATGGTGGGGAAGTTTTGCAGATTAAGCAGTATCCTTTGCTTGCACAGCTTACACTGTTTGCTGTGCCCAGTCTAACTGGGGTATTGAGTACTGGAGCTCCATTTTGCCCAGTGAACACAGAGAGGCTACAGTTCAGGTATCATTTTCCAGAGCGAGGATTTGGTAGGGAAGAAGTGTGAGACGTCTCCAAGTGTTTGCAGGTGCAGGCAAGTGTGAGGAAAGAAAGTTTGTCGCATTCATTAATAATGTGTCCAAGATGGATATACACAAACATTGGGTTTTAATTTAGAGATGCAAATAAAAAAAAAAGGCCAAATTATATTAAAAGTTGACAAGTTAATAATTAATAATTTTCATATCCAAACAATGAATTTCAGGAGTTAAAAAATAGTGGAAATACTACAACAGTATCCAGAATTTTTTTACTTTCAGATTTCATAATCTAAACCATCACATTTTTACTTAGTAAAATGCATTATTTTCAACCTAGCATTTTTCATACACACTTCGTAGGAATACATTGTTTTCACTTCTTGCACAAGACAGTAAATTTTTCTAAGCACTGTACAACATGAAATAAATATCCCACTTTTATGTGCTTTTTATTCCTTTTGTTCCTCTGGTTTTCCTTTTTCAAGGACTTGCATGGTTTTCAAAAGAATCCCATACTCCTGGAAAGCAAATTAATTATTTTTTTCTTCTGCATACTGCACTAATCAGTCAGTAAAACAAAAAAAACCCAGCAACTTTGTTATCATTGTTTGAAAAGCAGAGGGAAAAGGGAAACAAATGTTTTAGCTTGCTTTTAAGACATCAATGGGTTTCCTTATACATACATATGCATGTAAAACATATAGATATACATAAAAAATACAAAGAAATCAGATGAGGTAATAGCACCCCCTTCTGAGAGTTAGGACCAAAGCTTATACCTTCACTTTAAAGAAAATCAGGACACTTTTCATCATGATGCTACAGTTTTTCAACACTCAGCTCCTACTTCATCTTTTGGCCTGCTGCTCTAAACTAGAGATATGTACATGCTATTTATTTGGTGTTTATCTGCTCTTTCCTCTGTTAGTGCAAGAACTGCTTGGTTTCAAGGCAACAATTATAATTCGGAGTGAGGAAGTCCACAAAAAATTCTTTTCTTCAGCTCACCCATTCAATTATACCATATGTGTAATAGTCCTTGAACTGCTGTTTGGGATGTGAGAGAGAGTTGACTTTGGTTTTTGCAGTCAGGGGATGGGTGGAGGATTGTGTGAAGGGCTAATGTACCTCAGCAGGAGTATCGCTCCATCATTCAGCAACTTACTTTTCCTGGGGGCAGAACTTCACCTCCTCTGATATGTGCAAGCCTCCTCTCCCCCATCCCTTCTGCCTCCCCTGGTCTGCAGTTAGGGCAGGAAAGGACCAAGTGCCCATCTCCGTCTCGGAGCAGAAAGAAATAGTATCTGCAGCACCTAGTGGGATTATAGCCAGATCCATTTCAGTATCACAAAGGTTATGGTAAGGTTCTTTATGAGTCTCCTTTACCATGTAACTACACCAGCAAACATTGGCTTGGTTCCTCCCATGGCCTGGCAAAAAGGTTGACCTACCTACCAGAAGCAGCGCATTTTCCACACTCTAAGGGAAGAAAAGCAGATCAAGATGATTTCCTGCCTCACCCATCCTTTTCCAATAGCAAATTTCCCCTCATGCAATTTCGTCTCAATGAGAATGAGAATTCCCCACTTCCCCAACACAACATGGGCTCAGTTACACAGCACAGTGTGGGCAAAGCTCTTGCAATGGAGCAAAGAGCTGTCCTGTTAATGGCTCTGTTCCACCAGACAAGGCTTTAGTGGCACTGAAGCATCCGAGCAGCCTGCAGATCACTAGCCCAAAGCCAAAATAAATTATACCAAATAACAGCAATTGCACCACAAAACCCTCAGAGAGCAATTGAGAAATACAGCCAGGGTCAAGAGTCAAAGGAAACTATAACAGTGCTTCTCAAATTCCTGCTTCTCATTGAAAACTGAATTGTGATAGTTCTCAGCACACACTCTGCACTGGATAAACAGTACTTTGCATAGTCGTTGCTGCAAAAAAAACTTCTAGTAGGGTCTGCAACAAAGCTGCTAAGGAAAAAACAGCACAGTATTTCCTCTTTTTTTTTTTTTTTTGAGCTGCAAAAGAAAGAAAAGCGTTTGATGAAAGGTGCTAGACTCTAAGGCAAATAGTGATGGAACTCTGCAACTTAAAGCACAAAAATCCACATGACACTGAGCCATGTATAATTTACCATGACAAATCAGTGCTCTAGCAGAAAGAGTCACAGCATGTGAAGAAAAAAATTAGCACAAGCTGAAGATAAGATAGACACCATTTTCTACTTGCAGTGCAAGAAAGCAAAAAAGTAAGAATTAAACCAAACAAATAGAAACAAAACCCAGTAATACCAAAAGGGAAAGAAACTCTTCTAGGACGTGTATACAGAAACGCACCACAGAAATTCAATGTAGGAATACCATAGCCTCATAAGAAAAATATTACATCTGAAAAAATTATTAAAGTCCACAAAAATCCATGTGACGATGTTGATTCTGAAGAAAGAGTCCCCCAGGAAAGTTTTTTGCAGCCCAAACCCTGTAGCAAGCAAGGTGCCAAAGTAGGTATGAATAAAGTTAGCGAGGTAAGAATGTAAGAATGTATGAAGTAATTAGAGTACACAAAAATGGAAATACATGAAGCCCAAATTACAATGGGACATGATTTTGGCTCAACACTGTTGGGCTTAAGGACTTTGCATGTGACTGAGAGCCACTTGTAGACACAGAGAAAGTGCAAAAATGAAACCGATGTGGGGGTACGAGTTCAAATGGTGCCAACACACTTGGGATCTTTCAGGTCAAGGGTAGAAAGAATGCAGACCAATGCCCAAAGTTTCCAAAAGGAAGACACACAGATCATGATATTCATAAATTCATACAGCAAGTAACATATACGAGCACGAATGGACAAACATATATACTTTGTTATAGGATTCTTTAAAAATAGTTACTGGAAAAACAGGATTTCTACTACAAGTAAATAATTATATATTTAGTAATTCTTTGCTAATTTTGTGAATCTCGTTCTAATCAAATAGGAGCTATAAGTCCAGGAACTCCTCTGAAAAAGGCTTCCTCGGCATCTGGAAGATTGTCCAATTACAATTTATAGGATCTTACAGCAAGAATGACTGACTAAAGACAGAAGTCATGGAGAGTGTTAGGAAAAAAGAAGAACCAGTGTGAGAGGGTGTGTGAGAGAGCAAGCAAACTTCACTTTCTCATATATAAAGTGAGAGGAATTATACCTCTCTAAGTTTTGTGGTGAGTGGAGTCACATGCTGGTGTCAGATTTTGTCAGGTTTTCTTGCTTTTCTTCTGTTCTTTTCTTCTACTTGCTTCTTTTTCTCTCTCGCTATGCATAGACTCCACATTGATATGAAAAGCCTGTATCAATTCTTATGGAGTCTTTTTAGATTTACCTGTGTTATCAAAAAGGGGCTCTTAACTTAAAGGCTCCGTTAGGGGCAATACTAGCAGAGAATGGAAGATCACTGTTAACCCTGGTCTGGGTCAGGAGAATGGTAGATGACTTCTCCTGCGAACACAAGGAAGGCTGGAGAGAGCCTTTGTCCGAGAAATCCCACTCTGAGCAGGATCATCAACAGCTAACAGCTCTTCCTTCCTCTCTCTAGGCACTGGTGGTTGTCCACAGAAGGAAATGATATTATCATGCCTGGGAGGAGAACTGCACACTCTTGCGCTCCCATTCCATCCCAGGTATTGCTATTCCTGAGCTGGCACCAGAGTCCAATTGATTCGGAAGCATTTGAGATTGATAACCAATCATGCCCCTTTACTCTTCTTTGCTACTAACAGCTTCTACCCCATTCACTCTTTGGCATGGCTGGGTGAATTTGATTATTTAACCCTTACAAATGTCAAATCTGACCTTCTGCTTCAGCCAGTACAGCTGTGAGTCAGTGGAATACCTGGGTGCAAGATGAGAGCTCTCTTACATCAACTAAATGTTTTGCAGAATCACCTGTAAATAAAAACAGCGTCTGATCAGCTGTAAAATAAACCATTAAAACAAACAGTATTATTCCTTGAGGTAAGAAAAAGAGACAAAACCCTTATATTAACAATGGTCCTTAACATATTTGCCTGGCCCAAAATTTAAAAAAGTCTACTGGATTATATTTTGATTGGCCGGGTCTTGAAAGTCAACGTAACAGATTCTGTGGTGAAGTATTATGTTGTCACGCAAGAAAAGAGACCCTGCAATTTTTCCTTGGTACATTTTTACATTTCCATCACAGTTCTCCTAATCCTTTAGAAGACTTGGGGACTTAACATTCCCATTGACTAATTCAAAGACAAAATGTCCATTCAGTATTGGTGGTGTGCCTTTTCTACCATTTCTCTGAAATGGCTACCAAAGGTACACACATCTCAAACAATGGACTCTGGGGAAAAAAAACAACAAACCGTTCAATGAATCACAGTAAAAGCAATCATAGTAAAAGGATGCAGAGACTAAGGACATGCAAAATCCCATGCCTCTCAAAAAATGTTTCTAGGAGTTTAAGACTATGTACAAATGTACAATATATTATGCCAAGGGAAAAAAAAAAGTAGGAAACAATTTGATAGATTATTATCCAAACATTTATACCTTTCATACATAAACTGAGGGCTGGTTTGCCAAGTTTTTCTGACCAGCTTGGAATTCTAAGTGTTGCAGTCATCTGCAGACAAGCTGAGGGTAAGGTTTGAAGCATCATAAATTGCAGGACATAACTATGTATCATATCAGTCAAAGCGACAAACTACAACAAGCTGCTTCTTTTACAAGAAATATTAACATCCCAAACAAAAATTCAAATGAAAATTCTGTTTACTGTTAGCAGTCTCAATAAGCTAAGTAATGTTTTTGAATTTTGGGTGGGAATAGAAACGTTACACAAACCCAAGGAACAATCAAGATGGTACTGTCATTCAAATAGGGTACAAATGATAAGAGTGACTGAAAACCTAACACAGAACTTGCAGGTGACCACACTGACACAGTAAAGCCAGCCTCATGGCAAATGAAGTGTCACTGGCTGCAAAAATCTGGTGGAAAAAAGCAATGCAAAGCACCATCTCATTTGACTCTGGAGAGCCACAGCCAGATGTAAACAAGGTTACAGCAGTTTAACAAGCTAGTGTCTCCCAGCTGAGGTTC
Organism: Thinocorus orbignyianus; assembly: GCA_013400375.1. NCBI lineage: Eukaryota > Metazoa > Chordata > Aves > Ciconiiformes > Thinocoridae > Thinocorus > Thinocorus orbignyianus. The sequence continues at coordinate 93,805 of VXBW01001570.1, forward strand.
AGCAACTGGCACATCATGCCAAAGGAAGGTGAGATGCTCCAGCCTTCAGCAGGACAGCGGATGCTTGCTGCAGGCTGATGTTCTCAACCAAGAGTCTAAGCTGATACAGTTTGGAAGGCATCCAAGAAACTAATATAGGAGATCAAACACTTAGCCCAGTCTTCTGTCTGCTACCACGTGGTCAAGTGATATAGTACAAAAACATCATCTCAAAAGTATCTCACTGGACAGAACAAGGGAAATCAAGTCCCTTCTGGCCAGAAGGAAAGAAAGCCCATGTCTGCTGTGGGATGCTTTCCTGAATCAAGGCGTGCCGGGGCTCGGGGCTCCTTCCTTACCCTGCTGATGTGCTGTCACACCAAGCTGAAGTGGCTCGGCTGGATCCAGCACCTCTTGATAATCAGTGAACGTAAGTGTGGCATTGAATTGAGGCACAGCATTGCCTGTTCCACTGCTGGCAGGGCTCTTGCTCTCTCCAGTCCCTCTGCTCAGCATGACGGCACATCAGCGGGCCACGCTGAGAAGAAAAACAACATGAGGCACAAAGGAGCAATGCTAACAGAAGCAGGGGGGTATGGGGAAGGAGAGCTGAAAGCCTGTGAGGGAAGAGAAGAAGCAAAAATTAGGTTGACGAGCATCTGAATAAAGCCTTTTTGGGTGGAAAAAAAAGTAATGTATTTCTGTGCTTGCACTTTTCCCTTTACACAGGCAAAAGCAAGAAGCAGAAATGCTGGTTTTAATACCGTTCATGATGAAATTCAGAAAGGAAACAGAAAAGAGATTCAAAGGCAGAGCTCTGAGAGCTCCTGCTCCCAGGCTGCTAGGCCAATAATTTTCAAGCTGTGGTCCATTGTGACTTGTACCACCAGGCTGTGTTTACACTGTGACTTAGTGCCAGCAGTACTGCTGGATAAGGCCTTTCAGCAGATCAGCATCAAATCCTATTTTCAAAGATTTAAAACAAAAACAACAACAACAACAACAACAACAACAAAAGCCTCATTGAAAAAATTTACCCCGAACAAAACCTTGGCATGATATTTTACATCGTGGAAATCCCCCCCCAACTTTTAAATGAGCATTTTTGGGCATTATAAGATGTCCATTTTGTGTGGATTTTGTAGGCATTGTGAAATGTATATAGTTTCAAAGTTTATCAATTGTTTTCTGGGTAAGAAAGTACATCTTGTGCAGGAACATAAAGGAGGCCCACACAATCTAAACAGTGGCATTCAAGTTGGATGAGAAGCAAACTGAAAATTACCAAGACTTTCCAATATTCAGAGTCCACCTTCTTTCTGTGTTTTGAAAGAAGTACTTCTGGGGCACTGAAGGATGCAGCCGTGAAGCTCAATGTTAGCCACACAGAGCCCGATACTGGAACAGATAACCTCTGCTCCTGTGCCACTGTGTCAACGATACCTGTTATGTCTCTGTAAACCTCTCTTATTCACATGAATAGAAAAGTATATTTGAAAGTCTAGAGGGAATGAAAATCCCTGGTCACCCTGAACATGATAACACTAGTGCAAGCTCTAGGACAGTCAATTTTCGCTCAAATGACTGAACGCGAAGCTAGAATAATTGTACACTGTAGTTGTACAGGTAACTTGGCTAACGTCTTTCCCCTGCCAGATATTCTGCTCCATAACCAGTTTACTAGTTTCCTTTCTTTTACTCTGTCAAGCTCAATGCTTTTGTCTTATCCTTCCTAATTAACCTTGTGTCTTTCTCTGTTTACTCCTTCTTGCTCCTCTCATCCCGTTGATCTCATCCCTTTGCTGGCTGGAATATCAACCTTGGTTTGACCTCCTACCACAGTAACTCCTTTTTGCTCTAGAAGGTCTCAAAGTGACTTGATTCATAAGGCCAATGTCTACTTCTCTTTCAAAACCCCACTCAAGCCCTTATCTCCCACAGCAGTTACAAGAAATGAACTGATGTTTAATGGTAAGGATAAAGGGCACTTGATAAACTGAAACTAGACAAATAACAGTGTGTAGGAAGGTATGTTGCTGATTTTTGTCTCCCACATCCACCAACTCACTTCTTAGAGGAGAACTTGAAGAGTAAATACAGTATTTCACCCAGTCTCACAGTACCCAGCAAAGTGCAATACAGTAAATACATAAACAAAGATCACTTCAACCACCCAGTGGCTCAGAGGCCACTGATGAGTAAATAGTCACGCTATGCAATCCTGAACATCTTTTTAGGACCAAGCATAACCAAAGAGTAAATTACTCACCTCTTCAAAAAGGCCAGCAGTGCAGAGTCCTGGAGCTCCAGCTCACATCAGAGAGAGGAGCACCCAGCAAATAGCAGGCATTGTGTCTGCTGACCCAGATGTGCGCCATGAGAACATCAGACCCCACAAGTCACGTCAGAAAGCTAAAGAAGCCTCACTGAAGCAAACTGCTACAGCTACTTACCAAATGCCTCTAGAATTAAGAACTGCAACACAAAGACAGCAACAACAATTGATTTCCTATATCCACGATCGACGGCTACATTCAGTTAACTTGGATGTGTGCTGGGGTAGCAGAGCATGTGTAAGTGTTGTGGCAATGAAATATTCCACAAGAACATTTTAATTGAGAGAGAACCAGAAAAAGTCAAAGTGTGAATATTTTTACCCAGTTACTGTTTCCTTTGCTGTCCTGGCTCCAGATGTCTTCGTAATTTCTGCAGTCTCTCCTAAATGAAGAAGGGAAGCATGTATATGAGGGGGTGCATACCCAAGAACCCTTAGAAAAATCCTAAAACAGTACTTGCCCCTCCTGCTCAATATCAAGAACGTGACTTCAGTAGGCACATGAGCTCTGTTCTCGCCTGGCTGGGGTAGTCACACATCTGAGCTTGCATTTCTTGCCTGGAGTAGCAGGCACTTTGTTATCCGTCCAGCCAGCATCCTTTTGTTGATCAGTGAAGTTTTGGCACTGCAGATGTGATAAGAATAAAAACATTTAAGCAATCAGTTAATCTAACAAATATGTTAAATATAACGAGACAATGAGATCGAATGCCCACTGCTTTCATTGGCACCAGACATAAATCTCAGAGAAAATTGCACAGATGCAATCAGAGTTGAACACAAGAAGTGTTTGGCACATTTGAGCTCTGCTACCCTGAAGATAAGACTTGAAAAAAGGACAGACTGCCTATCAATACCTTCACAGAGCACACCCTTTTGAGCTCTATAAATACATTACATTCTCACCACAATACTTTTTCTTTTTTTTTTTTTTTCCAGGACTGTCTTTCAACATACATGTCCTCATTTCTAACTCAAGATATTTTTTTAAGCATCCTTCTGATACTTTCCCCAGTTTTGAATTATTAGTGAGTTACTTAATTGTAGCTAACATTTAGCAACATTAGTCAAAAGTCTCTGCCAATACACAAGGCTATTTATAAAATAAGAACTTTTAATAAAATACTTATCTTAAGGCAGTTGTCAGCTGTTTGCAGGTGCCCCTCACAGTTAAGTCTTATTAATGAAAGGTGGGAAACAACTTCCTGGAGGAAACCGCTCTGAGATTTGCAATTAAAGCAAATCTGTTTCACACTGTAATGGCCTGAGTGTTGTCTCCAAATTGAACACAATGACTCTTTAGGGGATAGCTGAGTTTTCCAGGCAATTTGTTTAATTAGAAACTCTCCTAAATTTTATAGGGATTTTTAAAAAATAACTTTTTAGAGTAGACATTATTTTTCATCTCACATTTTTATGTTCCTCTCATAACCAGCCATTTGTCAACTTTAAGCATCAAGCAAATATGTTTCTTTCTCATCCAAGATAAGAGATATTCTTAAATAAGTTAATTTAAGTTAACTTTTTAATGCATCTTAAGTAAAACATACTCACCCCCCCCCCGTGGGTTTTCCTATTCAGAATTAAAGTTGCCCTAATTTGAAACACTTTTCAACCACCACAGCAGGAAATAAATGAAACTAAGAACTAAGCCCATTTTAATTTTCAGTGAGAATGTATACATAGAGTTTTAATGTGACTTAGCTAATCCACTTCAATTTCATACCTCTCTTAATTCAAACGATCTCTTCTGAGTGACCTCAACAAGATCATTCTTAGATTATTCAAAAATGCACAACTGTTATCTGTTCAGAGTTAAACGGGCAGTTGAGTAGCCTTAAGACAAGGTGGGAGGCTTCAACTTCTCTTATGACTCCAGCAACAGCCCATCTGGTGTTTCCACAGCACATGCCTATCTGGTTAGAAGCCAAAGGTCTTTTAATAACTGGATTGTCACAGACACAGGATGACAGGGAGCCAGTAAAGAAAACCACTGGCATTTGTCTGATACAAAAATATTACATATTTTTTGTCTTGAAGTTGCACTGCTATCTAAATATTTTTATGAAATGATGTGTAAATTAACTGGCAACATTTATGTCCTTGTTGCTTTTAATCTGTGTAAGAATAATTAGAGACTAAGAAAAATGCTCCAACTCATTTATCTGGTGTTGAACCCGGGAACATCTCCCAGCTCCTGAATTTAGCTGTGCACCCCAGCTGCATCTGAATCCAGAACATGGTGAGGATCTGGTGTACAGCGTCCCCCCCTCCCAGTTCCTCACTCCAGTGCTTTTATCTTCATAGACAAAAACAAGGACTCACAGACTGGATAGGGCTGTGCCATAGAAGAGGATATGCCACAGAATAACTGAGGCAAAGTTATGGACACCACCACCAGTAAGCTGAAGAAAAACTTCTGCAATTCTGATTGACACCAGATTCAGGTCCAATAGAAGACCAAGGTCCCAGGCATGAGGGAGTATGTTTATAAAAACCCCTCACAGGAGATGGACAAAGAGAGGTTTCCATAAGGCTATGGTTAGGATAGATGGCAGGGATGAGAATGAGATTTTGCTAAAACTAGCTAGGCTGATAGCAAGTGAGGCATACAGTGACTCTCCAGACATCAAATCACTGGCATCAACCATCTGGTCAGATGACAAGGGAAAAAATGCTGTGGCATTGCTAACTAAGCATGAGATAGATAAGTGAAAGTTTGACCTCAGAGTCTGAAAGACCTTGACAGGGCTTGGGAAAGTAGATACACATGAGAGTGAACATGAAACCTTCATCCATGTGGAACTCTTGGAAGTATAAACTGACCCTGTCATTGAGACAGAGGCTTATGTAGAACTGCAGTTACATGGCAATAACTCTGACAGCCTGTTGTGGACACAGAGGCTTAGGATCACCACAGAGTCTGTGGAATGTCTTGGAGGAAGGTTTGATTTTTCTATTGAACTGATGTATCCTGAGAGCAAAAACCTCATGTTGATGTGAACATCTCTGCCATGTCCACAGGCTTCACAGGTGGGTTGCACATACACTTATGAGATGACTGTTAACATCACAGTTTTCACCTCCAAATACTCTACATAAGCACATAGCCTGGGATAAATTATTTGGCATGGGGATTGCAAGATACAGCCACTTTTGAAGGAATCTCCTGTACACCTAGTGTGGAAAACACACCAGCTGGAGGTTAGCATGGTGGAAGCAAAACACGATGTGGCTGAAATAGCACATATGATGCAATCAGTTGGACAAAGCTGAAAGACTGTCAACAGACATGGTCCAGCATCATTTTGGTTGTCTGAGAGACACCTAAACATCCAAAGCAGTCAAGAACTGGGAAAGCTCAGTTACTTTCCAAAGTCACTTGGAAAGCTACAATGACTCCCAATCACTGTAGTTTCACCTGGCTTGAGTTTGTTCACCCATAGCACTACATGAAATAATTTGTCACAAATTAATGCCAAAACCCCAAAAGAATGCCTGTTTTTTCCCTTGGTTAGATAAAATTTTGAGATTAGGCAGGAATTCTTAGGGAATAATATCCCCCAAAGTTTGGCTTACTGTGTAAAAATGGGTTTCCAGGGAATTTAAAGCACCTATATTTGGCTGTAGGTAGGTGGGCTCAAAGTTAGCATGAGTGACACATCCAAACAGAAGAAAGGTTTAACATTATCATCAAACAATCACACCTACATTGGTGAATTCTGCCATACTGAAGGCTATAAAATTGATGAAAAGTTGTACCACAGACATCTAAATAGCGTTCTTCAATTTAGCATGCCTGAGAACTGCAAGACCAGCAGCGCAGAAATGTAGACAGATGCATCTAAAAGGATATAAGCTTACCCTCACGATAATTTTTCTCTCAAGTTTCACCAGGTTTAGAAACCTAGAAAAAGGAATCAAAACTGGGGGGAAGCGGTTATGAATAAAAAGAAGACAGCCTGAAGCTCCTGAGGAGTTACTAGAAAAGAAACTACATTACACTAGCACTTTTCCATCAAATTTCAAACATGCTAGATAAAATGGGACACAGTTCCCAGCACTTGGCTATAATATCTTTAAAATCTGTAAGCGATATCACAAATACAAGATTGGGTATGTATAATAGCGAGTACAATTGCGCACGAGTTTCTGTGAGCAGACACAAACATGAAAGTTCACACAATAATTAAATAAACAGAAAGCAGAGCATCTGGGAAGATTCCAAATACCACATCTTAGTTAGTTAATCACCCTGCAAACACATTTCAGATTACTCTGTTTTTATTAGTTTCATGTTAAAATGCAAATCACATACCGTAGTTTTAATGAAACAATAAAATAGAAAACAATTTTTGGCATAAAGATCTACTAAATAGATTTCCGCCCCCCCCCCCAAATTGGCTTCTCTGATACATCCTCTGCTCAGTTTTAGTTCCTTCTCCACATTGCAATTCTTTTGGTAGGACGCCAAAGCCTGTCAATTAACAGTAAGCCTATCCCTTATGAACAGAAGCAGGGACTGTGATCATGTTCGACTAAGATCAAGGATTAGTAAATCAGCATGGCACCAGATTGCAGGCACTATTTAAACCCCACAGGCCTACAAGCCAATGCAGCAATATTATATTCCAGCTGGATGTGGAGAACAGAATCTCATAGTTACAGAGGAACTCACTTTTTACCTTTCCTGTGCAGGCAATTACAAGTCAACTTAAAATGAGCCCTGATTAAATCATGGTGGCTTTCTCAAATGCCAGTTAGGAAACATCCACATGCTGCCACCGCTGGTATCTTATCAAGGACTTTACATCACATTAAGCATATTTCATTACACCTACAATAAATTATAGGAGACTGGACTTTTTAGAAGCAAACCAAATATTACACCAAAGCTGGCAGAAAGGTCTCTTTTTAGAGCTTGAAGAACTGTAAGGCTATCTCATCTCTTGCCTGGCACATGGAGCTGTTTCAAGGTTGTTTCTGCTGTTTGCTGCAGAAAAAAAACAGGCACACCACACACGGTGAAACATTTTGTTTGCTTAATAAACAGAGTTTGAGTTTAGGGCTTGATTTGTTTTGCCAGAAAGTGGCCACGCAGTACAGTTTACATCCCATCTTCCCTATGATCATTCCTTCCCTCTGGGATCTTTTTCCCTTTTTTTTTTCTTTTTCTTTCCTTAAGAAAGGGATACATTTCTTTTATCCCAGATCAAGTGACAAGGGAAGGAGGTGGGGTGTTTACTGCCAGGTAAAATACAAAGTCACAGAGGTCCAGGGGGACCTCATTGCACAACCCCACTGCCAGGGTGAAAACAAACGATATTATCAGAAAATGATCACAGAAAGCAAGCCTCGCTCAAAGAAAAACAGTCTGTATTAATCTCTCTTTGAAATACCCTGAAAGCAAAGTCAGAGAACAATGAGGAGGGGTGACCTGCCTTTCTACTGCTGCCCCCACCAAACATCCTCAGCTGGTGTAATGCCTCGTGCACTGCCAAACTGCTAGTGTTAGCGTGGTGATAGGTCTGTAGCCAGAGAAGATACCCAGGTCTTTAGGCAGAGGTTTTGTTTTAACACTGCCTCCCTTGCTGAGCAATAATTTCCTATACCTGAAAATTAAAGCAGGAAGAAAGCTGGTGCTGATTTTCAACCTTGATGCCTCTGACTTCTTTTTCTATGACAAGCATCGCGGAAGGAAGACATGAGGCCACCAGCTGAGGAGTCTTTATCTAGTGCTTAAGTCTTGAGAACTGAGCTACAGCCATTTCATAACAGGCATATTGGCTATTTCTGTGCTGTGGGACCCTGAAATTTGTGTCGGTTCACAAGCCTGGCAGGTTTTGCAGGCACATCCCGGCTCCATACCGGGGTGAGAGCTGGGCAGCAGTCAGCCCCTCTCCTCCCTCCCTCTTTTTTGGTTTTCCCATGAAAGGCAGACAGAAAGCCCAGGAGTGCCCCATGGCACTTACCAGCCAGATGTCATTTGGCCTGGGCAGAGGACCATGACAAAAGAGATGTGCGTCCAGGCATACTGTGTATATTTTTGCTTTTTGTCTGGGATTCATCCCTCCTACCCTAATAGATCTGTTACTTAAATTTCTGTTCCTGAGCTAGTCACTACTGGCTGATTTTCTAATCAAAAAAGAGAAAGAAGCGTTTTAAAGGTGTGATTCATGCCATCTTAAAGCAGATGCCAAAAATAGGGTCAAATTCTCTTTCAATTATTATATAAGGAGCCTAGGGAGACTAGTACACACACACATTTATATGCAGATATCTAAGACAGCAGATAGGAGTTTTAGCCTTTATGGCTCATCAGCATGGACCCCTTTGCTGAATACCTGGAGTTTGCTGGGATAAGAATGATTGAATGTCAGTGTCTTGTTAAGGCCAGCAATTAATTTGAGACTACAAATAATATTTGCTTAATATCATCTGGACACTTCCATATTGCACACAGACCCAAAAACAAAGGACAGAGAGCCTGCAGCTTTCTGCAATTCACTGCAAGACATGCTGACCAGACAAGCTGTCTTTGACCTGTTTCAGAAGTATCCCACCAAAACCAATTTCTTAGCAAATCAGGTCTCCTCCTGCCTCGGAGCTCTGTGGTTCAGAAATCCCTGTTGCTCAGGACTTCCCTGTGGGCAGCATGGTTGTCAGCATGGACATTAAACATCAGTCATCTTTTTGCATATCTGCTGTGCTGCCTGAAGGAATTTCTTTTCTTTAAATGCTGATCAGAAGGAAGAGCTGTAAACCACAATCTCTTTATTGAGAGCATCTTAAATGATATTACTGGTGACCCCTAATGGAAGAGCCATCAAAATCCCTGTGTGTGGCAGTGTTTCTTCCAGGGACTAGGCCAAAAAGAGATTTGTTTCTATTCTAAATGGTGCAGGCACAAGCTCCTGATTTATAAATACAACTTTTCAGCATGAATTTCAGTCCAAGCAGCCTAGGAACAACTAGCATATTCTTGAGTACTTTGCTGAAAAGGTTGCATGAATCATGGCTGCAAGTACTGAGTTTTCTTTAAAAGAATTGCGTCCCCTATCTGTCACGACAGAGGAATTATTTTAGGAGAAAAGCTTTCTTAAAATCAGGATTTTTAATTTAATTAATACCTGAGGCTCATTACAGAGAAAAGAGTTGCCATGCAAATGAATTCTTTCTAGTGACACCATCAGTTTTGTCTCTTTAATTTGTACTTGCAAGGAAAAAAGTAGTTTGTCTCACTTGATGTTTATGCTACATGGTTGCTCAGATGGACATTTATTGGTTTGCCTGGTGTCTGATGGTCTCTGAACAGCTAAGTAAGAGAAAGGAAATGAACAGGCTGCAGAAGTTCTGATTGTGAAACAATTGCTCTTTGGAAGTGTTACCATGCCAAGTGAAAATACAAGAACTGAATGTAATTTGGCATTGCTAGAACTTGTTAGGGCTTTTTCTCCTCTTAGCAGTATCCTCATGTGACAGGATTTGGTTATGAGGAAACTCCTAGAGCAATGCTGTATCAGGTCCGTAAGGAGTTTCAAAGCCTGTCTGAAAAGAGGGAGGAGAGATGGCAAAGGGAATGGAGATCTACAGGAAAAACACAACGAAGCCTGGTGTAGCTTTCCCAGTTCCCTTTAAGCCAAGATGTACATGCCAAGAGCTGTTCTGTGCCCTTGAATTCTCAAACTATGAAGTAAATATACAAAACCCTGTTTTTTTTTCTACCCCAGCCACACAGAAAAACGTTGCTAATGCTGAATCCAATTTACATGTATAACTGGAAAACATAAAACAAGTTTTTAAAAGTATCCAGTACAAAGTATCTTGGTTTGGTTTGGTTTGTTTTTCTCATTGTATTTGTTAATTAGAGACTGAAATNTATGCTTTTACATGGAAACTCAGAAATACATTTGCACCATCACGCAGAGTCTATGAAAGCAGCGGGAAAGCAAATTCTGCCTTTGCAAGTTAGGCTAGAGGTTTCAAATACTCCAGTCACCAATACCTTTTAAGGGAAGGGTGGGGGAATGGAAAAAAAAGCAAGCACCTCTCTCCTGGCTTATTTCTGATAGGAGGCACCTGACAAAATGATAAGGTTGGACCTACCTTTTAGTCTGGTGCTGATTCTCTTATCTCTGTGGACTATTTATACAAAAAACCCACTGGATTAGTGGGGTCCCAATTATACCCCTGTCCCCTACACCCAAGCAAGCTCAAGCATCCCAATACCTTTTCAACAGATACTAGTCTAACATGTTTTCTAATACCTCTAGTGATAGTGAGGCCTCCCAATGTATTCCAGAACTCCTGCATCCATAGTTGGAAGGCTTTTTCTGGCCTGAATTTCTGTTTGATGCGATGCAAACCCACCATTTCTCTCCCATGCATCTTAGACACGAATAGGTTAGTTCCTCCCTTGCAGCAGCCTTTGATGTACTTCAACACCTGCTGTGTCACACCTCACTCCTTTAGTGCAAGCAGAACTGAGACGCCATTTTTTCTGGAACTCTGATAGTTTTCACTGATCCCCCTCCAATTACTTTTCCCAAAATGTGACACCCCAAATTGGACACAGTATTTTATACAAGACCTTGCTAATCCAGAGCAGGAGTGAAGAAGAACCGGATACATCATGTGTGCTGTATTCCTATTTATATACCCCAGCATGACATCTGGCTTTTTCAGTTTATCTCCAATTTGCCAAGAATATTTGAATTCTATTCCTGGTTCAGCATGCCCACAGCCCCTCTCAAGTTTTAGTCACTTGCAAATGTATTGAACACAGTTGTTATGCTGTCATTTAGGCTATTAATGAAAATTGACCCAGATCACTGGCACTCAACTGCTCTTTTTCAATGTAGTGAAACATGTTGTTTTGTGGTGGGAAAACACAAAATATTGTTTTCTTTTTTAATCTCTGAGTGTGCATGTTCTGGTACTGTTCTTTATAATGGAATCACTTAGAGCAAGCCTGCATTTTTTACATCCCGAGAACTTTATCAAAATTCAATGCATATGTGTTTGATGCCTGGCTTTTTCTTTACAGAGTTGGAATTTTTTCCCCATTTGTTTTGCTTTGTTTTGTTTCTCTGCTCAGAATGAGTACGATCAAGGGAAATAGCCACCAAAGCCAAGGAATTGAGGAAGTTGTCACAAGAGACTTGAAAATTACCTATTAAAATGAATGTTTGCTTGGTAAATAAATTCGAAGTTAGAAATGAGCAACTTCCTCTGTAAGGATGCCCTGTCCCTCCAATAGCTAGGCAAGAGAAAAAGTACTTTAGGAGATGAAAAAAATACATTTTTTTTCCCTGCAAACCGTAAGAGAAAAATTAATAATTCAAATAGGTGTTTGGGAGGAAATCTGCCATAACAAATTTATTTGTAGGGTAAATAAATGTTTAAATAAATCAGAGTTGGGTTTAAATGCAGAGTTGAGGCTTAAATGCAGAGTGTTAACAAGCATTTGCTTAAGAGATTTCATTAATCATCTCAATTAATTTTCCATTGTCTGGACCCCCTGGTATACCTGGTCTCAAAACACAGCCCCAGCCTCCTCTGACCACCCCTGCAGGCTCTCACCCTGCGTACTGTCACGGGCTGGGTTTTGTGCTGTAAAACCACTGCACTTCCAAAGTTTGGAACTGGAGAAACAGGTGAAAAACAATAATTAGGTCTAAAGGACACCGCACAAGACCCAGTGACCTGCCACACATGGACACAGCTATTCTGTTCTAGAAAAGACGAGCCCTGAGCAGTGGGTTAAGCCTTATCAAAGTGATAGGTAGGCAGTTTTGATGAACTCCAAAGGAGAAATCTGTCAGTCTGTGTTTAGAGATCTGATCTAGACTTCACTTTTCTCTGGAGATTAAGAGTTTTAGGAATTTAGAGTATTNATTGTATTTGTTAATTAGAGACTGAAATACTAAATTATCACTAACACTATCAGCTGATGGGTAATGTTTGTGTCAAACAGCAGAGCTACTAACAAGCAGTACTACAGTTTCATAACACAGGCTTTTATTCAAACAAAAAAACCCCACAGGTTTTAGGATTTTTTTTCTCCTCCTGATCTTCTGCTGAGCTTATCAAGCTGAGCAGTCATGGAATCAATCTCACTGAGGAGTCGCAATTTCTCCCCAATTCTCCCATGAAGCTTAAAATCAGGGCTTTGGCAGCAGCCCCCCCCCCCCCCNATACCCCTGTCCCCTACACCCAAGCAAGCTCAAGCATCCCAATACCTTTTCAACAGATACTAGTCTAACATGTTTTCTAATACCTCTAGTGATAGTGAGGCCTCCCAATGTATTCCAGAACTCCTGCATCCATAGTTGGAAGGCTTTTTCTGGCCTGAATTTCTGTTTGATGCGATGCAAACCCACCATTTCTCTCCCATGCATCTTAGACACGAATAGGTTAGTTCCTCCCTTGCAGCAGCCTTTGATGTACTTCAACACCTGCTGTGTCACACCTCACTCCTTTAGTGCAAGCAGAACTGAGACGCCATTTTTTCTGGAACTCTGATAGTTTTCACTGATCCCCCTCCAATTACTTTTCCCAAAATGTGACACCCCAAATTGGACACAGTATTTTATACAAGACCTTGCTAATCCAGAGCAGGAGTGAAGAAGAACCGGATACATCATGTGTGCTGTATTCCTATTTATATACCCCAGCATGACATCTGGCTTTTTCAGTTTATCTCCAATTTGCCAAGAATATTTGAATTCTATTCCTGGTTCAGCATGCCCACAGCCCCTCTCAAGTTTTAGTCACTTGCAAATGTATTGAACACAGTTGTTATGCTGTCATTTAGGCTATTAATGAAAATTGACCCAGATCACTGGCACTCAACTGCTCTTTTTCAATGTAGTGAAACATGTTGTTTTGTGGTGGGAAAACACAAAATATTGTTTTCTTTTTTAATCTCTGAGTGTGCATGTTCTGGTACTGTTCTTTATAATGGAATCACTTAGAGCAAGCCTGCATTTTTTACATCCCGAGAACTTTATCAAAATTCAATGCATATGTGTTTGATGCCTGGCTTTTTCTTTACAGAGTTGGAATTTTTTCCCCATTTGTTTTGCTTTGTTTTGTTTCTCTGCTCAGAATGAGTACGATCAAGGGAAATAGCCACCAAAGCCAAGGAATTGAGGAAGTTGTCACAAGAGACTTGAAAATTACCTATTAAAATGAATGTTTGCTTGGTAAATAAATTCGAAGTTAGAAATGAGCAACTTCCTCTGTAAGGATGCCCTGTCCCTCCAATAGCTAGGCAAGAGAAAAAGTACTTTAGGAGATGAAAAAAATACATTTTTTTTCCCTGCAAACCGTAAGAGAAAAATTAATAATTCAAATAGGTGTTTGGGAGGAAATCTGCCATAACAAATTTATTTGTAGGGTAAATAAATGTTTAAATAAATCAGAGTTGGGTTTAAATGCAGAGTTGAGGCTTAAATGCAGAGTGTTAACAAGCATTTGCTTAAGAGATTTCATTAATCATCTCAATTAATTTTCCATTGTCTGGACCCCCTGGTATACCTGGTCTCAAAACACAGCCCCAGCCTCCTCTGACCACCCCTGCAGGCTCTCACCCTGCGTACTGTCACGGGCTGGGTTTTGTGCTGTAAAACCACTGCACTTCCAAAGTTTGGAACTGGAGAAACAGGTGAAAAACAATAATTAGGTCTAAAGGACACCGCACAAGACCCAGTGACCTGCCACACATGGACACAGCTATTCTGTTCTAGAAAAGACGAGCCCTGAGCAGTGGGTTAAGCCTTATCAAAGTGATAGGTAGGCAGTTTTGATGAACTCCAAAGGAGAAATCTGTCAGTCTGTGTTTAGAGATCTGATCTAGACTTCACTTTTCTCTGGAGATTAAGAGTTTTAGGAATTTAGAGTATTGTTTTAAGAATACTGCCTCTTTACCTGTAAACAAGTAGGTTCAAGATGAGTGAGAACATCAGGTGGACTGGTAAGAACTTGCCTAGACCAGTATCAAGGTCTGGGTCCCTCTAATAATTCTATCATTTTATGTAACTAATGAATTTAGACTATAGACTTGCAACTTTTTATAGAAGACTTGATCTTGAAGCATTGGAGAAGGGCAGGTACAACATGCAGTTCATCTTACATGAGTTGGTGCATGTAAAAGGCGAAGGAAACGTGTCCTTTACACCCAAGGGTAAAGCCCCCTTCAGAAGTGCTGGGCAGTGGTTCAACTCCCCTTTTACACACATTTCTCAAATTATCTTCTAATTTAATAATCATTTAATATTTTCTCAATGTAAAGAGAAGGGAGCGAACACTTTCAAGGCACTGTTCCAGCTAGTGCCAAGGTAGAGCAGTACCCTGCTGCCCTAGTGAGAAAGATAAAAGAATTCAGCTTTCTTTCCTCTCACCCACTGGTGTATAGCATAAACAAGAAGAGTACTACAATCACCGTTATTCAAGAAAACAACAGAACTACCTTTTCTAGCGAACACTGTTTTTATTCTTCAAGGTACGACCACATTGCGTGTGTGTAAGCGCCTGCCTGCACACGCCACAAGACCTGGGAGTGGGAAAGTTAGCATGCAGAATAATGTAATTACTCATTCTTGAATAGAAGGATAATTACTGTCACAGAAACCCACATAACTTGCAGATCTTCTTGTTCTTTTTAAGATGATAAATACAGTATTTTCCATTTTCTAACAGGATGCATCCTTTTCCTTCTGATTCCCCTTCCCCCCGTCTCTTAATCTGAATTACATATGTTTTGAATGAATAACAAGGGTTATCAGTTCATGTATAGAAAAAGATAAGCTTATCTTGATTTTTTTTAAAGAAAAAGTAATTCCATGTCTCTGGAGTCACTGTGGTGAGTCACTGTTGGTTAAGAAATTGGGCTGCCACCAGTAGCAAACTTCCTTCAAGTATGAATTTCAAGAGCACAGCTGGAAGAGGATAGGAAAAAAGAGGCAGCAGCAGAAAAATGACCAACCACAGCCTAAGAATTCTAAAATTTACACTGTGAATCTCATGTTTTAGAGCAACGATAGTTGATGTGTGACTTGCTGTTGGTCACTGACACAGAATAATCTGTGGGCAGCAGCCAGTAGGTGAGGTAGTGCCAGAAGACACCCAAGTGGACAGGACCTCGCAGCCTCCATTGGCTGGCCAGGTGCCCTCTTCCTTCCTCCCATGCAGAAAGGCCTTTGGAAACAGAGAATCATCACTGTGGGATTAGGGGGCTGTTGAAATGGGGAGACAGTTTGCAAGATATTCTCCTAAATAGCTTTATTTAAAAAACTCTTCTAAGCCCTGCTACCAACACTTAGGCAAGGAGAAGAATTTTTCTAGTACTTCTCTTGGGTTCAAGTTTATATATAGAGAAAAGAAGCTGAATGGCTTTAGGACATTAGACCAACAGGCACAGAACAAGTATTGGGAACTGCCTTAATGGGACTTGTTAACATCTGCTGACAGAACAAGCCTGCTCTTCTCCAGTGACAGTGGGGTTGCAAGAAAAACTTGCAAAGACCGGAGCTCATAGACATTTCTGTGTCTCTATTAACGACAGTAGTTTAGGTACCATCTGAGAACAAGGACTGGCATGACTCCTCCCTAGCAAATCCACACTAAGGTTATATTTACCTTGCAGTTAGCTTAAAACTAACTGGGTTTTGCCTGTATAATTGTGACACCATACTACCTAATGTGAGCGATTTCAGTGTGTTTACTGGCATTTTTCTCCCACCTGTGATCTCTACTAAACCATAGAATCATAGAATCATTTAGGTTGGAAAAGACCCTTAAGATTGTTGAGTCCAACTGTTAGCCTAGCACTGCCAGGTCCACCACTAAATCATGTCCTGCAGCACCACATTACACATCTTTTAAGTACTTCCAGGGGTGGTGACTCAACCAGCTCCCTGGGCAGCCTGTTCCAGTGCTTGACAACCGGTTCAGTGAAGAAATTTTTCCAGATATCCAATCTAAACCTCCCCTGGCACAAATTGAGGCTGTTTCCTCTCATCCTATTACTTGTTACTTGGGAGAAGAGACTGACCCCCACCTTGCTACATCCTCCTACCAGGTAGTTGTAGAGAGTGACGAGTCTCCCCTGAATCTTCTTTTCTCCAGGCTAAACAACCCCAGTTCCCCCAACTGCTCCTCACAGGACTTGTTCTCCAGACCCCTCACCAGCTTCGTTGCCCTTCTTTGGACACACTCCAGCACCTCAATGTCTTTCTTGTAGTGAGAGGGCCCAAAACTTCACACAGTATTCAAGATGGGGCCTCACCAGGGTCCAGTACAGGGGGACAATCACTTCCCTAGTCCTGCTGGCCACGTTGTTTCTGAGCTTTGTGCTGCCTCAACTCTACTGTCAGCAATAGTCTGTTGTGTCAGAATATACCTTTTTTTTAACTGCTGTGGCCCAAATGTGGACAAAACCTAACAAAACCTGGCCTGGGAAACACACAACGCTCTGATTTTTTACATAAGTCTGGTAAATAGTTCAACTGGCATGGTGGTATTCTGAATTCCCCCATCTGAAAAAGAAGACATTTAATCCCAAGAAAGATTATTTTGCCAGTTCCAGGAACTGCTACCTTGCCACAAAAGTAATAATGAATAGATGAGAACAGTCTACTCCCCACCTCACCAGAAATAGCAGGCTGCCTGCTCCAGGCTCCAATTGAAATTCTGTCTGTTTGCGGTAGCATCCTTAGCAACCAAAAAATCGCACAAGACAATTCATGTAGGTGAGGTGTATCCAAGCAGCCAACATTTTAAATGCAAGCTTTTCTCGTGGGCCTCAAAAGCTAATTTTTTACAAAAATCTTGAATTTATTTAAAACTCTTATCCATGATATCTTTCTCACTCACAGATTTAGCATATCAATGTTCCTGGGAAGTCATAATCATTGCTTTCATTCTATAGATTTCCTTGCCCTCTAACAACTCAGATTGTGTGTTGTCTCAACCATTCCCTTCAAGTCATCTCTGACAGCTGAGTCAGACCAGAAGAATGGTTGAATTAAAAAGCCTGACAATCCTCTACCCCTTATTCAGCCAATAACCTCATTTGTTCATTGATTGAAAATTAAAGATGCTAGAAGTGGTTTTATTATTTTCATTGGTGGTGATTTACAACTCTGATGATTCTGTGCAAAACTATATTTACATCTATGCTGATTTTGTGCAAACTTCTATATTACTCATTTCGGTCCAAATTACTGCAGAGGGAAAACAGGAAAGCCTGTAATAAATTACAGTGAAAATGTCAAAGAGGAGCCAATTTCAACCAGGCAGGTGTATCTGACTGGTGTTCACAGCTCAGGTACAGGCTTGCTGAAGTCCGGTGTGGCACTGCTCTTTTGCAAAGCAACATCCCAGAAAGATGGTTGCAGGATGCCACTTCTCCGGCAGTGGGAACATACCAGCAGCTTCACTGACTCCAAGGAAGCACTGGGCTGCCTGGGGTGAAAATGAGTATGCCAGTCCCCCACTCTGCTAAAAACTGGAGCTAGGGCTTGTGTTAGCCTCATTGTGTGTTCTGCTGATAGCTGAAATGCTCTCAGCGGTTCAAAATTCATATTTTTGCTCTCCTAATTATCCCTTCTGATATTGGAAAATTGTCCTCTAATTCTCTTGCTTTAACCAGATGGTTTATATTTTTAAAAATTCTTGATTATACTCATTTTCATATCCCCACTTAAACATAGTTAGCTTTTGCTGACCTCTATCCCCTGTTAAGACAGTGATGAATTGACTGCAGTCACTCCAGCTGTTCACTAAGTATTTGCCACATTTCTAGAGTGGATTATTCATTCAGTATGGGATTGCAACTTCAGTATCTGAAAGACTCCTTTTCTAAAGGCTCTTCACATTTATCCATCCGTGCTTTTGACATCTAAAATGTTGTAATGGCAAGATCTGAGGTACTTCTAAATATCAAACCATTTCACAAACACTTCTTTTCTTAAGATGGGGCCCAGAGCAGGCTATGTTCGTACAGGCGGCTCCGCAAACTGTGAAGGACTCCTGAACTGTGTCTCAGAATATCTCTCATCACCTCATGTCTGCTCCTCTCGTAAAAGATGTGGAATTCAAACGTCTTGATCCAACCTTTTGAGAAGCGTATCTTTGAATATGTAACAGAGTTTGTGATTCACCATCTCCACTAGCTCTGGATGGTTATAGCAAAAATTCGACCTTTGGTAATGCCCATTATCCCTGAATCATAGCCAAACTTTTGATGCACATTTAAAAAATATTATCAGTCTTCCCTAGGAAGCACTGTATTTTCACTTAATGATGTGTAGGACTGAATTCAGGGTTTTAAAACATCCAGAAAAATTACTGGCAACTTTGTCAAAAAGGATCTGAATAGT
This sequence comes from Thinocorus orbignyianus, assembly GCA_013400375.1. Lineage (NCBI taxonomy): Eukaryota > Metazoa > Chordata > Aves > Ciconiiformes > Thinocoridae > Thinocorus > Thinocorus orbignyianus. The sequence continues at coordinate 112,504 of VXBW01001570.1, forward strand.
TAAAAAACCTGATATACACGGCTAAGTATTTTTCCAAGTAAAAAGCTTTCTTCTAATTTCCAAAATATTGAATTTTTACCTGAGCAATCAGAATTACAAACACGCATTTGAGGCTTGCAGAATAAAGTGTATTTGAGTTATTAGGGTTTACATAACCTTTCTTTAGAACCGTTTTAGATAGCAAAGGTGGTATTAGAATATTCATATTAAGAAAGAAGCTGTCAAGTTCTAGGAAGTTTAAAAAAACAATCACAAATTTGTATTTAACATTAGGTCACTCTCAGGCAGACAAATACTTTCTTTCCTCCAAGGGACACAAGAGCAGTATATGAAAAAAAACCCTGCATAAACACTGAGGGCATTTCTTTGCAGCACTGAATAGAATTGAACTGACAGAATGAAAAGACAAATTGCCCACAGGCACCCCAACTTTTTATCCTGTACTAATTGGCTGATGAAGGGCCCAGAGGAGCCCATCAGACACTGTGTGCTCTCAGCCTCTGTGGCTACTGTTCCCTGGGGTTACCAGCATGAGAGTACAGGGGAGGAAAAATACCCATTTTTTTGACAAAAGAGCAGGTGCTTACAGGAACAGCCCCCAGTTGTAGGACAGTAACAAAAGAGCAACCATAGGGTGGATGCAAAACTAGCCAGAAAGCTGCGCTAAGAAATTAGTTGTCAATGGTCCACCATCAAATTAAAAGGATGCATTGAGAGGGGTTTCCCAGGAGTCTGTCCAGTGTCTGGCACTATTCAATATTTGCATTATCAACTTGGATGATGGAATAGGGAGCATACTTTCTAAATCGACATCTGACTCTAAGCTGGGAGGAGCTGGAAGTGATTTGGAGGACAGGAGTCAGAGTATGAATGAGCTTTGAGAAACTAGAATTGTCTGAAAAAAATTGGAAGCGAAGTTCTACATTCATTTCTGTATTTCAGCTGCATAAATACAGAGTGAGAAATGACTGAGTGCTTAACAGCTTTGCAGGATCTGGAGTTATCACAAGATGAATGTCAGCCAAAGACATCATATGGCAGCAGAAAAAAAAAAAAAATCCCAGCGTGCCGGAATGTGTAAACAAGAGGGTCGTCTGTAAGACACACAAAGTAATCCTTCTGTTGTACTTTAGGCTGGTAAAGCCTCAGCTAAAGCATTGAGTATAGTTGGAAAGAGAGTCTAGAAGGGAGATGACCCCTGATCAGGGGCATAGTAAAGGAATAGTTGAAGGAACTACAACAGCCAGAAAAGAAAACTGAGGGCATTGATGAACAGTTTTCAAAAACGGAAGAACCAGTATAGGGTAATAGGCAGAGCAACAGGCAGGTCTCAATTTAGATGATTGTCACTGTCTCCTTGACATATATGGTGTATACATCTTAAGACAACTCTTTCCACACCACACATAAGAGGCTCTAAAAAGTCACTGATACGCTATCTTTGTATATAAATTTCTGCACTCCTTATACCATTTCAGGAAAAAGCCTTGGGTAGAAAAGCAAACATTATTTGTAAGATATCAATCAAAAATTTGTCTTGTAGTTACTTCATTTTAGAATTGTTTCCTTTATTCTTTCTCTCAGACATCTATCACATTAACCTCTTTCATTAAATCACTTTTATGCTTGCTTTTACCACACACTCTCCTTCCTCCTCCAGTCCCTGAAAGTGTGATTAATATACCAACTCATTTCTATTTGTTTTCTCCTGCTGTGGATCCAGGCATCATTCTCAAATCACTTGCCTCCAGCAGCTGGTACTCTGATCAGTCGAGAAATATCTTTTCCTACACCATAAGAAATGAGAGAGAATGCATCTCCCATTTCTCTAAGCCAATTTATTCCATTGAACTCACCACATCACGATCTTCTCTTGAATACCTCTGAATGAGTATGCAACAGCAGTTTCTCATTCAGCACACTTTCAGGACCGATTCACAGAAGTACAGTCCTGTCATCCTGCTGCAGTAGTCCCTCAAGGCCAGGAATTTGGGTTCAGTCCCCTGTACAAGCACCTCAGTTTCTGGTACGTACTCTCTTTCCCAAATTTTACCTCATGAGCACTTGACTTAATACTTTGCATACAGGGTGATATATGATGGTGGAAACATGTGGTACGTATGTTCCACTGGAATTACCTTTCTGTTTGGGATGGTATAAGAGATGCATAGAGCAATGAAACATAAAATGCCTCTCTGTGTGCGCTTGGCATACACTATGCCGCCACAGGTTACCATTCCCCCAGTTCTCACAGCACAAGAGATGTAGACAGCCCTCTACTCCTTCCTCAGGCTTTGCACAAAAATCTGGGCTTGCCACTAGGCCACTAGGCTGCCAGGGTTTACTATGAAGGACACAGAAGAGAGGTCGCGAGAGTATCAAGCAGCCATGAGGAAATGAAGAGCTCGAGGACCATAGCTGAACTTCATCAGACATTTACTAAATCAAAGTATGTCTCAGCACTTCATCTCCTCTAGTTTCCTAAGCATGCCTTAGGCTTCTCTCTGTCTTTGAAGACATTTTGAGCCCTCTTTATCTTCACAGAACCTGAATATCACTTTCATCAGATATTCAGAGACCACGAGTCTGGGTAGAAAAGATGGTCCGTCCTTTCCTGGCTTCACAGGTCATTTCTAAAAACACTCCAATAATTCTTGCCAAATAGTAGTGGTCCAGGCTGAATTCTGGCTTCTTGTGGTATACCTTGCTTGCTCTGGATATTTTGAAATATAAATAGAAGGTATCTTGAAATCAGCATTGCCAAGGGCACCCTGTTGGGTACAGCTCCATCAGGACTGCAACTCATCTATTGTGAAGGTACAGAAATAAAAATTTAAAATTAATCCACTGCAAAATGAGACTGAAATCTTGCATAAGAAAACTACACAACTTTTTTAACTTTGATTTTCATGGAACACACTAAAATTAGTGGTCTATGAATACAATTCTCTTCAGAACCTCTATGTTACCTAAGTTTAGTGTGTTACAAAAAATGCAAAATCTTTGTAGAAAGTGAAGCGCTGTGGTTTATTGGTTAAGAGAGCATTCATTTTGTGAAAGTTCAAAATTCAGCCTTATTTTACATTTCAGTTTCTGCATATTTATGCTTCAGACGTTAGTACATCACTAAATAGACCACTTTTTAGTGCATATATTTTTAAATGATTGGTCTACAACATTTTAACGCGGCTGTATAATAAACATTTTTTCTAAGAAGTTCATCTCACTGGTTCAAATGGAGTGGCATTGTCTGCGAGGTCTCATTTCAGAATTATTGCACTTTTATCTTTTTCGTTATGCCACGAGACGTGAAGTCCAAAATATTTACCTTTCTGATTGTCAGTCTTTCCTTCATAGCGATGTCTGAGTGAAGACAAAATAGACAACTTGTTTTGTTGAATCAATAGAGGCATATTATCACAGCAAGATTATAATTCAGGTGTACAATACCTGTATTTTACCGAGTACAGAAATGAAACTGCCATGTGCTGTGTGGCACAGCAGGCAACTAATATCAACAAAGTACCAGAGACTATGTTCAAATAATGTTGTATGGGTCTAACTTCAATCCACAAAAGCAAGGCAATTCAAAGTTAAGGCTTAAACTCTATCCATAATCCACTCTCTTCAGGAATTGCATTATGAATGCAGCTGAACTCTCATCTCAAGTCTGTGCAGCTACACGTTGCCACACAGATGGTGAGAGAAAGCAAATTTACTGTTATATGCAGATTCTTATCCATTATTTTATATATGGTAAAGGTACCGTCTACTGGCATTGGCATTTACTTGAGCCCAAATGCTGGGACTCTGGGGGCAGGCTATGGCAGTTGCAAAAGGCATGTGGGATGAGCGGCGTTTAGGTGATGGCAGATTTCTCTTTGCTCTTTGGGACACATGAGGGTTTTGTGATAGCAGAGGTGGGGAAACACTGACTGTGTGAACTGTTGTCTTCTGACAAGAGGAACAGTCTGTTTGGTGTTGGTTTCTGCATCTTCTTGAACTGTAGTTACCAGGAGCCTGAAAAAGGAGGGTTCTAAGTCCACAGTGAAACCAAAATGAAATAGTGTCAGTGGTATTCAATATTAAAAACCTCTTACTTCAGCCTGTCACCATAATCAAAATAAAATACAGAGTAGCAGGGAAAATAATCTGTTTTCAGTTGAAGGTACAGAGGGAAACATAATGAACAGAGCTGAGAAATTTTCTTCAATGAAGATTTCAGACTTAGAAACAAAGATTGCTTGAGAAAACCAATCAACCCATCATAACTGCGTCTAAGTTCTATAAACAAAATCTTTAGTCCTACAAACAAAATCTTTAGCCCCTGTCAAAAATAGCTGCTATGAGGGCCCTACGTCTCCCTCTACTCAAAGACTGATTTCAGGAAATCAAATTCTGCCCCAGGCCACCTCACTTCTAAGGAATATAATTTATTTGCAGCTTTCTCTGGAGTGGTGCTAGGCCTGGCACTGGGGCTTTGCAGTTTGTCTGCAGGTTTTGGGGGTCAGCAGAAAGGAGGAGGCTCCATGTTTTCCATGGAGAATCAGGGCCTGTAGCTGTGCCGTGGAAACACAGGAGATGGGAGCACCTTGAGCACTGCATCCTCCTCTCCAGCAGCATCTTTCTACGTGCGTTAACTATTTAACAACTTTTTCTTTTCTCTTCTGCTTTCAATGATTTTCAAAGCTCTGATTAATTTAACTAGCAGCAGAAGGTGAACCTGTATGGCTAATCTGTAGCTGTAGAATGCGTCAGATTGAAGAGCTTCAGAACCACCATTATAGTAATCTTGAACATTAAGACATCTTCATTTTTTTTGACACAGTCTCACGGTTTCTCAAGCCAAGCAAAGCTTTGCCCTCAATTTCAATGGCAGCTGCCACCACAGGATTCTGTCTAGTAGCTCCTGAGGAAAAATCTACAAAATGGTTTCACTTCTTAAAGTAAAAACTCACATATTGAATGTGGAAATCCCTAGAAGCTGAATTATGGCCATGAGCACCTATAGCCAGTGACCAGTAACATTTTCAATGGTCAACAGTGCTTGATGGCTCCAAGTTGGTGTCTTCAGAGTTGGTGGCACTGATTTTGAAGCAAGCTGCTGGGCGAGACTGGACTCTGTTGATACTTTCACACCTGGTTCAAACCCCTGGTTTTTATACATTGTCTTTTTGACTGAAACAAGACTGAAACCTGTCCCCTTTCCACTCCTGTATTTACAGGGCAGGATGCTGTGGTTGAGAACAGACCCAGGCAAGACCTTACACTGGAGCACTTCCCCCCTCACATAACCCAGGCATGAATCCAGCAGCATCTGATGCTACAGCAATCCCATCCCCAGGGCTGGATGTGTACCCTCGTTTCTGGGAAGCACTGAGGAAAGGGGTCTGAGGGGTCAGAACAAGTGATGCCCTCGGCCCAGTGCTGGCCTCTGTCTCCTTGCTCCCCAGGAGAAAAGATCCCGAGAAAAAGGATTTGCACAGCCCTATTCTATTGGACAAGAAGTAGCCCATGACCAACAGCCTGGCTATTACCGGAATAAATGAAGCTGTGATCTGAGCTGGGACACGAGCTATTACCACAGAACAAATAAAAACAGAGCTAGAACTCCATACTGCAGAGGTATTCATCCTTTGTATTCCCTCAAAGAACAAGCCTAATCTACTAACCCAAGTAGATTAGTAAACAGTACATTCAGTTTTCAGAGACCTTCAATATGTCTGCAGGGCATGTGATGTAAAATAATATAAGTAAAGGAAATAAATGGAAATTTTAGGGGGAAAAAAAAAAGAAACTGAAGTATTATAGCTGCTTGCTTTCTCACTGTTGTGAGGAAGATCAGAGAAGAGTCTTTTGTGTCAGTTTTATTTTGAACCCATTTTGCTGCTGAATATGGGAAGAGATTAGTTCACTGCTAATTGTGCTGTTGGTTTTGTGATTCTATGAAAACCCCCTAAAAGTCTGCATGCAAAACCAATGAGGTAGAACATGTTTGACAAGCTTAGTTCCAACACGACCAATGTAGCAGGAAAAGATTTTAATATCATTGCCTCTCTTCAATAACAATAGTACATACAAGTGTTTACAAGAGGATTAAAAGCTGCTTTAGTGAGTTGTATTAAAGATTCCTTTATCAGACAAGTTTTATCGAAAAACCTGTTGGAGCACTATGTGGGTAATCAGATGCAAGCAGAAGCGGGTTACGTTACCGACTTTATTTTCCTTGCTTTAAAAGGATGCACGATGTATCTGTAAAATATACACCATGCCCACAATAACCCCTACCTATTAACAGTCTGCCCAATTACAACAACAGCAAAAAAAAAAGCAAAGAAAAAAAAAAAAGCTCCACAAGCAACGACCCCTAGCACCTGGTAATTAAAATTGCTAATCACCAGCAATTATCTGGCACAGCTTTATAGCCAGGCGAAACAGTTTGACCCTTTGCCCACTGAAAGAAGAATGTTTGCTGTCTATTGATAAGTGCTTAGGCAAAGCTGTGCTCGGCTCACATCCATTAAGTGGCGACTAATAGGAAGTCAACAAAAGAGCTCTGACATCTGTAGTGGGCACTTCTAGCGGGCCAGGTTTGGGAGCACAGGTGTCTGATGGGCTCCTGCCAAAGACCAGCAGACAGGACGTGGGGGCTTCTTCTTAACAAGCAAACTTGAGCTGCCCACGTTTCCCGACTGGTTCCTCTGCAGTCGAAGAGTCAACGCAGTAAGTTTCCAGGACAAAGATTAAAATAATTACTCTTGTCGGGGCAGGGGGTGGTGGCTTGTTTTCAGCCTGTCTGCATGCATTCAAGCATGGAGAGGTAAGAAGTCCATCGGTAATTTAGGTAAAGATTGTTCTTTGGTCTATTTTTGTTCTTATTAAGTATTGGGTTAAAGATACATAAAAATGTCTCTTTAGCATACTCTTTAAGTCTGGGATAGAGAGCTTGAGATAATAAAGATTTACTTTTCTTCCATAGGACACTATTATGCTCAAAGCTATAAAATACCTTTCCATTGTTACAGATCCAGGAAGCTGCTGCTAGAGATTATTTGAGCCACAATAAACAACTCCATTAAAGCTTCTGAGCTCGTCAATGACTCTTATAAGGTCCTAGATAAAAAGATCTGACTTTTTTTTTTTCTTTTTGAGGGAAGGAAAGAGAGAGAGAGAGTCTGGCAAAAATATTGCAAGCTTCTAATAATGAAATGACCTACAAAACCTGAAGGACAAAGCATCCCCTAATCACTCAGGAATGCAAATTGCTCCAAGAACAGGCATCAGTGGAGATTATGAAGCCAGGAGCTGCTGATATCCAGAACCAAACCTCTGTGGCTTCATCCCTTCATTTAGAAGGGGCTTCTGCGGTTCTTGGCAAGTTTTGGAGTGAAAGTAAAGGACAAAGGATCAATCCCATGGTGCATATTTACAGACACAAGCTATCTGGGGACATTCTGACCTGCACACACCATGTTTTTTCCTGCATAAGATCTCAAAGCCCCTCCATGTACACTCACTGTAGCTTCTCTCTAGATCATGCACAAAAGTTCACTTGCTAGAGAAGGAGCACATACATCTCACTCCAACACAGAGTGAAAATACAGCTAGGATTTACATCCTAACCTGGGTGCCTAGAAACACTTGTGGGTCATCCAGTTCAGCCATAGCCCAGGAGGTGTCAAAATGCCTGTACTCTACCAAGGCCAACTGTAACAATTTAGATAAAATTTCAGATGAAAACATAAACAGATAAAAAGAAAAGCACCTCTGTATTCCACGCAGATTTATCCCTTTGTAGGCAATCAAAGTTGAAGTTCAATTTCATGCTTGAATTTTGGCACATGCATGGGTTATTCTCCATTAGATTCTAATTCTTGATCATCAGCATTAGCACAGGATTGCTGTCTGTTCTTGTTTGTAAGCTCCTGCCAGTGTGAAAGAGACAAATTTCTCTTTGACAACTCTTTAATCAAGTCAGAAAAAAAAATGAAGTCACTGGAGATACACCTACTTACAAGCTTGGGATGTAAAGTGCAAACCAAGATGAAATGATGGATTATAAATTCTGGCATTGCTTGACATTCAATTTCTTCTGCCTTCATGTCTAATTCAATAATGATCCATAGCAGAAGAGCATGCTAGCAGATTTGTGTAGTCTATCCATCACAGAGTAAATTACACTGAATAACTCTTCTCTGGGTTAGCTGAGGTAACTAAAAACCTGAGGAAGAAGAGGAGGAATAGATTTTCTTACACACATTTGGAGTCCATGAGATACCAGCAGATTTCAGAAGATTCTATTCAATTTGGGACTCATGGTCATCCAGGTTAGGAAAACATATTTGTCTACCAGCCTTCACACCGAAGAGTGATTTTTAATACCGTTGTCAAAATCGCAAACTAATGGAGTGGCCACTGGGGATAAGACATTCAGCGGTTTTTTATTCCATTTTCGAGAGGGTAAGTCTTTGGGGGTGGTACTAGGATGGGTGAATGAATTCAGGGAACGGTAAATCAATCTCACCTTTGAAAACTGTGGGGTCAAAACAAGCTAGAAGGTGGAGAAGGGGAGCTAATATGTGGCTTGTGACCTGTCATTCAACTTCCATTTCACGTATAATCTGTGCACAACATGGAATGGATGCATAAAATTCACCAAACCAGTGCTGCACAATAGCTTTCTCTTTACCCTACGCGTAATTCCAAAACAAAACCAGCTGTCCCATTTCTCCTACAGGTGAAAGCCTAGATGCGCCCCACGGGTCAATGAATCTGCTCTGGGCTTCCTTGGAAGAGAGCTCCAGAGTCAAGAGTCCTCTACTGAAAACATCTCACTAGCAACTGCTAGACAATTAAAGCTGGGGACTTCTTGTTCAAGGACCTGTTAACCTCTTCTCTTCTGGGCAGGGGGAAGAAGAAATGAAGGAGGTAGATTTCAGACCATTCAACTGCTGTGCTCCATCAGGAGTGCTGGTGAGGTACAGATACAGTCCTGGGGAGTGCTCTTTCCCCGGCTGGCGTGTCTCAGGTAACATGCTTGCTAGGGCATTTCCTGACAACTTCTCAGCCCCAAGGATATGCCTAGGTAGAGGAAATACATTGCTGTCCTGGTTTGAGGTAAAACAGAACTAATTTTCTGGCTTGCAATTTTACTTTTTTAGCTGGGCCTCTTCTACCTAACTAAACTCTGAAATTAACAGCATATTGTTCACTCTTACAGTGATAAGACATGGCTATACCAAGGAATGGTGTGCAGAGAGGCCCTTGCTTATACTTATTGCTATGATAGCCAGGTAATGTTGTTATTTGCCCCACTGGAGGGCTGGAAGTGGAAAAGTGTAGAGGGGTCACACCCGTAGGGAGGAGTGGACAGGACAGGTGATCCAAACCTAATCAATAGGGTATTCCATCCCATCCACATCATGTTCAGTATAAAAGCTGAGGGGTCAAAGGGTCAATTCTCTTTCTCTGATGGCCAGTGTCTAAGGAGGACCCTGCCTGTTCGTCTGCCTTTGATCCTGATCTGAGCATTCCTGACTCCAGATCTGGAATCCAGCTCCCATAGATCACCAAGTCCAGTCTGGGACTTTTCCTGATGCCTGCTGGTGATGTGATCATCATCCTGGGATCTTGATACAGTTTTGTATATACTGTATACTGTTCCTTCCTTTTTAATTTTTTTTTATTTTCTTGTTATTATTTACTATTTAATTATTTATTTATATTTTCATTAAAGTAGTTTAGTTTTTTCTAAACTCATAAATCTCCTTAATCTCTTCCTCTCCTCTCTTTTTCTTAGAGGGGCCATCTGTCATTCTGATTGGTCCTTCCAGCCAAAACCATGACAGCTGCTCAAGAAATTGGGAAGGCAATATCTGTCTGGCCATACTTCACTCGGTTTGGATGCAGGGTAATAAGCACGCTCCTGTACTGCCAATGCTTTGAGGAAAAATAGGCAAACACTCACCGAGAAATCTCTTTTCCCCTAAATTATGTATGTTCCTGCACATTCTTTCTTCAGCACCAGCTCTGTCTTGCCTAGGCTAAAACTCGGTGAATTTGCACATATCTTCTTCTCAAGCTCAGTCAGACTTTTGAAGGACAGCAATGCTGCTGCTCCTCCTGGACCAGGCAAACTGCAGCTAAGCAGCACATTGTTGCCATGATGGCCCAAATTGTTTCAGCACCTCCCCTACCAGAAGTAGGACATAGTGAATCATGAAAGAAAAAAACGTGGAAAAATACCACCATATCCCTGGGACAGTGATTTGTCCCAGTACATCTTGGACTTTCAACCAGTCTGGAAGACAGGCTTCTACAAGAAAGATAAAAAGCAGAAATGTAGAGATAAAAAAGTCAAATAAAAAAAATAAAAAAAAAAAGATAAAAAAAAAAGAAAAAGCTTATCTTTTATTTTAAAAATGTTCATAAACTGATCTGCTTTACAAAGTACTTTAAAAAAACCCCAGACATTTTCTTGCAGAAATAAGCAGACAACAATAGGAATGCTAAATCCTGACTCCAAAGTTTGTAACCACATTATGTGAAGTTAAAATTACTTCAGAGTCAAAAACCGTAGACCTTCCCTTTATGGAAAATGCAGTGAGTCTCACCAATTAGTGAGTAAGCAAGGAGAGAACAAAGGGCAAACAGCATTTATATTTGTTGGAATACGAGAGTTCTCATGCTAAAAGCAGAGCCAAGCCTCTCAAGCACTTTAGAATTTGCAGAGAAATAGGTATTTCACCTAGAGGAGAATGGCAACAATTTACTGGCACGAGGCAGGGGACTGCTAAGCAGCTGAGCAATTGGTGTACCAGAAATCAGTAATCTAAAGTCAGGGTCACCCTTCTCTACAATTGATTTTTACACTGTGTTCAAGTGATGGTCCTGTGCATCCTCAGGAACCTCAAGAAAACTTGAATAAAACAGTAGTGCAGGAAATCAATTAATTAAGTTTTTCTTCAAAACATATGTCTTTGCCATTCTCAGATACATTTTAATGACAAAACCACTTCGTTTGATTACCAGCTCAGTTACTTCCTATTTTAGTTGCTTATGGTTGCTGAATGCATGTTGAGCAACTCTTTCTACTTAACATGCTCCAGAATCTTCTCTTGTCACCTCTTGACTTGTTTTACCTTTGTTAAGACAGATATTTTTGCAATATATTCTAGATGGGAGGCAGATACAAACAGATTATTTACTTCATCTGATATGTCTTTATCCTCCTTAGAAACCTTCCAGCTTCTTCATAAGTCCAGAAGATTCAGCAACTCTGACTTTTTTGCTCAAACTTCAAGTGAGGTTAACATATTGTAAATTGTTTTTAAAAGAAAGTGGGAGTGTCTTGGTCAAAACTTCAGATACTTGTCGTGCTCCTGTAGGCTCTGAACATGGGAAACACAACACCAGCCAAGCTGGCAGCTCTGGTGGTGCTGGTGGCACCGCTGCCTCCATTTCTGCTGTGCCCCATGCCACTCATGACTCTTTGAACTTAGATAGACACAGATTTAAGAGCAAACTATGCCTTCCTCTGTTTACCACGCTCAACTTCTGAAATAACACCTTTTATAAGAGAGAACGAATTAACCCCTCCCTGCCACCTAGTGCTCCTAAGCACTTTTCTAGCTGGAGGTGTGAACAGCATGTTTTCTGCCAGACTGAAGAAAGTGTGGGTGCTTGCATCCATACATGGGTGGGAGTCAGACATCCAGGTGATTTGTGGGCCCTAATCTCACAGTAAGAGTGAATGAACACCAAAAGTGTCTGGAATGATGTTATTACATGGGCCCAGGCAGCCAGGTCCCAGTTTGGCCAGGCATCTGACTGCAGCTTCTGCAAGTCAGATAGCCCCATGACAGATATAGAAGGGATTTGGGACAGAAACAGTACCTGAGCCAGCTGGCTGGCTGCCTTCCTATCCTTGGAAAGGTGTTCAGAGCCCAAAAATGAGCCTGAACCAGCCAGGCTAGAAAGGCAGTACTTCTGTGGAGGTCATCAGGCTCCATGGTTGACACCTCCCAGTAAGGCCATCTTTGTGAAGAATGGTGAATTAGATAGACATCAGGATGAGACAACCCCCAGTACGTAGAGACCTCGTATCTTTCCAGGCCTATGCACCAATGTCTTCCAGTTTTCAGGGTTTCAAATCCCTGTATTTTCTTCTGGCAAATGCACTCCTAGCCCACAAGGAGATGAAAAGAGAGCCTAATAGTGGATGGAGGTTAACCACAGATGGCTAGAAGTGTTGACATTGGTCTGATCTTTCCAGCTCTCTAAATGTGAAGAGAAACTAAACCAGACCTTTCAGACCAGTAGTACAAATGCAAAAATGTATTATCAGTGTTCAGGCTTGGTTACTACATTTCCCCAGTGCCCTATTAAAAGGTGGAAAAGAGCTCCATTAAGTAAGAAGCCTAGATTTATTTATTTTTTTAAATATATTTTCTGATTGTAGATTATTTCTGTCCAATGAAAGCAAAATCTTCAGCCACCGAATATCAGCGTTAAGCTGAATACCACAACACGCTCCATTTCAAAGCATTATAATAGGGAGAGCCTAGGTTAGTGGATGACAACACGAATAATATTCTTCAGAGAGCTTAAATGGAATGTTGTTATTAAGATGCAGTGTCCTTGATGAGGGACATTAGGAAGGAAACAGCTCCAGCAAACTGCAGAAAAGACTGCAGGAGATGCTAAGAAAAAAAATAAAGAAGACAAGTGTGGGAATAAGTTAAAAATAAAAATAAATAAAAAATAGGATGTGGAATGGGAAAGACAGCCAAGAAAAAATGTTAATAAAAGGTATTGGATGAAATCCCAGAATAGGAGTAAAGCAAATACAAACAACTAGCAAATGTACACATAACAGGGTGAAAATCAGAGTCTGTCCTCCCCTTGCATGTAGAACTGAGCAAATAGAGCTACAGGCAATTTTGGAGAATGGTAGTTCTGAAGCAGCCAGAGTATAAACATTTCTTTCAGGCCACAAGACAGAGAGACACCGATGTCACATGTGAAGTACTGAGAATGGAGATGATGTACAAAATGTACATTAGAGACAATTAAAATATTCCATGTGCCATTTTTGAGATTTCTCAACACGGTTGTGTGATAATGTCCTTTCTGTTCCTCAAGCTGTACACAGATACCTCCTGCTCTATTTTAATTCTGGCTACAAGAAGGTCCTGGTATCTTTTCTGAGGTTTTCAACAGACTCATAGATGTTTCAGGAAAGTTCTTCTCAGCAGATACTTGACCTTCTGTCAAGAATCATAGAATGGAATCATAGAGTTGGAAGGGACCTTAAAGATCATTGAATTCCAACAGCCCTGCCATGGGCAGGGGCACCTCCCACTAGACCATCTTACCCAAAGCTGCATCAGCCTGGCCTTGAACACCTCCAGGGATGGGGCACCCACAACTTCTCTGCGTAACCAGTGTCTTGCCACACTCAGAGTAAATTCCTTCCTAATATCTAATCTAAATCTACCCTCTTTCTGTTAAAACCGTTACCCCCCATCCTGCCACTGTACTCCCTGATAAAGGGTCCAAAAATACCTTGTTGTTGGCTACAAGAATGTTACCATTAGAGAAAAGTTTGTACTGACCTGAGTGAAATTTTGGGAAGAGGAAGCTCTGTTCTTCATAAAGCCAAATGAATGTAGGGAGGTAGTGAGGCCTTGGCAAGTCAACAAGCAGAAAGCTGACCTTCACTTTCTAGGAAGCAACTCAAATACATGTTAGAAGTAACAAATGTATTATTTGGGGCTGTACAATGGGAATCCCACCTTGGGTATGCAGCAGTTCTCCAAGCAAAGTTGCAGTTTCAAGCATATCGTAACAATGACAGATGGGATACCTATCTATCTATCTATCTATCTATCTATCATCTATCTATCTACCTACCTACCTACCTACCTAAAATACATGTATAAGTGCCTGGGCATTAGGGTCAGCAGATAAGATGGGCAATGAATTCTCTGAGGCCTTTCAAGCCATTTTTTCTTGAAGGAAGTGAAGCTCAGAAATTCAGAAGGCTCAAAGAACTTTCCCAAAAGGTCTTTCAGCAGTTTAAGGTAACATAATGTTCACCATTTTGTTACGGATAATGAAATCAAAACTGCAGTTACAGAGTGCTTTAACAGAACTTCAAAATCTGAGATGTGGAGATATTTTATAACCCACAATGCCTTTACTACAGTGTCACCCACATTTATGAAGTGCTCTAATGGCAGCTTTTAGAGGACTATGTGTACCAATCCTGCTGGTGTAAACCCCTCAACTCACTGAAGATTTAGCAAGTAATGCAGGGGGGCTTAAGCACCCCTTTTTACAAAAGGAGACCACGTGTGGGTGCCTAAAACAAAAAGAACTCTTGAAAAACACTGAGAACAGACATTAACTGATTAAATTTTCATACTGCATGAAGGTATTACCCAAGCGTAAATGATCATGTTCAGGATAAAAGATGATGAGGATAAGAAGGCTTTTGCTCTTTTTATCCAAAGAATTACAGAAAGTTAATATCAAACAGAGCAGATTTCACATGACTGGAAAAAATATAGATGTGAGAGGAAAAGCTATTATTGGTAAAATAGTTGGCATGGTCTACTCAATTCAGCAGCTTTGTGGGAGTGATTTAAACCTATGCCATTTAGATACTAGGCACTGCTGGAAGAAAATAAAAACAATGGAAGTTTTAACATTCTTCTCTCCAGAAACATCACGGTTAGGTTTTTCCTATAAAGCATTAGTTCAGGTTTTGCAAAGTAGGTAATTAAGTGTTTACAAATAAACTGCCCTTACAACTGGAGTAGAAGCAACAGTGAGATTCTCTTTCAAATTATACTTGTTAAGAACTGGGTGTATTTGGTGCTCGTTTTTGAGCTTTCAGTACTGATATCAAAAAAGTTGTGCTAATTCTCTCTACATCAGGACTCCACAATCAAAAATATGGCATACTGTAGAAAATGTTATCCTGGTAAGACTAACACATTTTATACTGGTGATGAACAAGGTAATAACTTAGGATACTCCCAATTTAAACTATTCATAAATTTCCCTTCAACACAGTCGTCACCAGAAGGTTAAACTTTTTGTACAATTTCATGGATGTCACAGGATACAAGTCTGTGGGGAACTTCTCTGTAACCCTGTAACCCTCACCTACATGTGGTAATACTCGGACCCCTGGGAGTAACATTACCATTACATTTGAAATAAAATCACACCAAATAAGACACGTCTCATTTTGTTTCATAAAAAATGAAGAACCCATCACTCCTCTCCTTTTTAGAAATGTGAGAGGTAGTTGTTCCATCCTTTCACTCACCCAGGACATGAACAATGTGCTTGAATTTCTTGGCAGCAAGGAAGTAAATCTATGTGTGACACAAGTGCTACAAACTGGTGTCTCTGTAATCTAACCCAAGTGGCTAGCATTCCTCCATAGCCTACTGACTATGACACTAGCTTAAAACAGAGTGTGTTAAATAAAGGACAGTATTTTGACCCATACTCCAAGGACCATTACAGTACATTAAACAAATGAAGAGCAAAATACAGTTTCAGACTCATCCGCTAGTTACTGAATGCTGAAGTGCAAGGGGTAGAAATTTAAAAGTTTTCTCCTTGCCTGAATCTCATGGAGTCAGACTTCTGACTCCTACTGACACCTCACTCTGGGAGGGTCTAGTTCTTTGGGTTCAGGGGCTCTAGAGTGGGATTTTTCTTGATTCTGGGCTTTTCCTCTTTTCATTTTGACAACATATATTTACAAACTTTAATTGTGTATGAGAGACAAGACAAGAAATGGTCTCAGGAAGGAAAAGAAACCAAGTTACATAGGTGTGATTTACAATTATGTGATCTGCCTGATGGCCTGTAAAAGACTATGAAAACTCCTTGTCATTCTTTGTGTCAAATAAGATAAGGAATAGCTGCGGAAGAAGGTGCAAGTCAGTGGAGAGATGTCACGGTCCAACAGGCCACCTTTTCAGTAGACTACACACCCTTTGGGATTCCTGCCTTCCACAGGCAGGGAAACGGCTCACATGTTGATACCACGACAGGGTGTAAGGTTGAGGATGGGAGTGGCATGTAGAGAGATATTGAGAAGGTCAATCTGGAGTTGGTTCCCATAGTGCAGTGGGGGGCTCTGAAGGAAATACAGGAGAGGCCAGTAGGGAATCACAGCCTCCTGCCTGCCCTGGAGCCCCCTGGAAGTACAACGCATGCATCTGGGACTACAAAGGCACCCATTCTCTTAAACCACAGCCCAGAAGATTGCAGCTGGGGACAAGAACCAAAAGTAAAGCCTTCCACTTCCTGAGAACATTTTTAAGGGACCTTTGGGATGCACACTGGACCCTCCCAGCCCTCTCCTAGAAAAATCAACCCTACAGAGATCCAACATGACAAGTGCAGATTAGCACTCCACAGGTAAGACTTCTCAGACTGCCCCTTCCACCACTGTTCAAGGTTGGGTTGCACACCCCTTGCCTTCCTCAAGATCATCCTGAAATCATTCTGCTTCAGTCAATATCATTGTGCGGGCCAAATTCTCCTGGGTGACATCCGGATGGGACTTTCGGAGGCACATGCACACATCCATGTAAGCACTGGCAAACACACTCTGTACAGATCAGCTCAGACACAGGACCAATAAACACCAGTGATCCAGCTGTCTCAGACATGGGGGCTACAGCTCATTTCACAGCTGAAGAGACACTACCACGATGAACAGGAATGCCATGCCAGCGTTGGAATGCCATGCCAGTGTTAGATATCCTGTCAAGTAGCAGCAGTACCTCTGCAAGCTGGTCATGGCAGATGAAAAGGGAGCAATGCCCAGCTGCCATGGGGGTTTCCCAGCAGCAGGTACAAGCTGGGTGTTGTGAGGCTGATGAGCTGTGGCCAAAGCTTCCCTGGGAAATGTTGTAACTTGGTGTTCACGCAGGGACAGCCTCACATGCCTGGCTTCATATAGAGGGCTGGAGTGGCACCAAGGACACCGTGCATGCAAAGGATGGCCAGAGGAAGCCTCTGACCACCAAACTTTTGGGAAGGAGCACAATACTGGTCTCAATTTTAAGAGAACCCCTTAGCTATTTAAATGAAGGAGACAACATCCTGCAAGATGGCTCTGTGCAGAGTCAGTGGTAATCAATCAGCTCTGTTCTGCATTCATGGCAGTTTGGGGGACACTGGGGCTTATTCTAGCCTGGTGCGTAATCCTGAGATGCAGTTCCTTGTCTTACTCCCTAATTATGCACTACTGTGCATTCCTTGCTAATTAGTATATGGAGTGGTAATCTCACCAGAGATCCTGTGTCACAGGTAAATCAGGTTATTACTGTGGCGTGTTACTGTTACAGCTTATAAATCCCCTTACTCATTATTCATATTTGTTAGACATAAACATTGTGGAATAACATAGAAAATACTTTAGTTTAAGATTAAACTTGTCAAAATTCAAAATACTGTGGTGCCTCTTATTTCAGTTTTACTTTTGCTTGCCGTGTTTGCATGTTTGTACAAGGCCCCAAGTAAATGTTCCCCTGTAGTTTTTTTATCATTGTCATATTATCAGGGCACACAATATAATAAACAGAACTGTTAAAGCACCAGTGATGTCTCTATTGGCAGACTTATAAAAGAGCTCTGTGACCTTGGTTAATTAGCCATGTAATAAACCAGAACTGAAAGAGCCTATTCCCACAAACCACAGCACAGCACCCCTCCACCCCCTGCTTGTCGGAGAGGCTCTGAATGGGAAGTCAGCAGAGGCAATGCAAAGTGCAGCCACTTAGCCTCGGAGCCCTTTGGAATATATGCAAAGATCCACAAAGACATTTCCTTCCAGCCACTGATTAAGAAACAGTCTTTAAAACAAAAAGATGGGTTTTCTGAATACTTCTTTTACTAGCTAGTACTGCTTAAGTTATCTTTAGATGAATGTGTAGCTTCCTGAAACCTCATGACATAACACTTGCATTTCAAAATAAATCTTTAGAAATTATTTCAGAAAGTTTTTCTATAAATTATCTGATTTAATTGTTTTCCTTTTTATTTCAGGTATTCAAAATAGAAAATAACCCAACCCTTCTATTAAGTAATAGTTAATATTGTATTTTTAAAATATAATTTATTTTGTACCCGGATGGCTCAGTCCTCTTGAACTGTAAGTCATGTTAACACAAATTATATAGAAGAGTGTTACTTGTATTTCTTTCACACACCTAATTTGACTAAAAAGTAAACCTAAAAACTTAGAACTATACTATAAAAATAAAATGACTGGCCTTGTACGTGAGGGCAGGAAGTAACAAGGATAAAAATATTTAGCAGATTCTTTGACTTTATTCTGCCAGTCTCTTAAGAAATGAAAGCTTATTTAAGCACAAGCAAGAATCACTAAGGTTTTAAATTCACCCAAATGTCAGTTCATAATAAGCATAACCACAACTAACCACAAAGCCAGAGTTAGCATTTTCTTCTGCAAGTGCAATAGTTTTTCTGAATGTTATAGGAGTTAGTTCTTTCTTAAATAAACTTTGTGCAGCCTATACCTGCTGTCCTTCCATGGCTTGCTCCTCAGTTCTGGCACAACACAGAAAATGAACAAAAACCCCAAAACCCTAAGAGAAGCTAACCCCTTTTTTTTTTTTTTTGTATCATCAGCTGTCACTTCCATAGAGCACAGTGATCTTCATTTCATAGGGGAAAAAAAATAACAACAAACAGTATCAGAAATAGCAGGGGATTTGTTTTTGGTTTTGTATTTTTCTGGAATACTTTTTGTGTAAACATTAAAATTACGGTGTTCCTATGCAGTGAAACTTACGAATATCACTCTGGTTTTAAATCCTATACATCTGTTCATCCATTCAGGATTGGTTTAGCTGCAGTCATTTCTTTCAGTACTGCAAATGTAAATTCACACGAACAGAGAGTTTCACTGGGTCTGACAAACAGTCTCCATTATCCTGGGGAAGTTTTAGAGTATCAAGCCCAAAACATCCTCTGCAAATCTGAGATTACAGCAGAATATCCAAGAACAAAACTTTTTCCTCAACATTGTTGGTTTTTGAATCCCGAAGTAATGTGGGAGATGTATTTTAGCCAAAATATATTTGCTAATTCATTCTTTGTGTTTTCTAATGTGTTCTAAAAGATCTCTGGAATGTATCTAAAGGCTCAGGAAGCTATGTAGCTACATGGCTCAGCAGCTCATTTGGCAGACAACGTGCATGTGCGCATTTGTTCACATTCATAAAATCGAAGATTTTGATGTGTGTACTATAAATACAAATGCTAGTACTCATACAGGAGTGTGAGCAGTCCCCATGACTTGCAGTAAGAATACGCATAAACAGATCGGGATCAGACACTTCAGTTGAATATTCCATTCACTGCTCAGCTTCTATGGTGACTACAGCCATATGAAAAAAACCCTAATTTGGTAGGGAAAGAGGTAGGTATGTGCTGATAGAGGGAACCACTGTCCTTAATGTGAAGTTGCAGAAAATACCAGCAAGCAGACAAAGAGAAAGAGAAGAGGGAGTTATAAATTAGGCACTCTCCTTAGATCCTGATACTGTAAACACTTCTGCAAGGCAGTCCAACAGTGCCTTTCATAAAAATGAAGCTGGACACACAGGTTTAGGAGTTGGTAGGACTGGACTTTCACAATTTAAAAGTATTATCCTTCATAATGTACAATTTGTTGGCGGTATAAGAATCCCACCAAGAAGACTCAGTAGGTAGTGAAATCACACACGTGAACTCCTATCTCCTCTGGCAGACCCTGGTCCTGACTTGTCCCACGTGTCTGTGCAAGTGCACCAAGGGTCCAGGAATGCACTGGGACATCCCCAGGCTGAGATTCGGGACATGGAGGAGCTGGGCTAGAGGTGTCCCAGATCAGTCCAGCATATCACATTGGGAAATCCTGAGGGAGCCAGTACAGAAGCCAGCTCTCTTCCGATGGATGGTTGCCACTGCTGAACGAGCATATACCCAGGAGTGTATTTGCAACAGATCTGAGAAGTTTCTGGGTAAAATGCCGTTTCTGTAGTAAAACTTGGGCACAAATCCAAAAGAATTGAACTTGCCATTAATTACAATTCTCTAATGTTTCTTCTCCAGGTAGCAAGGTGAGAGGGGAGCCAGACTGTGGAGGTTCACAGAGGAGAGATCCTGCTACCTAATTTTTCTGACGTCTCTGCCTAAGAGCCTGAGCTGTATTCAGAATTTCTGTTGCCGCTACCTGCATCCAGTTCTAGGCTCCCCAGTTCAAGAGAAACAGGAAACTACTGGAGAGGGTTCAGCGTAGGACAGCAAAGATGATTAAGGGATTGAAGTATCTCCCTTATGAGGAAAATTTCCTGACTGCAAAAAATGCACGCCCTAAAAGACAGAAGTTTGGAAATGTCAGTTGCAGGTGCGCCTTCCTCTGTGATTTCCAGCTCGTTCAGGTCTGCATTTGCTAAGGCTGGAGGAGGATGCCCTCCTCTGGCTACGCATCCCCTTTTCATCAAGCTTCGGAGGCTGAAGAGAAATCACTTTGAACACTGAGGCGGGGAGCTGGAGGCAATTACTTGTGATTGATAGCACTAAATATGAAACCGCATGTACCTCATCCATGAAGCATGGAATCAGCAGCATATTGTTAGTGGGGGAGATGAATGGGGCTTGAGATAACCTTGGCAAATTAGGCATATGTTAGCATTAAGCTTTGTCAGTAAGCAGGCCATAAATTACAGACATATTGTAACTCCATAAACTCATCTAATGAATTGAATGACAGTGGTAATTTAAGGCAGAATGGAACTGTTTAACCCTTTTAAGAATTTAGCTGTATTTCTATATTATGCAACAATCCAAACCGTATTAAAAGGTTGGTGTTTCATAGATACTGCGAGATACCATAACCATAACAGGGAAACAGCTCTTCTGTGTTTCATGTACATTTTAACTAACAGTTGGCAACCTGTGAATTATTTTACCTATGAGTTCATTAAAAAAGAATGGAAAAAGAATGGAATAGCTGGGGGTGTTCCTTGAACATTCTTTTACTTTATCATTATTTTTCTGTATGATCAAGCTAAATATATTTGAGCTATAAGGCACAGCATGCCATGCATTTCTGGCCTACTACTGAACACCTCAGGAGGTGTTAGAAGACACAAGGCTAAAGGGCAAATTACTTTAGTCATAAGAGAAGGGCAATAATCCCTTCAAAATGCATGGCCTGCAGTGTCTTATTGCTATTCTGAAATAGAATTTATAAATAAGAGGAAAACTCAGTCTCCTGTGTTTACTAGCTGCTATTGTCAGACTTATGCCATCAGTAACAGCTAATCCGGGATTCTGAAGTAATTTTCTATTTTACTGCATATTTCAGACAAAGTAACATTTGAAAATCACTGGCACATCAATGGCATAAAAGGGCTTAAAATCTAAACCAGAAAATTTCATGTGATATGTTATTAATTAAAAGGTGTTGACGTAATAAAAAAGTATTTTTGATTTTATTCAGTAAGAGTAACTGAAGAAATTAGTATATCAACTGTACCATAGGTAATGTCCACTTTTAAGGCAATTTTAGGAAACACACCTCTTCACACACTCCTAAGCACTTGATTTTGGCACCCACACAACCACTGAAAAAATTCTCATCAAACTTTTGTAGAATATTTGCCTTTACACACATTATTCCCTTTAAAAAGACACATCAAATGAAATTAACTGGAGCACTTATCTCAGTGCTGAGTGAATACAGAAATCGGGAGGGCAGTCCTGTGGGGTACAAGGTTGGAAGGGGGCCTTGGCAGAAGGGACAGTAAGCAGAAAGTGAAATCCTTAACACTGCATTTTTTAATTCAGTAAATAATCATTACTTCTTCTGCCCACCCTTGATAATAAGCCATACAAGAATTAAAATGTTAGGATTCACTGGTAGCTCAGTGTGAAAGAAGAAGGGAGAGGTAGGGTTACAGCTATTTTTTTCATGTATGACACTTTGTAGTTAATCATCCATACTCTTCTTTAGAAAAGAATAATGTTTATCACAACACCAGGAAATACAGGTGCATTGTTAGCTCTGCTTTGGTTGACGAAGAAGCCTCCATGGAGCTCAACTGGAGTTTAACAAGGAGTCTGCAAAAAAAACAGGAGGAGACCCAGTTCTCATCAGTCCCTTTCTTCAAATGCATGTAGTGTTAAACCTGTGCCTGGGAATGTATCTGAGATCAAGCAGGTGTTTTCTGTGGCCAAGAGCTGTAATATAGTTAATTTCAGAGTGCAAGCAAGGTAGCAGGATATTGCAATGGCCAACAGAGACGTGAACCCAGAATAAGTCAGGGTAAGGAGGTAATCTGTGAGCAGCTGGCAGAAAAGCTTAGAGGAGGTAGCACTTGCTATCCCCAGCTACTAGTCCCTTCTTCCAAACCCAGGTGCCTTCTTTGCCTGAGGTTCCTGTATGAACCGGGGCTTTCCCTTCTCCAGGTCCCTAGCCCCACATTACCCTGGAACAGAGTCAAGGGACTGTAATATATAAATAAAAATTGAATAAGGCTACTCACCTTGCTGTGGTGCCAAATGTAAAAGGATATTTTTTTCTATTTGTTTTCTTTCATGCAGTATGATCATAGCACGTTTTTCTACTGACACATGTAGAGCAGAGTTTGGGAGGGCTTCCTCAAGATGTTTGTGGTTATTACTTCCTTTAGTTCTGTCCACATTGTTTTTTAAATCACATTTCAATAACTCAGACGAAAACTTAAGGCTCATGGTTCTAAAATCCACTCATTTTCTCTGAATTACTGCTTATTAAAGCTTATAAGTATCTGAAGGGTGGGTTGAAGGAGGATGGAGCCAGATTCTTTTCAGTGGTTCCCAGTGACAGGATGAGGGGTAAGGGGCACAAGTTGGAACATGGGAAGTTTCATTTGAATATGAGGAAAAACTTCATTATGGTGAGGGTGATAGAGCCCTGGAACAGGCTGCCCAGGGAGGATGTGGAGTCCCCTTCCCTGGAGACCTTCAAGACCTGCCTGGATGCAGTCCTGAGTAATGTGCTCTAGGCAATCCTGCTTTAGCAGGGGAGTTGGACTAGAGGATCTCTAGAGGTGCCTTCCAACTCTGACAATTCCGTGATTCCATGAAAGAAATTCTGCAGAAAATTCCATGAATTTCCTGTATTTATGAAATACATATTTTCTTATAATAATAGTCTCAGACCTGTCTCTGTGCTTTGTGACTGTTCAGTGTGCCACAAGTTCAAGGTTTTTGGCACTCAGATCTCAGTTTAGGGAGTACCAGCATTTTGATTGAAAGCAAAAAGGTGTAAGAAACAGCTAAGTGAGGCAAAGCGCGTTATGTTCATAGTAAAATAATTTAAAGTAACAGTGAATGGGAAATCAATATAATTCCTGTAAGACTGACAGAGCAAGTTAGAAATGTACACAGAAAATGCTCCATTTACTCAACTCGATTTCTAGCCCTGGTAGCTGATGACACTTGAGCTACTGGTGAGGACTTTTATGAGAGGAGGAAGTAAAATTGTTCAATAGCAAGTGGCGTTTTGTGCAGTACCACAACAAGGAAGAGACTTTAAATACTCTATGTTCTGCAACCACACTTTCTTAATCCAGAAAGGCTACATCCTTTTGGACAAGAGGAGAACAAGCCCCATACTGCAACAGCTGGTGCTGCAAGATCGTTTTTCTAAGTGGCATGGCTGGTACCAGGCTTTGGATGGAAATGGTTCACTACAACCTGGATGTGGCTTGAAGCTCAGTTGCTGCCAATGTTTGAGCTGGTAATGAGATGGAACAGGAGCTGCTGGCTGTGGCTGAAACAAATACTGTCTTCTAACACAGTCATCCAAAGTCTGCTCCCACTGTGGTTGGTACTGAGTGATGGAGCACGCTAATGGAGGCAAACAGCCATGGTTAAGCCTTAAACTAAGGTAATTATGAAATGCAGATTTCTGCACAGCCTGACCTCTGAGTTTTGACAGCTCTGACTCAAGGCTGCCTGCTCTCAGCCCTCCCTTGGCTAGCACAGAAGCTCCATGGAAAGTGCTGCAAGTGCCTCATGCCATCAGACACCCTGTGCAGCTGAGACATCTCAGAGGCTGACAGATCTGATCCAGGATCTACTGGAGACTTACTCTCACCCTTACCAGATAGCTTGGGGAGCCAAGTCAGGTACCCTGAGGCCACCTGCAGTGGTTCTAGACCTCTTTGCTTAGGCATGCTAATTTCTGCCATCATTTACATGTTACGGTGTTTTCAGGTGCTCAGTGATATCTGGTGGTTGTAAAAGCCAGTCTTTCTTCCAAGAAGTAAATATATAACTTTCATACTTATATTGTCTCCTTTTAATTGTGAAAAGGATTTGTTAAAATACATTGAGTATCTTTCATATGCAAAAAGAAGAAATTTAAAATTAAAGCCAACGAATTTAGTTTGTCTCATATAGCAGAAAGTATTTCCTCTAAGTATCCCTGGAGGAAAAAAGTGACTACTCTGAAGTAAAAAGTGAAAACATAAGCTTATGGGCATAGGTCTGAGGCAGATCCAAAGTTCTTCTCCACATCACAGTCAAAGATCACAGGGCCAGTACAAATACCTCCACAGGATGAAGGAGTACAAAAATGCCTATGGATAATTACCCTGCTTGCATAACACGTGAAATTCACAATCCATACATGGAAAGAAAGAAGCTACTTTCCACTTTTCCATCTTCTGTTCAGCGGTGTTGTGTTTCACAAATGCTGTATATCAACAAAACTTTGTAAACGCTTAAATAATGGCATAGTGTGAGTGCTTCAGAGTTTTTGGTACAAATCTGACCTCTGAATAAAATTGATTCTTTATTCCAGAGAAGATTACTGTGACCTTTTTTTCTCCATTTTCCTAATGGTTTCTTCACTACAATGACAAAATTGAATGACTATCTCAGCCATCTGTAAGATTTGGAATTAAATTTACCTAGTGCAAATCAATAAAGTGGAAATCAAAACTAAAAGCCTGGGGTTATTTTTGCATTACTCTCTGTGTAATACAACTTCATGTTTATCCTCTGGACTCCATGACTAAGTTAGTCACTGAATGCATAGTTTACATACTTCAGTGGAATCACACTGTTTAGATCAGCAACGATTAATGAGAAGATCTGTTAAAAGCGATTTAGAAAAATGATACCTACTCAATTCTGCGATTTTGTTAGGTCACCAAGTCAGAAAGCCTACTTGAGATACATATAAGATGATCTTTTCAATGGAAAATAAGGTGAATTTTGTTCCACCCATAATAACAGTTACCTAGCCTTGTTCTAGTGAGGGGATGTACACAGGGAAAGGAATTCCCATTCCAGCAGAGATGCAGCAGTGGAAACTATGTTATGATTTCAACCATTTCCCTCTGTTCCAGCTGTGGGAATCACACAGCTGTGAACTCAGGTCTTCTCTTGGTGACAGCCAGCTTCTCAGTGGCACTCACAAGACCATCTGCATCAGAAACTCCCCGTTCCTAAGGCTACCATCAAGTTGTTTATCAACAGACCTTGGAAAGCCCCACAAGCACCTGATATTAGGGCTGGCAATCTCTAGGTGTAGAAGCTGAAATAATTGGTCCCAAGTACCATCAGCAGGGAAGCAGTGTCATGGGGAGCTGAACCCCACTTTTCCCAAGCTCAGGTCCCTGTCTCTGTTAGACAGCAGTGCTGTGGTGCTGGGGGGTGAGAGCAAACAGGCAGCAGAGCCATCACCTGGTCTGTGGCACCAGCACTCCCTATCCCACTACTCCTTCCCAGTGATAAGAGAGCTCCATGTACCTTAAGGAAATAGGGACAGGCCCAAAAAATACTGAAGGACACCAGGATGTACTGGCAGATACCCCTTAATGGGACTATTTCTTATTACCTTACCCTAAGAGTCAGGAATGTGTCAAAAGGAGCCAGTCTGACATAACCTTCTTCAACCTAAGATTTAAGTGCGTTGGTAGACACTCAGCAGGTGCCAGGGCACACAGGCTCCCCAAGAGAAGTGACACCCTGAATCGCACAACCTGCACGACCTCACTCGCCTCCCAAGCCACCAATCCCAGCCCACACTGTGGTCCAAGCATGGTGGCAGCCAGGACCAGAGAGGTGCCCACCCTTCTGTGGTGCCGCTGGGTGCCACACAAAATCTGTCTGTTCACCAGCCTTGGGCTGCTTGCCTCAAGCTGCTGGTGCCAGCTCTGCCCTGGTTCCTCAGCAGCACAGGTGTGGTACAGGGGGAGAAAGCATCTGTGCTCCTGCTATCGCAGCTGGAATTCTCTCAAGGACTCTCATCAGCTCACAGGGGCTGGCAGAGCTCCTCAAGCTGGGCAGATAATGGGTAACCAGCTCCTTACAGGTCTCTCTCCCCCTACAGCACCAGTGTAATTAGTCAGTGTTTTGCTGGAGGTAAATATTAATTACCTGAGATGAACCTTCTTTTTACCTTAAGATCTCAATTTAATTCTTATTCTTGCATCCAGGGTACACGTCATCCAAGAAGAACACATTAGTGCATTAAAACTGAACATTAGTGGAGACTGTGAAAAGATGGGAGGCATAATTAACTTTCAAATAACATACAAGTGTAAGTAGGCATTATGATAATATACATAACAAATAATAATAATATATCACTGCTTAAGATAAAAACACTTATTTTAACAAAGGAGACAATTAAGATGATTTCTAAATACAGTTTTTGAGAAGTGCCTGTTCATCCCAGCCTTGTCTGAACCAGCCTTTACAGGAATGCTCACATGATATCAAGCACCAGTGTGGCCAAACTCTGTGGCCAGTGAGGGGTAAGACCCAAGCACAATGTCCTCCATCCCATTGCCTTCACTGGTCTCTCCTGGGAGCACTGACAGGATTCAAGAGATTTACAAGAAAGCCACAGCTTTTGGATGAAATTATTCTGATCTCAAGTTCTCCATCTTGCTTTTATGAAGAGCTCAGCCTTAGTCCTGCAAAATAAATTTTTGTAAATATGGTGATCTATGGTGCCTGCTCAAACACTGAATATAAATAGAGTAAGTTTTCAGAAGTTCTGGGTGAAAGTACCATTTGCCCAAACTCTCACTGTAGCATTAGTTTCTAAGTGTAATTAGACTAGGTGTAAATCTAAAACTGTGATCATTGATTCCAGCTGCCTCAATGCAAATGGCAGCCTAAGTTGGCTCTGTTTGCTCTAGCTCTAGTGCTGAACTAAGAGGCTGATCAAGCAAAGGCAGGAAGCTTGACCAGGTCCCATAGGTGGGAAGTTAAGCCCTGGTTCTTCATAAAACTTCTTAAAATCTTTCTTGCGTGCTCTTTAGGAGTTTGGTCGTGTCTGAGGTGGCGTTTTCTGGATGGACTCATGGTCCCTGGTGGTTTTGGTGAGGTCACGCTTTCACAGTTTTCATTCAGTGAGTAGCACAGTTAAGCCAAAACCGAGGAGGCGTGTTCTGAAAAGTGGAAACAGTCTGTCAATCTTTGGTAAAATGGTTTTCAGATTACAAAGAGATAAATCCTCTAATTCAAAGTTCATGTGAGTTAAGAATGGTAAATCATGAAAAAGAACAGTATTAAGTAAGTGTTTGTGTAGTTTCAAAGTGCTTCACAGGCATGAATTAATTAGCAGTAATATGAGTAAAAATACTAGATGTCAAAACGTTCACAGATTTCATTGGGGCCTGAATGTCATTACATAGAAGAAAGCCTACAGACAGAATAGCTTGCAACAATCCCTGACCCCTTGGGAGTTTTGAAGGTGTTAAAGGAGTCACATTTAAGAAGGGAAGGGAAGGGAAGAATGGCTTAAAAGCAACAGCACTTCCGAGCATCACAACCAATTTGCTGCATTTATTTTCAAGGAGACAAGTGAAAAAAATATTGCAATTGTTTTAAAAAGTGAAGAGGAACAGATGCAGGTAATAACTTAGGAAACAATGATTCATTAATTAAATTAGGAATCAGAATTCTCGAAACAGCATGTGAGGAATGAAAAACTGGTCTGATGGATGACATTAAACATCAGACAATTAGGATCACATTTGACAGAACAGAAGTTTAGCGAAGAAATCTAAAGTTTATAAAGAAAGCTTCAGCAGCTTCTGGAAATGTCTGCATTTCAGTAGATTTTCTTAGTAAAAGCAGTTGAGGATGGAACTCTGTCGGCAAAGGCAAGTTTGAAATTAATACAAAATCATTTTCAAGACTCAAAATTAATTTTAACCTCACTTTATGAAAACACTTTTTATAAGGACATATTGAACTTTGATCAATGTTTTTTCATGTCTCAAAACATTTGTTGCCTTTTCAGCATAAATTGCTAGCCAAAATGCATAGATTTGAAGGTTTGTTTCCATTATGGCCAGAAGATTACTGTATTTACTAAAAAGATTCATTCAGGTCTTTTTCTCCACAGCAAAGAGTGAAGCAACAGTATTTCTGACCCTGAAATCCTCGCATTAGTAAGAACAGATATCAATGGTTCCCTTAAGGGAAGTACAGGCATTGAGACTGTTTTTCTCATCATTTGAAGATGTCATTCCTTACACTTTTTCCTATTTTCTACTTACCTGTGACTCTTGCAGCCTGCAAGCAGTGTACTAGGACTGTTCATCTTGTGAGCAATTTTGCAGGTAAAGCTTCTTTGTATTATTACCTCGCCTCTCATAGCAGCCACAGGAGCAAGATGAAGAGGCAGATGCCATGACCTGACTTCACCTACTGAGTCCTCTCCCCAGACTTCATGTGATCCAGCAGATCCAACCCATTCTATACCATCTGGCCAGAATCACCTGACCTGAAATCACTGTGGTAGGAGAAATATTAAAATCTTACTCTCTGTTGAGAAGTTTTATCTGAACAAAGATTTTAGACCAACCCTGAAAAAGTGTTCTACAGCAAGTCGTGAGATGTAAATAAAAGGGTTTGTGCAGCAATGTACTCAGTGCACTTTCACCAAAACTCCACAAGAGCCAGTCCTGTGTTTGTCCTTCACACGGGCTCCTAGCAAATGTTCAGTCACTTTACGTGAATTCCTCACTCGATCAAATGCAACAGTCTTCCCATCAACCTCAATGAGGTGAGAATTCCCTTTTCTGAGTAAAAATTAATTTTAGTGTGTATCACTCAATATCCCTATGCTGAATCTGTGAAGATCTCCCTTTATTTTCCATCACTCTTGCTCTTTTTCAATCCACTTCACCAAATCGTTTTAGAAGGGAGTTCTTTTTAGGCTTCAGCGTTACGTGTAAAACAAGTGGTATCTTTGAATGGTAAGAAAAGTGAGCTAAATACTCTACATGTTATCACTTTAACCATAAGGTGTAGCACTGCTTCTCTCTTCTTTATCATAGAATCGGGCTGTCCCCATATTTATAGGTTGTGTAACCAAGTTACATGCTCTTGTATCCACAGACTGCTGCTTCTGTTCCTCGTGTCCTGCAGATTTTCTCCTCTGCCTTCCTTCCAGCAGCAGTACAGGTCTCCCCAGGGAGGCATTGTTGTTTACAACTATGAACATGTAAAACTAGAAGAGAAACACATTTTCTGGCACCCAAACAGTTGGTGGTAATGTCCAGTAATTAAATAAGAGAAGCTTCACTTAGGTGACATGCATCCTTCCCTGTGCAAGACCTGAAACAAGAGCAGAGGGGATGAAATCTATCCTCGCTACCTTCATGGATGCTGCCAGCCTTTGATGGGTACTGTAACAGACACCCTATCTCCCAATATACTCCCAGCAAGGTTATGGGCTCCTGAATCTGTTTGTATACTGGTACACTGATCCTTCCTTGTTGTTGACAGCATTCCCTGAACTGGTCTGTTCAAGACCGTCTCCACAAAACACCAGCTAAGGCAGGTTAGCTCCACAGTTGAATTGCTCTGCCAGCACTTCCACCCATGGAAGGTCAATCTATCTGCCACCAGCCCTTGATGTTTCATCCTTTGCTAGAATCATGGGGAGGAGCATGTTCTTTCTCTTCCATTATATGTGTTTCCACATATTTTTAAAAGCTTTATGGTTTTAATACTTTTTTATATTAGTAAATAATAACCAGTGTATTTTCTTATGTGTGTCAGGAATTACAACATGCACATGCCTGATGATGAACTGGGTACAGAAAGGTAACACTGAGGCAAAAATGGACACCTATGAACTTCATGAAAGAACGAGGCAGACAAAGGAAAGTAAGAGGTCTTCCTGGACCCTGGTACATCTATACTCACATCAGATATTCAAATGCATAAGATGAGTCATGGTCCATAAATGACTGTTTCCTTCTGCTGATTGTATAGCTGCCCTGAGTGACTAGCTCTTCAGAAGACACATAAATGATATCATGTCCTATGAGAATCTACAGTTAGGTCCTATCCTTTGTGCTTTACTAAAATAGAATGATGAGCTTATTAAGAAAATCTGTCCATGCCTCCCTTCTGCACAAGAAATGTATAAGCGCAGGGAAGCAGATTTATCAGAAACCTGGAATTTTCTCCCTTTGGAAAACAAAAATCTCTGCTTTAAGTGATGAGTTTTTCTCCAATTTTATTGTCTTTTAGAGGGATTGAATAGAAGGTTGGCAACTCAAGGGACAGTATTAAGGCTGTTAGGGTTTTTTTTTAGTGGAAAATCTTCTTCAAAGATGAAATTTTGAAGAAATCCCCCCAAAAGTTAAACCTTGATTTGACTGATGTTATTTGGAAGACTCTTTCAAACTGAATTGCTTACACTTACAAGACTTTGGTCTCACCTCTCACAGGGTTAATCCTGGGGTTTGTGATGTGTGATGATGTCAAAGATTGTGGCTGCATCACTAATTCACAGAAATGGGGTTTCTGGCCTAGCAGAGCGCATGCTTGAAGCCATTCTTATTCAGGAACTGCCAGGCAAGCTTGTCCCAAGCACAGCACTGCAAATCAACCTCTGTGGCTCACAGGACTGGTCCATCCAGTCCACCACCTTTCTTCTGAGGAGACAGGAAGGCTGCACAGAACCATAGGCTGCTCAAAGTTCTCTCTTATCCCTGCATGCAGAATGGTACTGAGGCAGCTGTGGATACCTTCCATCCAACTCCAGGCATGAAACTGATGTCCTGCATTAGAAACCACCTGAGAGCATCCCTTCTCCTACACTGTGTCATTGCCCCTGCCCAACCATGCCAGGGGTGACCGACACTTGGACCCCAACCTGTAGGTTGACTTTGGCCTGTCTTTGTCACCAGAAACTTCTAATGGCTTGGGTCTAGAGCAACCAATATTTTACCAAGCACTTCTTCTCTCACTCTGTTATCACTGTTGAGCACTGGAGATGACTGGAGATGCCAGATGCTCTTCACTTTCACAGAGGTGATAAAAGCTCAAAGGCCCCATCTTGTAGCTGTGGTGCCTTTTGATAAAACAAGATAGGAAATAAGATTTACTCATATAATGTATCAAAAAAAAAAAAATCCTGATTTTTGACATGGCTAATCTGCCCTGATGACACTTTACAAGCTTTTGTACAAGACAAAAGCAGAAAGGACAATTACATAAACTGCACTAAGACAAGAAATAGAAAGTAAAAAAGCCAACAACAATATATCACAAACAGCTCAGTAAATAATAGTGCAATTTTCCTAGCTAATAGAATGGTTTAACACCTGAATACACTCACACGCCTGATTAAACACTAACAACATAAACCCATGAAAGAAGATTATAAGTTGTAATATCTCTTTGCAAATAATAGCATATTAGCCACTGTTGCATACTTCTCCAATTACATCCCTTTAATTCTCTTCATCTGGAAAACAGTTCACATTATAATAGTCAGCATCATTTGTGTTTTAAAACAAGCGATTACTTTATATGCAGTGTATATTGCCAAATTGTAGGTCTTTTTCTATATATATCTAAGCATACTTTCAAAGTTAATAAAATCAGTAATTGGTAATGCAGGTTCTCTTTAACTTGGCTTTCTATGAAAAAATGTTTAACCTTCAACAGTTACTCCCTGTCGCATTGGACACTATTCCCAGGCCTTTTTCTGTTTTCTTACTGGAGGTTGCCAGCATGAACTGTACCTAACTGCAGCACCCTCACATCTACCAGAATAAATGAACCTGCTCAGATCCATGTCCATACAGCTTTGTTTATGTAGCAGTTGACTTAAGAGAAGCATGGAGAGGCTTGGAAAGAAACATGGAAAGCCAAAGCCTCTATTTTCAGTCACAGCGATCTCCGTTCACTGCCTTTTCTAATCAATCACCTCTATCCCATCTCTTTTCCGTCTACCTCCAGCTCTGCAGTTCACTGAGTCTTCTCACTTGGACATTCAACAACTGTAATTTACCAACCTTCAGGCCTGTTCTCCTGCTTGGATTACTTGGAAATCCTTCATTAATTTGAAAATCCCCCAAGCGAGGCAAGAGAAGAGAGACCCTGCAGATTATTCTCCTATGGAAGTTCAAACTAGTTAACAAACTATCCAACCCAATGGTAAAACACTGGAAAGCTGCAGCTTAGTGCACTGTAACATTTCTACTGCTGGAGCTTGTTAAGGACAGGATAAACAAACTGTTCTCAGGAACAGTTTGGGTATACTCCATCCTGCTTTATTGCACCAGGTGAGACTCCATCATCCACTGCATTTCCATGATTCCTTCAGAGTACAGAGTGCTGTGGTAAATGAAGCCTGGGGTTGAGCCAGCATGGCAATTTATGTGTTTCAGAGGGTGTTCAAAGCGAGGAGGAAAATCAGCCCAGTCTTTTTAAAGCATGCTGCTTGAAAAGAGGTGATACTCACTCACGAAAGGTAGCCTAGGTGGAAGTATCTGTTAAGAACAAAGGTAGCCTGTTTTGCAGATAACTGCTGTCTCTTTTCTTCTTAATTTTGTATTCTAGCTATTGAGGCATACAAAATCGTAGTTCATGATTTATTCACCATCGTAGAAGCAAGACTATATTTTAGTATTTCTCCATGCTCTCCTATAACACTAAGTATTGGCTATTTACTAAGACCCACCAAGGATATTCTGGACCAGTGTTCATTTATTTGACCTTTATTGTCAACCTATCTACTACTATGTCTCTAGTTAACTTACTAATTTTCCAGTAGGTTTCACAACATGGTATTTTTAAATGAAGACAAGAGGTTCACCACACTATCCCAGCAATCTTTGTCCGAACTCTCTGAAGGAGAGGGCAAGTGCCCTTGCTCTACCACAAAGACAGCAGAGCCATGAGGCTGCCAAGTTTTGCACTTGTTGCCAGAACAAGCATCACCTGCTCTTGGTACTGGAACCACTCAAAGTCAATTCATTAATATAGAAAACCTCTTGGTATGTTAGCAGCTTCCATTTTATTCAACTCATTCCTCACAGCTGAACTTTGAAAGAAAGACAGTATAATAATATAAACAAGGAAATATATATATACTTTATTTTTCATACATGTATGTCACGCCTCCCTACTCTGGTGGTGAATGCGAAGAGAAGGCAACAAGGTAAGAGCAAAAACATAAGTAGTTTCACCCAGTGAGGCTTTGAGCATTACTTCACATGGCTAGAATCTCTTTAAATGGATGGGGGCAACGGCACACTACAAGACTCTTCTGCAAGTAGGAAGGCTGCGGTCCAGCCTACAAACTCTTCTGTGATCCCTGCTCTCTGCAGCTGTTACATGCAGTGGCACAAGTGTTTGTGTCCTTCACTTTCACTTACTAATATACTTTTTCTGTAGTCCTCATATTCTTCAGTGGGTGTGGGGCTGGTGGTGGTGGGGTCAGCCCACACCGTGCTGCTCCCTGCTGCCTGGTAGTTGTAAAACAGAACTGTGTCACAGCGTACGCTCGCTGCGTGCCTCGCACAGTTTGTCTGTTGTAATTACGGAAAAGGAGTGGAGTGAAAACAGTGTGCCTAACAAAGTGCTCGTGTGATGCAGCTGTATCCGCTCTTAATCCTTCATTAATGCCTCATCAAAAGAGTACTGTACTTTCCGTTTGTTTCATTTACCGAAGGTCAGCATACTTGGGAGCTATTGTCATACAGCATTGCAGACTTTTTACATATTTCTCTGGTATTGTTCCAAGCTATCGTATACGCAAATGAGTCAATTGGTATGCAGATTGTCTATCATTAAAACCATTTCAAAATCAGCTTTGTCGTTGGTTTAGCGTTGGAGCTTGCATACCCTTCCTGAATGTAATGTGTTGTTCTGCATGGGTGCGGTGAGGTGATTGTGCCAATCTCACGCAAGATGGGTCCCGGTTTTCATTTTGGCAGAACTTCCACTGAATTCAAGGGAAATTTTCCCTGGAACAAGTCTGCAAGCCGAAGTCTTCTGCTTATACTGTCTTCTCTTTGCAAACCGCAAAGGCTACATGTGGCTGTATTGGTGCCTGTGCGTTTCCCTCCTCTCTTCCTCTATTTGCTGGGTTGTAGTTTGCCTCAGCATCCCAACACATCTATCTAAAAGGCCGCAAAATTTTTCCCTAACCACCTTGGAGGAGATGCCAGCCCTAGAACTGGTCCCTGGTTCCAAGTGGGCAGCCTATCTCCCTCGCCTACTGGCACTGAATCCACACCACCATCGATACACATCCAAAGTTAACACACAGCCGTAGTGGACTGTTCTGCTTTGGTTTTGCTACTGAATATCAGCTTCAAGCAAGAAATGGTTCTTTAAAAAATAAAGACTGCTTGCCTTTTCTGTGTATTATCTTCCCACAGTTAATGAGTGTTTCCTCTGGGGATTTTTTGGCAGTTCATATTCAGGTATCACAAGCTCTCGGTGCAGAACCTGGATTCACTTGTCTACAAAAAATATTCTAATGACTTCTACGTGAGAAAAAAAAAAAAAGAGGTATTTTTATTTGTAGCTGCATTGTAGATGTGTCAAATGGCATAAAAGTCTTCTCTCTTTAACAAGTGAACTATATAATCATAATCAGAATAAAATGAAAGTAAAAATTAAAAACTACATTTCTATAAAGATTCAATGACAGGAAATGTTCATTTTAACAATATGCAATTTATCAGGGGTTTTAAAAGAACAGGAAATGTAGATATACAATTCTTACCAATAGGAGAGGAGAGCTGAGTTAGGGACCATCTGTATAAACCCAGTATTTACAAGTGTATGGGACCTGATGAGTTGCAGCTAAAAGAGCTAAAAGAGTTGGCTGACCTCATTGCAAAACCACTTTCTATCATCTTTGAAAGACTGTGCAGGTCAGGGAATCCCAGGCAAGCAGGAAAGGGCTAACACTATGTTCATGTACCAAAGGACAAAAAGAAAGATTCAGGAAACTATGTACTGATCAGGCTCACTTCCTTCCCCAGGAAAGCTGTGTATCAAGCCCTCCATGAAAGGTATTTCCAGGCAAATGAAGAAGAAAGTGACCAAAAAAACCCTATATAGTGAGTGATAGCTGACAAAGGAGGTTGCTTGGTGGATGAGAGGATGCTACCTCGATTTGACTACTTGGTTTTACTTTTTTATCTAAGTCTTCTAACTAAATCAACTCTCTGAAATTAACAGTATAATTGTTCTCAGAGTGATAAAACCTGATAATTTGTAATTTATGCCAAGGAATAGTATGCAGAGAGACTCTTGCTTACTCTTATTGCTGTAATAACCAAGGTCAGCTATTTCTGTTATTTGCCCCGTTGAAGGGTCAGAAGTTGAAAAACGTAAAGGGGTCCCACTGGTGGGGAGAAGCGGACAAGACAAGTGACCGAAGACTGAACAACGGGATATTCCATCCCACCTATATTGTGCTCTGTATAAAAGCTGAGGGATCAAAGGGGTCAGCCTCTTCCTTCAATGGATGGTGTCTGAGGAGGATTTTGTCTGTTCCTCTGCCTTTCATCCCAAACCATCCATTCCTGAATCTAGATCCGGAATCCAGCTCCCATCTACCCCAGAGTCCAGTTTGGGACTTTCCCAGTGCCTGCAGCTGACATGATCTTCGCAATAGGAGCTTGATACAGTTTTATATATATCGTATATATTTCATTATTTCCTTTTTTTTTTTTTTATTACTATTTTCATTAAAGTAGTTTAGTTTCTTCTAAATTTATACATCTGTTTCTCTCTCTCCATCCTCCCCTTGGAGAAGAGATGGGGGAGAGCAACTGTTGTTCATCTTAGTGGCCAGCCAAACCCAAACCACAACAATGTTTAATGATTTAAAGTCAACTGGGCAGCCACTTATAAGTGGAGTTCCTCAGGAGTCAACACAGGGTTAAACACTACTCAAAATTTTTAAGAGCAGTATGGATGAACAACTTCAAACACCCCCTTGCCAAGGCTGCAGACAACACCAAACTGGGAAAAAGCCACCATACAGATAGACCTCAACTAGCTGGAAGATTGGGCCAATAAAAGTTACATCAGGTTCAAGAACAAAAAATGTAAAGCTCTGCACCTGACAGATTAATCCCAAAGAGCAGTACAGGTGGGGATCCGACTGGCTGGAAAGCGGTTCTGCTGAAAGGACCTGGGGGGAAGCAAGCTAAACAAGAGCCAACAGTGTGCCCTGGCAGCAAAGGTAGTAAACAGCCTTGTAGCCTCAGCAGTTCCAGGGATGTGATTATTCCACCACCGTTGGCACCTGGAATATTGTGTCCAGTTTCAGTCCCCCTAGTTCAAGAACAACATTGAAAAACTGAGGAGAGCCCATTCAATGGCCACAAAGATGATTAGATGGGCAGAGAACCTCACATGAAAAAAGGTTGAAATAACTGAGTTCTCTCAGCCTAGAGAAGAGAAAGCTCAGGAAGATCTAATCACAGTCTTCCAATACCTAAAACAGACTTATAGAAAAGGTGGAGGTGCTCTCTCTACAGGGATATACATTGATGGGACTAGAAGCAATGGGCAGAAGTACAATCTCCCTCACTGGAAATATTCGAGGCTCATCTTGTCAGGACCCTGGAAGACTTAACCAAAGGCTTTGCTTTCAGCAGACGGTTGGAGCAGATGATCTAGAGAACCCTCTTCAAATCCAGACTTTTCTGTAATTTTTGTGGTTTCTACCACTGCGATGGCAAAGTAAAATCTAAACTGTGCAAAAAGTCTAAGCTAGGCAAATGGACAGCCACTGAAAGTGACTTCATGGAAATACACTCTTGGAGTTGGAAAACCACCTCCTGGTGTCCTCTGAAAAAGCACACCATTATTTAAGGACAAGGCTATGTACCTACATGCCCTATTCCAGACACCCATTCATAGTAGAGATTCTGTCTGTTTATTCCTTTGAGGAGAAATTAATCAAAATGGGCACATACTCATAAAATACTGCAAAGGCTGAAGAAGTCATCACTCATTAAGCTAGAAATATACAATACAAAAATCCCATAAACTTGGGATCCTCTGGTCAGTGAGAAAGTATTGACCTGTCACAGTAATTTTGACACTACACAAAGTAGAAGCTGTGCAAGTGATTTGCCCTCTGTGATGTTGAATAGCAAGGTCACCAGTGTCTCGATGTCCCAACTTCTCTTCCAGCTGGGCACATTGCTTCCCACACTCTCTGTTGCTTGCAGAGT
Organism: Thinocorus orbignyianus; assembly: GCA_013400375.1. NCBI lineage: Eukaryota > Metazoa > Chordata > Aves > Ciconiiformes > Thinocoridae > Thinocorus > Thinocorus orbignyianus. The sequence goes on from VXBW01001570.1 coordinate 150,084, forward strand.
AGGTGGTACCACGTGGCCCTATAGCACTGAGGACATGCTATGTCAGATGTCAGACCTTGTAGTTCTTGCTTTTTGACCTCCTACACAGACTCATTTCTTATCACAATGTTACATTTTGCTTACACCCCCAAATATCCACTTCAGAACTATTTACAGGGAGTTTTGTGCCATCTTGCCATTTTATTTCATTGTCAGTAACTACCGCATGCCCTTGCAGTTTCATTAAGTAACACATTTTACAATTTGCTTCTATCACAGAGGTCCTCTAGATGTATATCCTAGTTTGAGGTAAAACAGAACCGATTTTCTGTTTTGCAATTTTACTTTTTTAACTGGGTCTCTTCTAACTAACTAAACTCTGAAATTAACAGCACATTGTTCAGAAACTGTTGACTCTTACAGTGATAAAACATGGTTACATCAAGGAATGGTGTGCAGAGAGGCCCTTGCTTATACTTACTGCTATAACAGCCAAGGTCAGGTAATGTCTTTATTTGCCCCATTGGAGGGTCAGAAGTGGAAAAGCGTAGAGGGATCATACCTGCAGGGAAGAGCGAACAGAACAGGCAACCCAAAACTGATCAACAGGCTATTCCATCCCATCCACATCATATTCGGGATAAAAGCTGAGGGATCAAAGGATCAGCCTTCTTTTCTTTGGTGGCTGACGTCCGATGCCTGCCTTCAATCCCAATCTGTGCATTCCTGACTCCAGATCCTATCGATCACCAAGTCCAGTCTGGGACTTTTCCATGTGCCTGCTGGTGACATGATCATCATCCTGGGAGCTTGATAAGGTTTTGTACATACTGTATACTTCCCTCCCACCACCACCTTTTTGAAATTTTTCTTTTTATTATTTATTATTCCATTATTTATTTATATTTTCATTAAAGCGGTTTAGGTTTTTTTCTAAACTCATAAATTTCTTTAATCTTTTCCTCTCCTCTCTTTTTCTTAGAGAGGGGAAGGAGGGAACATCTCCTGTTCTGATTGGTCAATCTAGCCAAAACCACAGCAATGTACAAGAGACCCATGACATACCTCACACGCATCCCTACTGCTGTCAGTGTCAACACTTGTCTTGTTCTGCTATTCCTGTAACTGAGGAAACCAGTACACCATTCCAGGACCACCAATTTATTCAAAGTTATTCTAAAATATCTTCAGTACAACACTATGTGAAGGTGCAGTCTTGAAAAGTCATGTTTAATGCTTTACAATTTATTAAAGTAAATTTATGTTGGGAATAATTTCTGCACTTATTTGCCTTGGGGCTATTCCGCAGTAAAGTAATAAAAATCTATTTATTTGAAAGAATAAAAATTTGCTTTTAATTATTTTATTCAGGTGACGTTTAACTTCAAGTGTTCACTTTAGACATTGGTCTACTGAATTATGAAGATATAAAACCAGCTGGTAGGATGGAGAAGCTACTGTAGGAATTGGGAAAAGCACAATGGGTCTATTTCAGTTTGTGTGAACTGTAAGACATCTAAACCCGAGCTTTTAGAAGCCTGTGTGGATAAACTGCTTATGCAGTGGGAAGAGATCGATCAGAGCAACGCTGCAATGACACTCCATGTCACACTTCGCATTTGCTGGTGAGCTCAAGGCAGGAATGAAGTTAAAAACAACACTAGCTGCCCTTTCCTAATGCAGAAAACCACGTCAGGCTGCTGACTACGCAAGCATTTCTTTCAGTGCTTAATTTTCAGTCTGCAAACTGTCATATGCCACATGACTGGTAGTGTTCAAAGTCAAGCTGGACAGTGCTTTGAGCAACCTGGTCTACTGAAAGAAGCCCCTGCCATGGCATGGGGGTTGGATTAGATGAACTTTATAACACCTCCAACCCAAACCGTTCTGTGATTCTGTAATTGTGATGGCATGAATGTAGTTGTTGATGGTGCTTACTATGAAGTACACAGGGAACTTGATGAGGGGCTAACTCCTTGTTAGCTGACACAGGACAAGCAGCCTTCCAGTCGCTCAAAGGGAGAATGGCCTTGGGCCTCAGAGAAGATGTCCAGCCAGGTTGATGTTGCTGAGACTGGCAAACTTTGCCTGGCCTGCAGGCACTCTACCAGCCTGAACTGGAGTGAGCCTGGCTGGCCCAGCCCCTTTCTCTTCCACTGCTTCTGAGGACCTTCATCAATACATCAGAGCAGGATGCTACCATGTACCTACATCATGTGGTCCAGGTTAAAGAAGCCTGCCATGTCAGAGAAGTGTGATCCCCTATAGTTCCGTGCTTCCATCTGCTTTTGGATTTGCATGGACCTTCATACTTCTCAGATGTGTGATTGCCAGCAAGCAGTGGTTGCTAGAAGAAAGTGCTAGAGCCCATTGCCCCAGTGAAGATCCGGTACAAGCAAGAGAGACAGCACACAGAGCCAGGACCTGACTCTTCAGGCTGGGTCCTGTTCCACATCATATCCCCACGCAGGTTATTCTTGCTCTCCTTGCAGCTTCTAACCTTGTCCTTGTCCTGGGGAATGAGAGAATTTAAAAAATGACAAAGTTAAGGGAAATATTAGCCCAGCTGAAGGAAAATTGACATACATTTTAGCAAGCACAGAATTACAGCAGTTCTTGACTACTGAAACGTACTGTCAGTAAGATATAATTTTCCATCATGGCTTCCAAAGAGCAAAGTTGAAATAATAAGCACCAAGTAATTTTCCACTATTTTAAACTATGTATTCTTTTGAGATTTACTCATGTAAGTCAGCCACTCATATCACATGATTTGTCTATGATTTTTTTGTTTTGTTGTTACATCAGAAGAAATACTTTAAAATAGATCCCCAATCCAGTTGATAATAAAAAGTTGGCTACTAGCTGCAGAGATACTGCCTCCGACACTTGTCAGTGTCTGGGGGAGAGATGTCACTGCTTGACATCACCGTTTGTGGTGCCAGTGGTGGTTATGAAGCCCCTGGAGATGGTTGGTTAATCTCCCTTGAAAGCAAAGTTTTTCCCAGCCTTGGGGCATGATTTGTGGCCTACTGTAGCTACATGGACTAGTTGTTATTTATTTCCATCTCTGTTGCATTTAAGAGAACTGTATGCTCTCCCAGCGGACTGTATACCGCATACTGGTGTTAAAGTGTAGTTGCAGAAGCAGCATCTTTTGCACAAGTAATGTTTTGTCTTTTGATTTATGTTTTAAAGCATCATTGCATAAAGTGAAGTGATGATTTATGTTCTGGTAGAACTCTTTGCCCTGGTTAAACTCATGCCAGGCAAAAACTTTCCGAATAAATCTTTCTGCTAGAGAAAATGGCAGTAAATTGTACATGGGCGTGTGATGCCTGATGGTGCACTTCTCTGACGGATACCTCAGCAATGAATAGATGTTAAATGTTAGCAAAGCAGCTGCACCTGAACCATCTCTCTGCTCCTTTTCTCCCTGGCAGGCCTGAGAGGAGAGGTCTACCCTCTGGTTCTCCAGGCCTTGTGAAGAACAGAGAGCACTCCTCTGTTGCCCGCTAGCAGACTCTACCTCCCTGTGACAGGGGTAAGAAAGGGGCTGCTGGGAGCTTCTACTAGCTCTGTCTAGTTCTAAATAAGAGCAATTATATCACTTCAGTGTAAGGAGCAGCATCATCCAAAGACACACCCAAAAAGGCCAATTCCAATCCAGCAACCGAGGAGAACTTTCAGTAAGAAAGACCCTGGAGCTCCAGCATAATGCTAGGCACCCTCTGCTCTTCAACACCTCTTGCCCACTCTGGTGTTCAACCTCGTTTCAGGTTTTCAGCTGTGTATCCAAGCTAACTGGTCACCAGAGACACCATCTGGCAGGTGTGGAAAATACTCCCACGCAAGTGCAATTCACCCCAGCTAAAATGCTAAAGTTATTCCTTTTCCTTCTTTTTCACAAAGTCTTTCTGCTTGAGATACTCCTCACATTTCAAGAGGGAGGTTATTTCCCAAGGCCATCCAGTCGAGACTGCTGCATATTAGCACATAGACTAACGAATAAACTGGGTAGGGGAACTTCAGTTTGCTCTTCCTGCTCCTCTCTGTGTGCAATGTAGGGCTGTGTAGTTAAATTGAATCTTGTCTATTACAAGAGGGGTATCGTTTTGGCCTTGTGGGCCTGTATTTCTTAATTCAGTAAAATACAGCCATCCTTATGCTGGTTTTGAACCCTTGCTTTGGGGCTTATAGTGGGTTTTATTCAGCTGGAAGACAGCAAACATTTTTCTTTTGTTGTACGACCTCAGCTACAGAAATAAGAAGACAGATTTTGTTGTTGTTTTAGAGTCATTTAGAACACAAGGAAAAACTCCAGTAAGGCAAGACGTGAGAATTCAGAATGAGACACTGCACAAAACTGATGGTCTATTTGCTGCATTAATTTTGCAATCCAGCTGTGCAAATTTGGTTTGAGAATTCATCAAACAGGCCCTAAGAAAACACTTTACAAATTAAAGCTCACTAATGGGTCTAGCTGAGCAATATTTTTCAGCTGAAATGTATTCTACAGAACAAAGAAAGTTAAGTAAGGACAGTAATGCTCTTATAGTAATAATGCAGTAAAAGCATATGATACATGATTCCCTCATGCAGAACATTCACAGTGGGAAGACGACAGTTTTTAGTTGGTAGGTAGTAAACTATGGAGAGATGGGCAAGAACAGTATTTTTCAGACAGAAGGAGGAAGTGCTGCTTGTAGAATCATAGAATCACAGTCATAGAAGGGTTAGAGCTGGAAAAGACCTTAAAGATCATCAAGTTCCAGCCCCCTTGCCATGGGCAGGGACACCTCCCACTAGAGCAGGTTGCTCAAAGCCCCATCCAGCCTGGCCTTGAACACTTCCAGGGATGGNGATAACAAAGTGTGTGGGGGGTGTTGGGTATAAATGGCAAGGGGCTGGCAGCAGCCGGGCTGCTGGGGTGGCCTCTGTGAGAGGGTTGCCAGACATAGCCATTTCTAGCTGGCTCTAGTAGTCTCACTGCTGCCCACAGCTGAGACCGTCGGTGAGACTGGTCATGCCTTAGTGATAATATATTTAGGAAATGGCAAAAAGCACGGAAAAGGCAGAGGAGTAAAAAAAAAAAAAAA